>SJYQ01006860.1:242846-257376 GCA_006410935.1 Redunca redunca
TGTGTCTGACTCTTTGTGACCCTATGTCCATGGGATTCTCCAGGCAAGAATACTGGAGTGGGTTGCTATTTCCTTCTCCAGAGGATCTTCCTGACACAGGGATTGAACCCAGGTCTCCCACAATGCAGGCAGACTCTTTATTGTCTGAGCCACCAGGGGGCCCTAGAAATCAGTGGGGCTCCCCAAGTTGTGCAGTAGTAAAGAATCTGCTTGCCAATGCAGGAGACTAAAGGATACACAGGTTTGATCCCTAGGATGGAAAGATCCTCTGGAATACGAAATGGCAGCCCACTTCCATATTCCTGCCTGGAAGATCTCATGAACAGAGGAGCCAAGTGGGTTGCAAAGATTTGGACATGACTGAGTGACTGAACACACTCAATATGATAGCACCACCAGTATAAGACCATTTTCTGACATGGTGCTTGTGGATAGAGGAAACCAGTGGACAGTCAGGCTGAATGCAAAGACAGAGAAAAAATGTGTAAAGAAACTAATCTTCCAGTAGAGATAAAAGAGAACAAAAACTTTCAACACAATTCAAAACAATGCATGATGAAAGGAAGCATTGATAAAATAAAAGACTAATTCTTAATGAAACAAAAATATTTATAGCAATTTAAATGATTTTCAAATATATCTTTTGGAGATCTTCAAAGTCACAAAAGATAAACTATAAATATTGAAAAAACTAAGGATTATGACCCCAAAAGAAAAAATGAAATAGGAATAGATTTTTTGAAACAAGGAATTTGATTAAATAATCTGAAATGATAAATAAGGTTAGAGAAAATAAACTTAAAATATATGATAAAATCTAATTTGAGAATAGTAGAGAGATAAGTTAATGTATTGAAAGAGATCTCAAGAAACTGCATTATAATGCCTCCAAAAAATTGAAAAATATGAAAATGTATTATTAGGCATGGAGAAAAAATGGCAAGTTTATACCATAGAAATTTGAGAACAATTTATGAATAGATGAATATCATAAAATAATGACTGAAAAGTATTCCAGGGCTGAATACCTGACACATAATGATTGAAAAGGACATCAAATTTCAAGTAGCATGAATGGATGAACAAATGAATATATTAGAAATAAATCATTCATGGTTCATTCAAACAAGAAGACCACAGTTAGTGGTACAGATTAAAAGGCTTATTGTAGGTACTAGAATATACAATTTATAGAAACTGGTTAAGAAATCTGTGCAGTCTCTACTTTCGTGTATGGGATTAATGCTATGGGACATACAAGACAGGGGTAAACAAAAGTATCTGGATCTCAATTGTGAAAGAGCAAGAAAAAAAAATAACAGATAAACTGTAACCTATGAAGATATACTGGATTTCTTTTCTGATTTATACCACCCCCAACCATAATTATTTAGGTGATCTAAATATTTAGGGTGCAGAACAATCTACCACCCTTTTCCATGGAAATGCACATTCATATGCATTTGACCCAAGTCTGCAAAGAAACCATATAGAAGCCAAAGCCCTGAGGACTTGGGTGCTGCCCAAGCCAGAAACGTGAGCTGGCAGATCCTGAACTACACAGAGCTTGGACCTCTACACTGACTTTCATGTAACAAAAATGGCTGTCTCTTCCCTGTCTTTTCAAATTGCATTAAAATTTATCTTGTAACCAATCCTAACCCAGTACAAAACAGGGAGCTGAGCTCTGGAAAGCATAGTTTCAACTTGGTAGGTTGACAGTACAACCTCACCACCCTGTACACTTGGAAAATTTAAATTCAAACTACAGGATATCAGGGATGTAAGAAATCTTTAAATCTGCCAGTTACACATGACAGATAATTTTTAAATGTATGGATAATATAATGACAGCAGAGATCATCAAAAGCAAGTAATACCAATATGTTATAGAATAATATCCTCATGGAGATTAAATATTATTTGCCTGAAATCTCAGAAGCCACCAAGCTATCAAGAGAAAATCATGAAATAAACATGTTTCAGAATACTCAAATACTAAGAGCTTTATGACTCACATACCCTCTCTGAAAGAATGAGTCAAAGATGTATTCAATATTTCAGATAAAAGAGAAGTGAATATAGAAGAAAAGTATATGGAAGGAAAAATAATGGTGAGCTTAAAATGTAGGAAAGAATGTCTATCTTTTAATTAACCCTTGAGTATAAATGCAAGA
This sequence comes from Redunca redunca, assembly GCA_006410935.1. NCBI lineage: Eukaryota > Metazoa > Chordata > Mammalia > Artiodactyla > Bovidae > Redunca > Redunca redunca. Next base: position 245,024 of record SJYQ01006860.1, read on the forward strand.
AGTACAATCAGAATTGAGAGTCCCTTGGACAGCAAGGAGATCAAACCAGTCAATCTTAAAGGAAATCAGTCCTGAATATTCATTGAAAGGACTGATGTTGAGGCTGAAACCCCTAAACTAAAACTGAAAAAAACAAAAGCTGAAACTGTAATACTTTGGCCCACCTGATGCGAAGAACAGATTCATTGGTAAAGACCCTGATGCTGGAAAAGATTGAAGGCAGGAGAAGGGGATAACAGAGGATGAGATGGTTGGATGGCATCACTGACTCGATGGGCATGAGTTTGAATAAGCTCTGGGAGTTGGCGATGGACAGGGAAGCCTGGCGTGCTGCAGTCCATGGGATTGCAAAGAGTAAGACATGACTGAGCGACTGAACTGAACGATCAGAATTATAAGAAATAATAATGAAATAATGAGTTTCCCAGTTACCATTCTTAACTGGTTCAAGAGAAAAATACATATACAGATTAACCTTAGATTTTTAAAATGTAATTTATTAAAATTAAAACTAGTTACTACAAATTATGGGCTTCCTTGGTGGCTCAGACAGTAAAGAATCCACCTGCAATGTGGGAGACCTGGGTTCATCCCTGGGTTGGGAACATCCCCTGGAGAAGGGCAGGGCAACCCACTCCAGTATTCTTGCCTGGAAAATCCCCTTGGATGGAGCAGCCTGGTAGGCTACATGGGGTCACAAATAATCAGACACAACTGAGTGACTAAACACAGCACAGCACAGGACTACCAATTGTATCTTTCAATTTAAAGTAGCAAAGCAAACACAATACAAAATATATCAGTCCAACAGAAAGCAGGCAGAGAAAACAAGAAGTAAAACAAAATCAAATACAAGAATTTCATTTGGACTACAATTACATGGGTAATCAAGACAAATAAAATGAATTCATTAAAGATAGTGAAATATCAGATTTAATTTTACAAATCTCAAACATAGATTGCTTATTTTGAAAAAAGCTCAAATAAATAATTGACAGTAAAGGGATGAAAAATACCATTGTCAAATGTTAGGCCTAAGAAAATTATGTAATATTATCTATGTGAAAGAAAATATAGGTTCAGTGAAAATATCATTTGTTTTTTTAAAGATGACTTCTTAATAGTAAATTTACAAAAGAAACTACCCAACAAGAAGGCAGTCGTCTAACATTACATTATCAAAGCATATGCAAAAAGAAGTGACAGAATTAAACTTTCAGAAAAGTTACTCAGATAGACAGGCCTATAATTTCCTTTGACTCTTGGTGTGTCTCAGATTCCTTAAATGGCAAAAGCATTTTTATGGTGCACTACCAGAGTTCAACCAGTACTCTTGCCTGGAAAATCCCACGGACGGAGGAGCCTGGTAGGCTGCAGTCCATGGGGTCGCTAAGAGTCAGACACAACCGAGCGACTTCACTTTCACTTTTCACTTTCATGTATTGGAGAAGGAAATGGCAACCCACTCTAGTGTTCTTGCCTGGAGAATCCCAGGGACAGGGGAGCCTGGTGGGCTGCAGTCTATGGGGTTGCACAGAGTCGGACATGACTGAAGCGACTTAGCAGCAGCAGCATAGTTCAAATTTGAGGACAAAACACTTTAAAGATGCAGGTGCATTGATGCAGAAGGACCCTGGTTCTCCTTGACTTCCTTGGGTGACTGTCCTGTTTACATATGACCTGTACCTTTAATGGGAAAAATAAGCAATATTTATTGTGGTTACCTTGAACCAGGTTTTCTGTTGCTTACATTAAAAATATTTCTTAAAAGTGAGACAAATTAATTAGGGTCTTTACAATCAGTGGTAGAGGAAAACCTAATTGTACTTGAGTGAAAAATCATGGGGAAATATGTGAGAAATTTTATTCACATTTGTGATGTGTTATGGTAAAATTAAGGAGAGAGACCAAATAATTACTGGCTAGAGAGTAATACTCGAAGAAGGCAATCACACCCCACTCCAGTACTCTTGCCTAGAAAATCCCATGTACGCAGTCCATGGGGTTGCTAGGACTTGGACAGGACTGAGCAACTTCACTTTCACTTTTCACTTTCACGCATTGGAGAAGGAAATGGCAACCCACTCCAGTGTTCTTGCCTGGAGAATCCCAGGGACGGGGGAGCCTGGTGGGCTGCCCTCTCTGGGGTCACACAGAGTTGGACACGACTGAAGCGACTTAGCAGCAGCAGCAGCAGCAGAGAGTGATATTACAGATTTCATTTTATTTTAAAGAAACTTGAAAAAAAATCAGTTCAGAGTGGAGAGTTGATGTAGCAAAAAGAAATGCAAGTTAAAAATTTATAATTGATATTATGCAGACTTGTAAAAGGTGGGAGGTATACTACCAGAGAATATGGATAGCATGTCAATTTGGAGTTTGATGAATTCTTATTCTAAAAAGAAAATATGAGACAATTATTAAAGACTGGTCTAAATAGAAATAAGTTAAATGAATGATTAGTAATGATTTTGCTGTTAATTCATTTATATTTTTCCATTTACATTATTCAAAAAAGCTTGCCTATGTTTCTCCATACTTCTAAGCACAATTCTATGCCTTAAGTAGGCAGATTTCCTGCACATATAGATTTGTGTATGAAATTATCTTTAATGCATTTTGATAAACCATCAGTTAAATATATGAAAAAAGCATTAAAGGAGGACAAAGAGGAGAATAATCAATTCTATTCTAGTAAGTCATCTTGTATAATAATGAAAACGAATGACTCTTAGGGAACTGAGGACTGGTATCTTAGAGGGTATTACATAAAAAAGGAGCCTTGCAGGGTAACTATTTTTATTACTGATAGAAAGGAAAAGAGTATGGTTTTTGCAGTGTTGTCAGCTGGGGATCTGTATTTCCCAGTGTTCCTTCTCTGGCATCTTTCATGATATCCAAGGCCATGATAGAATTTCTTAAGTGAGATTGGGAGGGTGGAAGTGAAGCAGCAGCCTTTTATTTTTCAAACTGGAGGATAATTGCTTTTCAATGTTGTATTGGCTTCTGCCATACAACATGTGAATTGATCATACTGTATATATACATATATCCCCTCCATCTTGAGCCTCCCTCTTACCCGCTCTCACCATCTAACCCCTCTAGGTCATCACAGAGTGACAGACTGGGCTCCCTGTGTTATATAACAGTTTCCCACTAGCTATCTATTTTACATATGATAGTGTATATATGCCAGTGCTATTCTCTCAATTCATTCCACCCTCTCCTTCCCCATCTGTGTCCAGAAGACTGTCCTCTACATCTGCGTCTCTATTCCTGCCATGCAAATATGTTCATCAGTACCGCTTTTCTAAATTCCATATATATATATATATATATATATTAGTATATGATACTTGTTTTTCTCTTTCTGTCTTACTTCATTCTATATAACAGGCTCTAGGTTCATCCACTTCAATTCAACTAACTCACATTCATTCCTTTTTATGGCTGAGTAATATTCTATTGTACATATGTACACAATGTCTTTATCCATTCACTTGTCAGTGGTCATCTAGGTTGCTTCCATATCTTAGTTAACATGAGTTGCTGGTGATGTGTTCACTCATGTAATTGGTGTGATGTACCAGCTGTCCTGCATCATTTCCAGTTTCCCTTAAACCTCCCTTCAGCTTCTCCACCTCAACTAGGTGTGTATTTTTTACTTCCAGATAAAGAATCCTGTTTCCATAGGGTATCCACACCATCAAGGTAGAGGATAAGCCTTACTTTGTGAGGGTCAAGCTCATGCATCCAGCTTTATCTTGCTGCCCCCACTTTACATCCATTTTCATCTCCTTACAGCCTGTCATATTGACTATGTCACAGCCAACATTATACTGAATAAAATTAATAGGCAAATAGAACTTTATGCAAGGCAATAGCTGGGGAGAAGAGAAGATAGTAGGCCATCTGTGTTTTCTAACTGGCTTTACCGGAGGGAAAAGTTGACTTTCCTATCTTCACAACAGGAGCTAGTTTTGGAACATGGAGCAAAGTGGCTGGCTGAAGTGAAGTTCTCTCATTTCTCAGAAACTAGGAAATAGGGCCCTATATTTCCTAATAATTACATATCAAAGACAGGTTTCCCAGATCTCTGAGAAAGAGATTACTGGATTAGAAATCTAGCATGGTTATTAGAAGCTTTACAAGTTTTTAAAGGTTTTAAGAAGGTGTATTTGTCAAAGGACAGATAAAGGATTTAGGATTACAAATTTTCTAAGGTAAATGTTATAAAACAAAACAGGAAAAAAAAGAAAGGTAAAAGAAAAGAAAAGAGAAAAGATAAAAAAGGAATAAAAAAAGAGAAAGAGAGAAAGAAAAAATGAATGAGAAGTCAGGGGCCTAAAATATGGAAGAAACCTACCTAAAGGTTAGTCAGTCTATGGGGAACTTGTCTATCCACCTGGATGGACATACATCCAGGTGATTTCATGGTAATTTCCAGCCTCAGAAGCAAAGACAACAAATAGCCTGAAAGAGAGGGCTTAACCTGATTAAGTAATGCCTATGTTTTTGAAAGTCAAGCTCTGTAACCAGTTCAAATATGTGTGTGTGTGTATCTCCTAGTAGTTACTTCACTGATTGAACCCTGACTGCTAAGGTATTCTGGCCAGAGGATCAAATTGCGGGAACATATGTACAGAAGAGTAAACTGCATGAAGTGACATATATCGATAAGCACAGGAAAAGCTATATGAGTGTGTTAAGAAGCACTTAAGTTGGGATTCTTACCAACTGTGCTTCTCTAGACGAGAAACACCATGTGGGGAAAAGTAGAAGGAGACCAAATGCTTAATTTTACATTTGAGATAGTTGATTTAGATGTGACTCATCACATTCATACAAACAGGGTACAGCTTACAGACTCATGGACGGTAAGAGCAGTTACAGGGTAGAGCACTGGGATGCTGAAAGTCACCACAAGTGGGCAGGGAGTCTAAAAGTGAGCAGGAATAAAAACATCTACTAAGCCTAAGATTGTTTAAATAAAAGCAAACAACTGAACAATTACAAATATCTACCAACTCTAAGGTTTAAAAAAATAAATTTATTGGAATAACTTACATGCCATGTCATTTTTTTAAAGTTTAGAGTTCGATGAGGTCTTTAAAATGTGCTAAAATGTGCATACAGTCTGTAGATGCCATTATTATCAAGATGTATAGCACTTCCATCACTCTGAATAGTTCCCTCATGTCCCTTTGTAGTCAATTCTTCTCCTGACTCCCAGTCCCAGTCAACTACTGACTTTTTTTTTCTGTCTGTATGGATTGTTTCTTGTCGGTTTTGCTACATCATTTTTTATAATTAAGTTTATATTTACATACAATAAAAATTACCTATTGGAGTGTACAATTTGATGAATTCTAGTTTAGCTTTTGGTGTCTGTGAGCTATGTATGAAAATTTAAGTCAGCCACAAGCAATTTTGACTTTAAAGGACTATGGCAGATGAAGCTCACTTTACAGACAAAGGGCTCTCTCCATAGGTTAGGTACCTAAGCTGAAACCCCTGCAGACTGAACTTCAGCAAGAACCACAATGGAGCACGTGAGTGCAATCACAAGAAATATATGACCTCAGCAGAAGATAGTACACCACCAAGACTATCATTGCCAGGATAATTTAAGGCAGAAATTTGATCCCAGGGTCCATATTGTTGGCTTTACCCCTCTGGTACATAGTAGACGTGGACAAGCAAAGTTGCAGGTCTGGAGAGTTTTTTAGCAGGTGTGGTCAGCCTCAGAATATAGATTCCTGAAGCTTAGCAAGAAAGGACTTCTCTCAAGGATGTATATGGGAGGCAGACACTGGATTCTCAAGGGCAGAGGGCCTTTTGTTCATTGGGAATGGGTCTGGGTGCTGAACAAGGTTTACTCTTTTCCAGCTGCAAGTCAGCTAAGTTCTGATGTGATCATATGTACTGGTGAGGTTTCAGATGTAAAGTGTAATTGCAAGGCTAGCTAAGAAGTTTATCACCATCCAAGAGTCATGTCCTCTGTTCAGGGAATCTCCATGTAGGAACATGAAGGCACAAACCTGAATTTTATGGTTTCTTCTGCCTACCCTGAAATGCCATCTCTTAGTGCATGGTCTGAAGGTGACTCTTGAATGCTTCAGTATAAATGTCAGAGAAACCTTTCTCAAGAAGGTTTCTTATTCCTAAGGAAATTCACTGCCGCACAAGACTAAGCAAACTGCTCTAAAAAATAAGAGCAAGCTATATCACTTCATAGAATTTGGTACTGTTATTCTAGTACTATCATATTAGAAATGGGGTTCAAACGGAAATGAGAATTATACAGTTAAGCATAGGTGGAAATATTCCCATAGCTAGTGTACATGTATCATATGAATATAACTTTTGAGCTGGGAATTCTTCCCAACTAAATTTAAAAGCCACATAAGGTTAATTCAGGACAGTGTGTTTATACTGACTATTAATTTGGTGAAGCAGAAACCAATATTTTCTTATTGTTTTATCATCCCCTCATGTTTAGGCTTTATTTTAAAACCTTAGGCAATATTATGTGCTATCTCCTGGCAACATAACTGTATCTGTGATAATTGGTACTGTGTACTTTATAGCTTGCTTTGTTGCTGTTGTCATTGAGTTGCTAAGTTATGTCCCACTCTGCAACCCCATGGACTGCAGCATGCAATGCTTCCCTGTTCTTCACTTTTCCCAAGAGTTTGCTCAAACTCATTTCCACTGTCAGTGATGCTATCTAACCATCTCATCCTCTGCCCCCACCTCTTCCCCTCCTGTCTTCAATCTTTTCCAGCATCAGGGTCTTTTCCAATGAGTCAGAACTTCACATCAAGTAGCCAAGGTATTGGAGCTTCAGCTTCAGCATCAGTCCTGAATATGCAGGGTTGATTTCCCTTAGGATTGACTAGTTTGATCTCCTTTCAGTTCAAGGGACCCTCAAGAGTCTGCTCCAGTGCCACAGTTCAAAAAAATCGATTCTTTGGCACTCAGCCTGTTTTACTATCCAAATCTCACATCTGTGATGACTACTAAAAAAAAAAATAGCTTTGACTATCTGGACTTTTGTTGGCAAAGTGATGTCTCTTCTTTATAATATGCTGTCCAGGTTTGTCATAGCTTTCCTTCCAAGGACCAGCCATCTTTTAATTTTATGACTGCAATCACCATACACAGTGGTTTTGGAGCCCAGGAAAATAAAATCTGTCAATGTTTCTCTTTTTCTTCTTCTATTTGCCATTAAGTGATGGGGCTGGATGCCATGATCTTAGTTTTTTAAATGTTGAGTGTTAAGCCAACTTTTTCACTCTCCTCACTCACTCTTATTAAGAGGCTGTTTAGTTCCTCCTCACTTTCTGCATTATAGTGGTATTATCTGCATATCTCAGGTTCTTGAGATTTCTCCAGGTAATCTTGATTCCAGCTTGTGATTCATCCAGACCAGCATTTTGCATGATACACTCTGCATGTAAGTTAAATATGCAGGGTGACAATATACAGCCTTATTGTACTCCTTTTCCAATTTAGAACCAGTGAGTTGTTCCATGTCTGCCTCTAACTGTCGCTTTTTGACCCATTTACAGGTTTCTCAGAAGACAGGTAAGGTGTTCTGGTATTTCCATCTCTTCAAGAGTTTTCTACAGTTTGTTGTGATCCACAGAGTGAAAAGCTTTAGCATAGTCAGTGAAGAAGAAGATGATTTTCTGAAATTGCCTTGATTTTTCCATGTTACCAATTTGACCTCTTGTTCCTCTGCCTCTTTGAAACACAGCTTGTATATCTGGAAGTTCTCAGTTCATACACTGTTGAAACCTAGCTTGTAGGATTTTGAATATAACCTTGCTAGCTTGTGAAATGAGCACAATTGTACAACAGTCTGAACACTCTTTGCATTGCCCTTCTTTGGGACTGAAATAAAAATGGACCTTTTCTAGTCCTGTGGCTACTGCTGAGTTTTCCAAATTTGCTGGCATATTGAGTGCAGCACTTTAATAGCATCATATTTTAGGATTTGAAATAGCTAGAATTCCATCACCACCACTAGCTTTGTTTGTNGACCTTTTCTAGTCCTGTGGCTACTGCTGAGTTTTCCAAATTTGCTGGCATATTGAGTGCAGCACTTTAATACATCATATTTTAGGATTTGAAATAGCTAGAATTCCATCACCACCACTAGCTTTGTTTGTAGTAATGCTTCCTAACACCCACTTGACTTCACACTCTAGGATGTCTGTCTCTAGGTGAGTGATCACACCATCATGGTTTTCTGGGTCATTAACACCTTTTTGTACAGTTCTTCTGTGTACTCTTGACACTTCTTTTTACTCTCTTCTGCTTCTGTTAGATCTTACTGTTTCTGTCCTTTATTGTGCCCATTCTGGCAAGAAATATTCTTTTGATATCTCCAATTTTCTTGAAGGAATCCCTAAAGTTTTCCATTCTATTGTTTTCCTCTGTTTCTTCACACTGTTCATTTAAGGCCTTCTTATCTATCCTTGCTATTTTCTGTGGCTTGCTAGTTGTGGAAATTATAAGGCCAGGGTAGTAATGCTTGAGTGACCTACTAATTCCTTAAGTACTCTGAAAGTTAAGTACATTCAGAGACTGACATGGAAATTAAACATTTTCTGAAGTCCTTAAAGAAATATTCATATTTCTGTGGGAGTTAGCCTGGTATAACAATACTGAAAAGATCAAATTCTACATATGTAGGTCTCTAAGACCTGATATGGAGCAAAGATACGGAAGATGGATTTTGAATTTCCATGTCCTTAGTACAGTACCAAGTGGATGCAAGAGAAACTGATTTAGTGATTTCTTCCTTTGTTTTGTGATTTTACCTGAAAGAAGATTTAACACTTAAAATTTAATTTCACTGTACTATGAGACATTGGAGCTGGATATACATTCAAATGAAGCATTTCTATTTACTGATTTTTTTTTTTTTCTTAATCACTGGATTAACTTTAGCCACCATCTGGTTTTCAAACCACCATAATGTTTTCATTATTGCAGAAGCCTTGTTGAGATTTCATGGAAAATGTAGCTGAGCATGATTTGGGAAGAAAAGTGGAACAGCAAGTAAATTTTCAGCCGTGTAAACATGATGGCTTTGGAGTTGATGTGGTCACTGTACTGTTCTTATGCTTTAGAAACATTTAGGGACAAATGTCCGGATTGTCTCACATTGTCCCAGGAAACTACACAGAAGTGTAACAGAAATGTTCTTACAAATATGATCCAGGTTTGCCCTCCTACAGGCCACCTCTACCCCCTAAGCATGTTAACCACATATCTATTCAACTGTAGTCTTACTGCTGAAGCCTAGTGTTTTATGAGAATGGGAATAGTTATTGAGAAACACATTTTCTCCACTACTGGTTTCCATAATGAAGAATGTTATTTCCAAAATACATACCTGTCCTCTCTTAGACAATTTACTTACCCCTAACATAGGTAAGTGGAGTGTTTTATAATTGACATATTGGAGTACACCCAAGCATATATAAGCCACTTCCCCATTCCTTTTGTTATGGGGAAAAGACATTCAAGATGATTTTGATTTGAGTGAAAGCATTTTCCCATTGCTCTTTCATCAAAAGTTTTCACTGTGTGCAAAGGGTGCTCAATTCTGAAGGTGTGTGTTATGAAATGAACTTGCCCAATTATATAATTCTTGAACACCAACTCAGCAATTACCAGTTATTAACATAAAATCATGCACTTAATTTCTGACTCCTTTGTTCTGTTTACTCAAAAGGGAAGAAAGAATTCTTTATCAAACCCCTCTGGTAATCTTAACAAGCATTGACCTAGTCTAACATGTAACATAAATGTAATTCCCATCCTTAGAGAAATAGTCACATAAGAGAGGAAAAAAGCAATGAAAGCAGAGAATATATATGTGGTATTTTAAATTTTTAACTCATTAAAGAAATACTTAGCCTAAGATAGATATTTTCAAACTAAAGTACTAAAGCTTATTTGCAATAAGATATTAAGCAAAGCCATTTCCCTTTCTCAGTTTTCCTAAATGGTATAAGCAGTAAGAGAAAAAAGAGTTATTACTGCACAATTTTAAAATGGTAAGTATTGTACATGCCTGATTTTAATAAAACCTAAAAATGGGTTCTTGATGAAAAGCTTCTGTAAAGTTAAGAAAAGTACTTACAAAGATAAATAGGATACTTGAGGACAACCAGTGAAGAAAGTATAATTGGAAAGACTATAAAATGTCAGCATAATGAATCTCTCCAACATTAGATGTTCTGTGAACAACTTTTTTTTTTTTTTATGAATGTTGTGAGCTGCTAAATCAAGAAAAGGCCAGTGATGAACAAGTGAAGAGTCACAACAAAGAAATAAAAGCATAGAGAAGGAAACAAATGTGAAAGAAAACACACAGCTTCAGGGTCAAGTGAATAAACCAATTGAAACTATTGAATAAATGTAAACTGCTACTGCTGCTGTCACTTCAGTCATGTCCCACTCTGTGCAACCCCATAGATGGCAGCCCACCAGGCTCCCCCGTCCCTGGGATACTCTAGGCAAGAACACTGGAGTGGGTTGCCATTTCCTTCTCCAATGCATGAAAGTGAAAAGTGAAAGTGAAGTCACTCAGTTGTGTCCAAGTCTTTGTGACCCCATGGACTGCAGCCCATCAGGCTCCTCCGTCCCTGGGATTTTCCAGGCAAGAGTACTGGAGTGGGGTGCCATTGTCTTCTCCAAAATGTAAACTAGTCAATGTTAAATGAACCTTTTTGGCAGAACATAAGGAAGAAGGAAGAAGCAATAGAGGAGCATGGGATTAAAAGGTACAAACTACTATGTACAGAGTAAGCTATAACCACATATTACACAATACAGAAACAGAGTCAACATTTTATAACTACAAATAAGGTATAATCTTTTAAAATGGTGAATAATTATTATGTTGTTGCTTTTGGGCATCCCTGATAGCTCAGTTAGTAAAGAATACACCTGCAGTGCAGGGGACCCTGGTTTGATTCCTGGGTTGGGAAGATCCCCCGGAGAAGAGATAGGCTACCCACTCCAATATGCTTGGGCTTCCCTTGTGTCTCAGCTGGTAAAGAATCCACCTGCAATGTGGGAACCCTGGGTTCAATCCCTAGGTTGGAAAGATCCCCTGGAGAAGGGAAGGGATACCCACTCTAGTGTTGCTAAGTTGTGTCCAACTCTTTGAGACCTCCAGGACTATAACCTGAGGCTCCTCTATCAATGGGATCTCCCAGGCAAGAATACTGGAGTGGGTTGCCCCTCACTTCTCCAAGGGATCTTCCCAAGCAGAGGATTGAACCTGTGTCTCCCGCACTGGCAGGCAGATTCTTTACTGCTGAGCCACCAAGGAAGCCTGTAATATAATGTTGTACATGAAAGAAATTAGCCACCAGTTCTCTGGAATAATCTTCTCTGGTGACTCAGTTGGTAAAGAATCTGCCTGCAATGTAGGAGACCAGGGTTTGATCCCTGGTTTGGGAAGATCTCCTGGAGAAGGGAACAGCCCACTCCAGTATTCTTGCTTGGAGAATTCCATGGACAGAGAAACCTGGCAGGCTACAGTCCATGGGGCCTCAGAGAGGCAGGAATAACTGAGAAACTAATACTTTTACACTTTCAATTCTCTGTAAAAATGAATAAATAAATATGTGTATATATATATAGTATGTAGAACATATACAATTCTATGGAATTCTAACATTCAGTCTACATATTCCTGATCCAAAGCATGAGAAAAATAAAAAAGTGTACATGAGCAAAAAGTTGTCAGAGCACTCAAGGATTCAAAGAAAAATATTGATTCAGTAGTATTAAAATTAGAAAAAAAAAGAGAAGTAAATTTAATTTGAAAACAATTCATTTCTTGCTTTACATCCCTTCAGTGAACAAACAAACAAACAAAAAGAATAAAGAACAAAAACTGAAAGAAGTGTAAATTTGAATTTAAGTAGTGACCAACTATTTTAGAATAGTTCTCAAATTTACCAGGAGGTTGACATATTTCCTTTATGCAAAAATTGATTTACCTCTAGGACTTGTGAGTAGGAGTTAAAACACATAATAAAATACTTGCATCACTAATTTTTCTTCATTTAAAAACACTATTAATAACAAATTTTACTCTAAATTTGTGTTTCCCCCTATCTATTCATAATGATAAAAATATGGCTTGAATGTAGTAAAAATGTATAAGTAACATTTCCACTACACTACTAAAAAACATAAATTAATATGAATCAGCAATTGAGAAAAATATTTTTATGAATTTTAAAATTCAACTGTGAATAAATGGAGTAGCAGATGCAGTTAACATTTTACTCATCTCTACAAACTGAATGTAAAAA
>SJYQ01006860.1:270208-281990 GCA_006410935.1 Redunca redunca
TAAAAATTCTTACCATGAATATATTGTTTGATATGTGTTCTTCTAGAACTTTCATAGTTTCAATGTTTGGGGTTAAGCATATTACATATTATTCATCTTTAATTTTAGAGTCTCACATGTAGGAGGATTTGAGAGTTATTTATTTTATCATACAAACACCACAGAACTACCTTGCATGTTTGCTGAAAATAAAAGTCAGATTATCTCTGGATTTTCTTTTTTATTTCATTGATCTGTTTGATTTTTCCTAACATAGATACCACACTCTAGTGGTCATTGTAGCTTTATTGAAATTCTTGCAATCAAGTCTATTCATCATTTCCAGACTGTTTAGTTATTCTAAGTGCTTTAATTTTTCATATAAATATTACTGACTTGGCTACTTATAAAAAATAAGAATTATGGCTTTATATTGTGACTGAAGGCCTGGCTCAGACTCTTGTAGGCTCACTGCTCCTTTCCCCAGGGACCTGGTGCATTCAAGGATTTGTTTGTGCTCTCAAAGAGTCTCTGGTGCTCATGGTGTTTGATTTTAATGTGATTTTGACTTTCCTACCATCTTGTTGCTATTTATCTTTTGTCCTTGGATGTGGGGTATCTTATTTTGGTGAGTTCCAACATACTCCTGTCGATGCTTGTTTAGAAGCTAGTTGTGATTTTGTTCTCACAGGAGAAGAGTGCACATCCTTCTACTCAACCATCTTCATACCCAGTTTTCCCAAAAGCCAGTCCCTCCCATCAGGAAGTTTTCACAATCTTCTTATACTCAATCATCAGAGAAGAAGCAAGAACTGCAGTAACATGGCCTCCAGAATGAAAAACACAATCACAGAAAACTAACCAAAATTATCACATGGATAACAGTCTTGTGTAACTCAATGAAAATATGAACCATGTTGTGCAGGGCCACCAAGATGAGCAGGTTATTGTAGAGATGAATGAAAAAACGTGGACCACTGTAGAAGGAAATGGCAAACCATTTCAGTATTCCTGCCTTGAGAACCCCATCAAGAGTATGAAAGACAAAAAGACATAACTGTGGAAGATGTGTCCCTCAGGTTGGTAGGTGTTCAATATGCTACTGAGGAAGAACAGAGAAATAGTTCCAGAAAGAATGAAGAGGCTGACCAAAGCAGAAACAATGCTCAGTTGTGGCTGTGTCGGCTGTGAAGTAAACTCTGATGCTATAAAGAAAAACCATTGCATAGGAATATGCTATCAATGGTATTTTTCAGAGAACTAAAATGAATAACTTCACAATTTGTATGGAAATACAAGAAACTTTGAATAGCCAAAGCAATCTTGAGAAAGAAGAATGGAACTGGAGGAAGCAACCTGCCTGACTTCAGACTATACTAAAAAGATACAGTCATCAAGACAGTATGGTACTGGCACAAAGACAGACATATAGATCAATGGAACAAAATAGAAGGCCCAGAGATAAATCCATACACCTATGGACATCTTATCTTGCCAAAGGAGGCAAGAATATACAATGGAGAAAAGACAACCTCTTTAACAAGTGGTGCTGGGAAAACTGGTCAACAACTTGTAGAAAAATGAAACTCAGACACTTTCTAACAACGTATACAAAAATAAACTCAAAATGGATTGGAGATCTAAATGTAAGACCAGAAACTATAAAACTCCTAAAGGAAAAACATAGGCAAAACACTCTCTGACATAAATCACAGCAGGATCCTCTATGACCCACCTCCCAGAGTAATGGAAATAAAAGCAAAAATAAACAAAGGAGACCCAATTAAACTTAAAACCTTCTGCACAACAAAAGAAACTGTAAGCAAGGTGAAAAGACAGCCTTCAGAATGGGAGAAAATAATAGTAAATGAAGCAATGAACAAAGAATTCATCTCAAAAATATACAAGTACCTCCTGCAGCTCCACCAGAACAATAAATGACCCAATCAAAAAGTAGGCCAAAGAACTAAACAGACATTTCTTCAAAGAAGATATACAGATGGCTAACAAACACATGAAAAGATGCTCAACATCACTCATTATCAGAGAAATGCAAATCAAAACCATGATGAGGTATCATCTCACACCAGTTAGAATAGCTGCTATCCAAAAGTCTACAAGCAATAAATGCTGGAGAGGATGTGGAGAAAAGGGAACACTCTTACACTGTTGGTTGGAATGCAAACTAGTACAGCCACTATGGAGAACAGTGTGGAGATTCCTTAAGAAACTGGAAATAGACCGCCATAGTACCCAGCAATCCCACTCCTGGGCATACATACTCAGGAAACCAGAACTGAAAGAGACATGTGTACCCCAATGTTCATCACAGAACTGTTTACAATAGCTAGGACATGGAAGCAACCTAGATGTCTATCAGCAGATTAATGGATAAGAAAGCTGTGGTATATATACGCAATGGAGTATCACTCATCCATTAAAAAGAATACGTTTGAATCAGTTCTAATGAGGTGGGTGAAACTGGAGCCGATTATACAGAGTGAATTAAGTCAGAAAGAAAAATACCAATACAGTCTATCAACACATATGTATGGAATTTAGAAAGATGGTAATCATGACCCTATATGCAAATCAGCAAAAGAGACACAGGTGTAAAGAACAGACTTATGGACTCTGTGGGAGAATGCAGGGTGGGATAATGTGAGAGAACAACACTGAAATCTGTATATTACCATATGTGAAATAGATCTAGTCCAGGTCTGATGCATGAAACAGGGGCACGGGGCCATTGCACTCGAACAACCCTGAGGGATGTGATGGGGAGGGAGGAGGGAGGGGGGTTCAGGATGGGGGACACATGTACACCCATGGCTGATTCATGTGAATGTATGGCAAAAAACACTACAATATTGTAAAGTAATTAGCCTCCAATTAAAATTAATTAATTTTTTAAAAAGAAAAATATTGCATAAAAATATGGAATGTTAGGTCCCTGAATTAAGGTAAATTAGATGTGGTCAAACAGGAGATGGCAGGAGTGAACATCAACATTTTAGGAGTCATTCCAATCCCCAAAAAAGGCAATGCCAAAGACCACTCAAACTACCGCAAAATTGAACTCATCTCACACGCTAGTAAAGTAATGCTCAAAATTCTCCAAGCCAGGCTTCAGCAATACATGAACCGTGAACATCCAGATGTTCAAGGTGGTTTTAGAAAAGGCAGAGGAACCAGAAATCAAAGTGCCAACATCTGCTGGATCATCAAAAAAGCAAGAGAGTTCCAGAAAAACATCTATTTCTGCTTTATTGACTATGCCAAAGCCTTTGACTGTGTGGATCACAATAAACTGTGGAAAATTCTGAAAGACATGGGAATACCAGACCACCTAACCTGCCTCTTGAGAAACCTATATGCAGGTCAGGAAGCAACAGTTAGAACTGGACATGGAACAACAGACTGGTTCCAAACAGGAAAAGGAGTACGTCAAGGCTGTATATTGTCACCCTGCTTATTTAACTTATATCCAGAGTACATGATGAGAAATGCTGGGCTGGAAGAAGCACAAGCTGGAATCAAGATTGCCAGGAGAAATCAATAATCTCAGATATGCAGATGACACCACCCTTATGGCAGAAAGTGAAGAGGAACTAAAGAGCCTCTTGATGAAAGTGAAAGAGGATAGTAAAAAAGTTGGCTTAAAGCTCAACATTCAGAAAACTAAGATTATGGCATCCGGTCCCATCACTTCATGATAAATAGATGGAGAAACAGTGGAAACAATGTCAGACTTTATTTTGGGGGGCTCCAAAATCACTGTAAATGGTGATTGCAGCCATGAAATTAAAAGACACTCCTTGGAAGGAAAGATATGAGCAACCTAAATAGCATATGCAAAAGCAGAGACATTACTTTGCCAACAAAGGTCTGTCTAGTCAAGGCTATGGTTTTTCCAGTGGTCATGTATGGATGTGAAAGTTGGACTGTGAAGAAAGCTGAGTGTCAAAGAATTGATGCTTTTGAACTGTGGTGTTGGATAAGACTCTTGAGAGTCCCTTGGGCTGCAAGGAGACCCAAACAATCCATTCTAAAGGAGATCAGTTCTGGGTGTACATTGGATGGACTGATGCTAAAGCTGAAACTCTAATACTCTGGCAACCTCATGTGAAGAGTTGACTCACTGGAAAAGACTCTGATGCTTGGAGGAATTGGGGGCAGGAGGAGAAGGGGTGATAGAGGATGGTGGATGGCATTACCGACCTGATGAACATGAGTTTGAGTGAACTCCAGGGGTTGGTAATGGACATGGAGGCCTGGAGTCCTGCAATTCATGGGGTTGCAAAGAGTCAGATACGACTGAGAGACGGAACTGAGCTGAACTGATATTAAAATGGATGGGAATGGGTAAATTTAATTCAAATAACCGTTATATCTATTACTGTGGGCGAGAATCCCTTAGCAGAAATGGAATAGCCGTCACCATCAACAAAAGAGTCAGAAATGCAGTGCTTGGTTGCAATCTCAAAAATGACAGAATGATCTCGGTTTGTTTCCAAGGCAAACAATTCAATATTACTGTAATCCAAGTCTTTCCCCAACCACTAATGCTGAAGAAGCTGAAGTTGAATGGTTCTGTGAAGACCTACAAGACCTTCTAGAACTAACACCAATAAAACACTTCCTTTTTATCCTAGGATATTGGAATGCAAACGCAGGAAGTCAAGAGATACCTGGAGTAAAAGGCAAGTCTGATCTTAGAGTACAAAATGAAGCAGGGTAAAACCTAACAGAGTTTTACCAAGAGAACACACTGGTCATTATAAACACTCTCTTCCAACAACACAATAGATGACTCTACACATGGACATCAACAGATGGTCAACACTGAAATCAGATTGTAGTCAAAGATGGAGAAGCTCTGTACAGTCAGCAGAAAATGAGACAAGGAACAAACTGTGGCTCAGATCATGAACTCCTTATTGCAAAATTCTGACTTAAATTGAAGAAAGTAGGCGAAATTACTAGATCATTCAGGTGTTACCTAAATCAATTCCCTTATGAATATACAGTGCAAGAGACAGATTCAAGGGGTTAGATCTGATTAGATCAGATCTGACAAAGTGCTTAAGGAAATATGGACAGAGGTTTGTAACCTTGTACAGGAGGTGGTGACAAAAATGCCCAAGGGAAAGAAATGCAAAAAGGCAAAATAGCGATCTGAGGAGGCCTTACAAATAGATGAGAAAAGAAGAGAATCAAAAAGTAAAGGAGAAAGGAAAGATATGCCCAACTGAATCCAAAGTTCCAAAGAATAGCAAAAAGAGATAAGAAAGGCTTCTTAAGTGAACAATACAAAGAAACAGAGGAAAACAATAGAATGGGAAAGACTAGAGATCTCTGCAAGAAAACTGGAGATACCAAGAGAATATTTCAAGCAAAGACAGGCATAATGAAGGACAAAAATGGAAAGACCTAACAGAAGCAGAAGAGATTAAGAAGAAATGGCAATAACACATAGAAGAAATGTAGAGAAAAGATTCATGATCCAGAAAACCACGATGGTGTGATCACTTACCTAGAGCACATCCTGGAGTGTGAAGTGGAGTATGCCCTAGGAAGCATCACTACAGACAAAGCTAGTGGAGGTGATGGAATTTCAGCTGAACTCTTTATAATTCTAAAAGATAGTGCTGTTAACGTTTCAATTGCTTGAAGTGAAGTGAAATGAAGTCCAACTGTTTGCAACCCCATGGACTTTAGCTCACCAGGCTCCTCTAACAATGAGATTTCCCAGACAAGAATACTGGAGTGGGTTTTCATTCCTTTCTCCAGGGGATCTTCCTGACCCAGGGATTGAACCCGAGTCTCCTGTATTGCAGGCAAATTCTTTACCATCTGAGCCACCTATATGCCAGCAAATTTAGAAAACTCAGCAGTGGTCAAAGGACTGGGAAAGGTCCATTTTCATTCCAATCCCAAATAATGGCAATGTCAAAAAATGTTCCAACTACCATACAGTTGTACTCATTCCTAATGTTAGCAAGGTAATACTCAAAATCCTTCAGACTAGGTTTGAACAGTGGGTGAACTCAGAACTTTCAGAAGTACAAGCGGGATTACAAAAGGCAGAGGAATCAGAGCTCAAACTGCCAATATCCCTTGGATCACAGAAAAAGCAAGTGAATTCCAGAAGGAAAAATAACATTTAGTTCTTCTTTATTGACTGTGCCAAAGCCTTTGACTATGTGGATCACAACAAACTATGGAAAATTCTCAAAGAGAAGGGGAATACCAGACCACCTTACCTGTCTCCTGAGAAAGCTGTATGCAGGCCAAGAAGCAACATTTAGAAGCAGACATGGAACAATGGACTAGTTCAAAATTGAGAAAGAGTATGTCAAGGCTGTATATTGTAATCCTGCTTATGTAACTTATATACAGAGTACATCATGCAAAATTTCAGGTTTGATGAATCATAAGCTGGAATCAAGATTGCTGGGGAAGTATCAACAACCTCAGATATGCTGATGCCACCATCCTAATGCCAGAAAGCAAAGATGAACTAAAGGGGTCCTTGATAAAGGGGAAAGAGGAGAATTAAATATCTGGCTTAAAACAAAACATTCTGAAAACTAAAACCATTGCATCTGGTCACACCACTTCATGGCAAATAGGTAGGGAAAAAATAAAAACACTGACAGACTTTATTGTCTTGGGCTCCAAAACCACTGCTGACAGTGACTTCAGCTATGAAATTAAAACATTTCTTCCTTGAAAAAAAATTATGGCAAATTTAGACAGCATATTCAAAAGCAGAGACACAACATTTCCAAGAAAGATCTGTATAATTAAAGCTATGTTTTTCCCATAAGTACAGCACTGAACAATTCATGCTTTTGTACACTTGAGAGGACTCTTAGATCTCTGCAAGCAAATCAAAGCAGTCAATCCTAAAGGAAATCAATCCCAAGTATTCATTGGAAGGACTGATGCTGAAACTGAAACTCCAATACTTTGGACGCCTGATGAGAAGAGCAGACTTATTGGAAATGACCCTGATGTTGGGAAAAATTGAAAGTAAAAGGAGAAGAAGGCAGCAGAGGATGAGATGGTTGGACGGCATCATGAACTCAATGGACACGAGTTTAAACAAAGTCCAGGAGATGGTGATGGACAAATAACCCTGGCATGGTGCAGTCAATGGGGTCACAAAGAGTCAGACATGACTTTGAATGAACAACAACTACCTCATTGTGATTGAATTAAATCTACAAATGAATTTGTTGAGAACTGACATCTAAACAATATTAATCATTAAATTTATAATGACAGTACTTCTCACAACTTTGGCCCCAGCTGGCTTCACTGGTAAATTTTACCACATGCTTAAGGGATAATTAATACCAATCTCACATTAATATTTCCAGAAAATAATTAAGTATAGAATAGCTATTTTATCAACAAAATATCCTACTGAAAAATTTGATTATGAAATATTTCAGTAATCAAAAAATTTAGCTACAATCATGTATCTGAAAACCTGAAGTATTCTTCTGTTAAGAGAGGATTTTGATCTGTGTGGACTGAGCCAAATGTTAATTCAATAAGGAAAAGATTACTCTATTTTATATTATTTATGAGACCTTTAGTGATATATTTGTTGTGTGAGTAATCTAAGCCAAGGGATGCTCTAAATTAAAAATGCAAATCAGATTTCATAATATTTTATAATTCTTTATGCTTATAAAAATTTTGTTTATAAATAAATTTGCCCACCAAATGATAAGTTCAGTACTTTAATTTGTATTAGTAATAAAACCATGTCATCATAAAATAGCACCACGTATGAATAACATTTCTTAGCTAGAACCTTAAAATATTTAAATGAATTTTAAAAGTAATCTAAGTTTCTCTAAGGAAATAATATTTTAAGTAGCAACACAAAATATGACTCATCTGGACATATTCAACTCTAATTAAAAACATTTGTCACTGGTAACCTGATTCCTTTTCTCATAATTGCCATTGCATAAAAATGTCTGAACCACATAAATGTTTGATTAGTAAAACATTTTATTACTTACAATAATGCATATCATAATTGGCTCTCTACTGCAAAAGATAGTGCTTTTAGTGAGTATTATAGTTATATAGTGAAATGTTAATTAAAGCGGAAGTAGTAAACTGTTTGTTCCAAGTCCAATTACTTAATTATGGAATTAACACAATATACAGCTAAATAATTTGCCACTTTTACTCTCACTGGTATTATAAAATGATATACAAATGATTTCCAAAATGATTAGTCTGGCTCTAACTGTCATGAACTGCAGGTTGCCAGGTTATTGAATTCTCGAAACAGCTCATAACTATTTTTTTAAATTCCCCATAGTGATAGTCAGTGCACTGGTGCAACAGAGCAATATAGGAAAGAACAGATTTTGGAAACATTAGAATGAAAAAGGTTGTTGTATTTCTTTCATTCAATAATTGCTATTGTAATTGCACAGATTTTTGAGATTTATTTATTTTGGTTAGCTTCAGAACGGACCTTCTCAACTCATAAAGATTACATCATGCAGCACTTTTTACAGTAATGCTTTGAAAAGTAGACCAGGATTAAATGGCTAAGGGGAATTTTAGTTCAAAATTAACTGCTCTCCATCACTGTGTAGGACAGTATTTGCAAAAACTTATATTTAAAAGAAACATAATTTTTCTGCCTAAAACAATGCGATTCTACTGTTGAATTACTATTACATTGTAAAAAAAAAATAAATAGTATGTATTTCAATCCACTCATTTCAGTTCAGTTGAGTCGCTCAGTCATGTCCCACTTTTTGTGACCCCATGGACTGCAGCACACCAGGCCTCCCTGTCCATCACCAACTCCCGGAGCTTGCACAAACTCATGTCCATTGAGTTGGCAATGCCATCCAATCATCATCTCATCCTCTGTCATCCATTTCTCCTCCTGCCCTCAATCTTTCCTAGCATCAAGATCTTTCCTAAGGAGTCAGTTCTTTGCATCAGGTGGATGAAGTATCAGTCCTTCCAATGAATATTCAAGACTGATTTCCCTTCAGGACTGACTAATTCCATCTCCTTGCTGTCCAAGGGACTCTCAAGAGTCTTCTCCAATACTACAGTTCAAAAGCATCAATTCTTTGGCGCTCAGCTTTCTTTATGGTCCAACTCTCACATCCATACATGACTACTGGAAAAACCATAACTTTGACTTCAAAATAATTATTTAGCTGATAATATCAAGAAAGCTGGCCCATTCAATTATATAATTCAAAACTTCTGATATAATAGAACAAAAACAAAACCAAGCAATCTAAAAATGCTTACAATATGTCTGTTTACCTCAATATGTACCAGTAGACTACCTTTAAATGGAAGCTATTTTACATAAAATTTCATTGAATAGATAAAACAGACTATCAGTGACTTTAGAATGCAGGAAGGAGAAATAATTGTGTTTTGGTGTTGTCATTTTATCAAATTCTACAATAATCTTCTGGTTTTTGTGAGTTGCCTATCATTTTAAACCCAAAGGTTATAATAGATCTCAGCAATACATGGGTGGTCACTCTACGCATTCAAAAAGGACTGCACACCCTTAAAGGAGAGTGAGTTGCTATAGAAACCAGCCTTCAAGAAGACCTCTGTTGATATTCATGTCCTGATATTTATAACCTTGCAGTTTCCTCCCACTTTGTACCAGGATTGGTCTGTGTGACCAAATGATTATGCAAAAAAAAATGATGATCTTCCATTTTTGAGATTAGACCATAAAAGACTATGGAATCCCAACTTGGGCTTTTTCTTGCTCACCTGCTCCCATTTGCACTTGAATCACACACTCTAGGGAAACCTGATTGGGAGCAACGTGATAGAGAGGCCAACATGTCAACGCATAACAGTCTCCTGCCAACAATTAGGTGACTGAGCTTAGAAGTAAATTCCCCAGCTATGATTGAACTTTGAAGTGAGCACAGCCTCATCAGCAGCTAATTTCAACCTTGGAAGAGATTATGAGCTAGACCACCCAGTTAAGCCACTCTCAAGTCCCTGACTCTCAGAAAGTGTATGAGATAAGAAATGCTTGTTTTTTTAAGCTACTAAATTGTAAGTAATTTGTTCATTTGTTATGGGCTTCCCTGGTGGCCCAGATGTAATCTGTTACATTGCAGTATATAATAATTAATATACTAAAGAAATACCAAAATTTCAAAAGATGAGGGTGAAAGAGGAGAGTGAAAAAGCTGGCTTCAAATCCAGCATTCAAAAAAAGAAGATCATGGCATCTGGTCTCATCACTTCATGGCAAATAGATGGAGAAAAAGAGGAAACAGTAACAGATTTTATTCTGGGCTCCAAAATCATTGCAGATAGTGACTGCAGCTATGAATTTAAAGGACACTTGCTCCTTGGAAGAAAAACTATGACAAACCTAGACAGTGTATTAAAAAGCAGAGACATCACTTTGCCAACAAAAGGTCCATATAGTCAAAAACTATAGTTTTTCCAGTAGTCATGTATGGATGTGAGAGTTGGAACACAAAGAAGGCTGAGCAACAAAGAATTGATGCTTTCAAACTGTAATGCTGGAGAAGACTCTTGAGAGTCCCTTGGACTGCAAGGTGATTAAACTAAACAATCCTAATGAAAATCAACCCTGAATATTCATTGGAAGGACTGATGCTGAAGCTGAAGCTCTAATACTTTGGCCACCTGATGCTAAGAGCTGATTCACTGGAAAAGACCCTGATGCTGGGAAAGACTGAAGGCAGAAGAAGGGGATTACAGAGGATGATAGCTGGATGGAATCACTGACTCAATGAACATGAATTTGAGCAAACTCTGGGAGATAGTGAAGGACAGGAAAGTCTGGTATGCTACAGATCATTGGGTTAGTGACTGAACAACAAAGTAATAAACATTCTTTCATTACCCATCATGCTCTGTGTTAGGAAAATCAGGCACTGTTGTAATTATAACGTTGTGCTTGACTCCTTCGTATTTTACACTTGAAGGTATTCCTGTCTTATCATATTTTTAGGGACATATTTGTTAATAATGTAAAAACATTAATATAGATAGCATTACTATCACATGAGCAATATTTGATTTTAAAAAGTTCTTACATTCTATCTAATCACCAAAATTGCTTATTGATATATCCTCTGAAGATAAAACATCTCTGATTGCTAAAATATTTGGTTTTCTCTTACCACTTCTGTCATTACTACTTACAAGGTTAATGGGTTTTTAAATGTGAAGCCTTATAAGAGTATTAGAGTAATCCTATTCAGCCATTAGTAATGTATTTGAGGAGTTTTTAGTGTCATTTCAAGTTTAAATTAGTAACTCACATACTCATTTAACATGTTCTCAAATTATATTGAAGAAAAGCAGATCTTCTTGACTTAACAAGTACTGACTGTGGACATGGGAGGGGAATATGTTAAAATGAGAAAAATAAATTAAGATTCTTTCAGTATTTTGACTTCTGACTTAACAGTTTTATGCTTTTAATATGACCTTATTTCTGATCATCTTATCAAGTTCTATANTATCAAGTGCTATATTTAATGTAGAAAATATTAAGATTCACAAAGTACTATTATTTATGTAGAAGATATAAAGTCATTTATGTTCCAAGGCAATATTAAAAATGAACATTTTTTAAAATCTAAAATAAATTGATTATTTTATTATCTTGACTTAAAATTTGTTAGGGCTTCCCAGGTAGCTCAGTGGTAAAGAATCTGCCTGCCAATCAGGAGACAGAGCTCAATCCTTGGGTCAGGAAGATCCCCTGGAGAAGGAAATG
>SJYQ01006860.1:286251-307343 GCA_006410935.1 Redunca redunca
ATTTAAGAAATTATGGCTGAAAATTTCCCAAATCTAAAGAAAGAAAACAGTTAATCAAGTATAGGAAGCACAGAAAGTACCAAATAAGATGAATGCAAACAGAGCCACACCAAAACATATCATAATCAAAATGCCAAAAGTTAAAGAGAAAATTCTGAAGAAAGCAGTTGCAAGGGAACCCCTATCAGACTCTGAGCTGATTTCTGTATGTGAACTTTGCTGGCCTGAAGGGAATGACATGATATATTCAAATTCCTGAAAAGGAAAAATATGCAACCTAGGAGACTTTACTTAGTAAGACTGCCATTTAGAATACAAGAAGAAACTAAAAATTTCTCAGAGAAGCAAAAACTTAAATACTTCAATAGTAAACTAAATCTAAAAGAAATATCGAAAGATCTCCACTAAATAAAGAAGCAATAATCTAAAGAAAAGGGAAAAACATTAGAAAAAGAAAGGATATGAAAGGGCTGAAAATTGCTGAAATAAGCCAGTACATAGATTAAGAAGCAGTCAAAATCATCAAACCCACTACTGGGCATACACTCTGAGAAAACCATAATTCAAAAAGATACATGTACCCCAATGTTCACTGCAGCACTATTTACAACAACAAGGGCATGGAAGCAATTAAATGTCCATCAACAGATGAATAGATAAAGAAGTTGTAACATATATGTGTATATATATATATATATATGAGAAATATCTATAACCTCAGATATGCAGATGACACCACCCCTATGGCAGAAAGTGAAGAGGAACTAAAAAGCCTCTTGATGAAAGTGAAAGAGGAGAGTGAAAAAGTTGGCTTAAAACTCAACATTCAGAAAACTAAGATCATGGCATCTGGTCCCATCACTTCATAGCAAATAGATGGAGAAATAATGGAAACAGGGTCAGACTTTATTTTGGGGGGCTCCAAAATCATTGCAGATGGTGATTGCAGCCATGAAATTAAAAGACGCTTACTCCTTGGAAGTAAAGTTATGACCAACCTAGACAGCATATTCAAAAGCAGAGACATTACTTTTCCAACCAAGGTCAGTCTAGTCAAGGCTATAGTTTTTCCAGTGGTCATGTATGGATGTGAGAGTTGGACTGTGAAGAAAGCTGAGCGCCAAAAAATTGATGTTTTTGAACTGTGGTGTTGGAGAAGACTCTTGAGAGTCCCTTGGACTGCAAGGAGATCCAACCAGTCCATTCTAAAGGAGATCAGTCTTGGGATTTCATTGGAGGGAATGATGCTAAAGCTGAAAATCCAGTACTTTGGCCACCTCATGTGAAGAATTGACTCATTGGGAAAGACTCTAATGCTAGGAGGGATTGGGGGCAGGAGAAGGGGACGACAGAGGATGAGATGGCTAGGTGGCATCACCAACTCGATGGTTGTGAGTTTGAGTGAACTCTGGGTGTTGGTGATGAACAGGGAGGCATGATGTGCTGCAGTTTATGGGGTTGCAAACAGATGGACTCAACTGAGGGACTTAACTAAACTGAATGGAATATTACTCAGTCATAAACAGGAGCACATTTGAGTTGATTGGAATGAGGTGGGTAAACCTAAACCCTATTATATAGAGTGAAGTAAGTCAGAAAGAGAAAAACAAATATTGTATATTAGTACATATATATGGAATCTAGAAAAATGATACTGATGACTATTTGCAGGACAGGAATAGAGAAGCAGACATAGAGAATGGATTTCTGGACACAGTGGGGGAAGGAGAGGGTGAGACAAATTGAGAGAGTAGCATTAAAATATATACATTACCATGTGTAAAATAGATAACTAGTGGGAAGTTGATATATAACACAGGGAGCTCAGCCTGTTATTCTGTGACAATGTAGACAGGTAGGATGGGGTGAGCAGGAGGGAGGTTCAAAAGGCAGAGGATATATGTGTACTTATGGCTAATTCATGTTGTTGTATGTCAGAAACCAATGTGACATTGCAAAACCAGTATCCTCTAATTAAAATTTAAAAAAAAGAAACAATCAAATATATTTTATAGAAGTGATCATAGCTGTAATTGACAGCAAAAGGATAAACATAAAGTTGTAAAACAAGACATCAAAATCACAAAGTTCAGAAAAGGAGTGGAAACATAGATTGTTTAGAATGTATTTGAACTTATATAATTATCTATCTAAAGCAAGCAGATACAGTTATGTGTTGACATATTTAAAAACTAGGTTAATCACAATAAGAAATATATAATAAATTCACAAAACCCAAAAAGAAATGAACTCAAGCGTAACTCAAGAGAAAATCATGAAATCATAAATTGAAAACAAAAAGAAAAACAAAAAGAATTACAAAAACAACCAGAAAATAAAGTTTAAAATAGCATTAAAACATANCAAACTCAATAGAAGCAAATAATAAAGATCAGAGAGGAAACAAATAAAATAGAGATTATAAAAGTAATAGAAAAGATCAATAAAACCAAAAGTTTATTTTTTGAAAGAATAAACAATCAACAAATTTCTATCCAGACTCATCAAGAAGGAAAGAGAGTTACACGAATAAGCAAAATAAGCAATGAAAGAAGAGAAATAGCAACCAGTACCACAGAATTATAAATAATCACAATAAAATACTATGAATAGTTATATGGCAACAAATTGGGCAACCTAGAAGAAATGGACAAGTTTCTAGAAATGTACACCCTGTCAAAATTGAGTCAAGAAGAAACAGATAATTTAAGAAGAACAATAATTAGAGGTGAAAAAGAATTTATCATTGAAAAATTCACTGCAAATAGAAGTCCAGGACCAGATGGCTTCACTCAGGGATTCTACCAAACATACAAAAAAGAAACCTTCTCAAACTCTTTCAAAAGATTTAAGAGAAGGAACACTTCTAAAGTCGTTTTATAAAGCTACCATCATCCTGATAATACAACCAGATGGAGACACTACCAAAAAAAAAAAAGAAAAGAAAATTATAGACCAATATCTTTGATGCCTATAGATACAAAACTCTCCAGTGACTTTTTTTTTTTTTTTTGCAAACTGAATCAACAATACATAGAAAGAATCATACACCACTGCCATGTTGGATCCATTCGGGGTTACAAGGATGGTTCAATATATGCAAAATAATCAATGTGATATACCATATTAACAAAAGAAAAAGCTAAAATCACATGATCATCTCAATAGATTAAAAAATGATAAATGATAATTCAACATATGTTCATGATTAAAAAACAAAAAACCTCTCACCAAAGTGGGTATTGAGGAAACATATCACAACATAATAAAAACCATTTATGACAAAAACACAGCTAACATAACACTTAGTTTTGAAAAGCTGAAAGCCTTTCTTCTAAATTCTAGAACAAGACAAAGATATTTATTCTCACCACTTATATTCAACAGAGAATTGGAAGTCCTAGCCACAGAAATCAGACAAGAAAAAGACAAAGTATCCAACTCAGAAGGGAAGAGGTAAAATTGTTTTCATATGCAGATGGCATGATACACTATATAGAAAACCCTAAAGACTCCACACAAAATCTGTAAGAACTAATAAATGAATTCAGGAAATTAGCTGGATATACTGTTAATATACAGAAACCTATTGCATTTTTTTACACATAAAATAATAGAAGGAATATATTTAAAAATTCCCATTTAAAATGTTATTTAAAAACATATCTAAGGAATAAATCTGAACAAAGATGTGAAAGACTTATATACTGAGAACTAAAAAAGCATTGATAAAGAAAACTGAAGATGATTAAAGGAAACAGATACCCCAAACTCTTGGACTGTAAGAATTATTGTTGAAATGACCACATTACTCAAAGCAATCTACAGACTTAATGGGAACTCTTATCAAATTAAATTTGAATCCCATCAAATTTAATGGGAACCATATCAAATGCTTGCCAGGTAATACAGTGGTAAAGAATCCACTTGCCAATGCAGGAGACACAAGAAACATGGGTTCAAACCCTGGGTTGGGAAGATCCCCTCAAGTAGGAAATTGTAACCTGTCCCAGTATTCTTGACTGGAAAATTCCATGGGCAGTGGAGATTGGTGGGATACAGTCCCTGGGGTTGCAAAGAGTTAGAAATGATTGAGTGCACACAGACACACACACACACACAATCAAATCACCCATCATGTTTTTTTCACAGAACTAGAACAAATATCTTAAAATGTATATAATAGGAAACACAAGGGATACAGAACTGTCAAAACAATCCTGAGTGAAAATAACAAGGGTGCACAAAGCTACCCTCCCAGACTTCAGACAATACTACAAAACTGCAGTAACCCAAACTGCATGCTATTGGCACAAAAACAGACATATGGACCAATGGGGAAAAATTAGAAAGCCCCCAAAGAGGAGAGTGAAAAAGTTAGCTTAAAGCTCAACATTCAGAAAGCAAATGTCACAGCATCTGGTCCCATCGCTTCATGGGAAATAGACAGGGAAACAGTGGAAACAGTGTCAGACTTTATTTTGGGAGGCTCCAAAATCACTGCACATGGTGACTGCAGCCATGAAATTAAAAGACGCTTACTCCTTGGAAGAAAAGTTATGACCAACCTAGACAGCATATTCAAAAGCAGAGACAGTACTTTGCCAACCAAGGTCTGTCTAGTCAAGGCTACGGTTTTTCCAGTGGTCACGTATGGATGTGAGAGTTGGACTGTGAAGAAAGCTGAGTGCTGAAGAATTGATGCTTTTGAACTATGGTGTTGGAGAAGACTCTTGAGAGTTCTTTGGACTGCAGGAGATCCACCCAGTCCATTCTAAAGGAGATCAGCTCTGGGTGTTATTTGGAAGGAATGATGTTGAAGCTGAAACTCCAGTACTTTGGCCACCTCATGTGAAGAGTTAACTCATTGGAAAATACTCTGATGCTGGGAGGGATTGGGGGCAGGAGGAGAAGGGCACGACAGAGGATGAGATGGCTGGATGGCATCACCAATTCAATGGACATGAGTTTGAGTGAACTCTGGGTGTTGGTGATAGACAGGGAGGCCTGGTGTGCTGTGATTCATGGGATCACAAAGAGTCGGACACGACTGAGTGACTGAACTGAACTGAACTGAAATAAACCTAGATACCTATGGGAAACTAATTTCAACAAAGGAGGTAAGCAAGAACACATAATAGAGAAAAGACAGTCTCTTCAGGAAGTGGTTCTGCAAAAGCTGCTGAATCAATAAAACATGTAAATCAATGAAATTAGTACCCTCCCATACTCCATATATAAAAATATACCCAAAATGGTTTCTAAATATAAAACATGACATCATAAAACTCCCAGGAGAGAACATAGGCAAAGCATTCTCAGATAAATTGTGAAAATTTTTTCTTAGCTCAGTCTCCCAAGGCAAAAGCATTAAAAGCAAAAACAAACAAATAAGATCCAATCAAATTTAAAATCTTTTGCATAGTAATGGAAACCATCAAAAAAATGAAAAATCTACCTATGGGCCTGGGAAAATATTTGAAAATGATGTGACTGACAAAGTCTTAAGTCCAAAATATATAAACACCTCATACAGCTCAATAAAAACAAAAAATAGTAAAAAAAAAAAAAAAGGAGGCAGAAGACCTAAATAGATAGTTCTCCAAGAAAGACATACATATGGCTAGCAGGCATATGAAAAGATGCTCAACATTGCTAATTATTAGAGAAATGTAAATCAAAACTATAATGAGCTATCACCTTACACCAGTCAGAATGGCCATCATTAAAAAGTCTACAAATAATAAATACCAGAGAGGGTGTGGAAAAAAGAGAACTCTTCTACACTGTTGGCAAGAATATAAATGTAAATTTGTGCAACTACTATGAAAAATAGTATAGAGGTTCCTTACAAAACTAAAAATAGTTACAACATGATCCAGCAATCCCACTCATGGGCATATATCCAGACAAAATGAAAACTGATTTGAACAGATACATGCACTCCAATGTTGACAACACTGTTTACACTAGTCAAGACATGGAAGCAACCTAAATGGCCATCAACAGGTGAATGACTAAAGATGTGCTGTATATATAAAATGGAATATTCCTTTATCTATCATCATGGTAATTATACGTATATACAACTCAGGAATCCAACCCAGGTCTCTCGCATTGCAGAGAATTTTTACCAGGGAATCCCAAGAACACTGGAATGGGTAGCCTATCCTTTCTCCAGCAGATTTTCCCAACCCAGGAATCAAACTGGGGTCTCCTCCATTGCAGGTATTCTTTATCAGCTGAGCTACCAGGGAAGGCCAGTATTATATATATATATATAAATATATATATATATATTTATATATATATAATAAAACAACCAGTGCAATATATAAATAAACTTATCTTAAAGGTATCTACACAGTTTACTTAACCTTCTATTTAG
Organism: Redunca redunca; assembly: GCA_006410935.1. Taxonomy (NCBI): domain Eukaryota; kingdom Metazoa; phylum Chordata; class Mammalia; order Artiodactyla; family Bovidae; genus Redunca; species Redunca redunca. The sequence goes on from SJYQ01006860.1 coordinate 292,640, forward strand.
AAGATGATCCTTTAAAATTGAAGATTATGTTTTAAGTTTACTTTGTTTAGTTCTAGCCAAAACCTTGTCAAACATGTTACTGCCTTACTCAACTTTAAAATAATCTTTGATGTAATTTCAGATGTATTTTGGAGAAGGCAATAGCACCCTACTCCAGTACTCTTGCCTGGAAAATCCCATGGACGGAGGAGCCTGGTGGGCTGCAGTCCCTGGGGTCGCTAAGAGTCAGACACAATTGAGTGACTTCACTTTCACTTTTCACTTTCATGCATTGGAGAAGGAAATGGCAACCCACTCCAGTGTTCTTGCCTGGAGAATCCCAAAGACGAGGGAACCTGGTGGGCTGCCGTCTATGGGGTTGCACAGAGTCGGACACTACTGAAGTGACTTAGCAGCAGCAGCAGCAGATGTATTTTTCTCATTTAGTATGGATTTTATAATATCCTCATTATAAAAAGCCAAATAAAAGCTAAAATTTGGCAGCATTTTTCTGTAAAGGGGAGATGGTATGTATTTTCAGCTTTATGGATCACATGGTCTCTGTTACCCCTGCTTAAGTCTATCATTTTGGTCCAAATGCAACCACAGACAATATGTAAACAAATTCGTGTGACTATATTTTAATGAAACTTTATTTGCCAATCAGATGTAGGACTAGATTTCAGCTGTAGGCTGTAGTTTCTTAACCCTTGTTCTAGATCGTCTAAGAGTGTCTTGCCATGAGCCTCCAAATCAGGAACTTCAAAGCTTCTTTCCAGAGCCACAGACCCTAATATGGCAACTGCATGTTTGATTTTCTAAAAAAGAGGTATACATTGACACCTCCTGCTATGGAATCCCCATATTACAAAGCATTCCTTTCAAATTTCTTTGTGGTTAAAGTGCATGCTTTATTTTGGAGTTAACCATGTTAACAGCAGAACAGAATCCTGGAGAGGATGAAACTGAAGGGACATATCACAGTTACTGAAGGAATACTTTTTCACATAATGCCCTAGGGTTATCCATGGGAAGGTGGTAATGACTGAACTTCCAAATATCAGTGGGAGACAGTACATCTCAGGACAAGTAAATTGTTCTTGGCACCTGGACTGTTTACCTCCCTGACTGGGAGAACCATCATACTAGTAATGCTTTTCCAGCAGGCAGGTTGAAACTTCAGGGAGGACTGCAGCAGTTGGTGATTGTATTCAGCTGTGAGGGAAAAAACCTTGTTCATCACTGGCTTAAACAATTATGGCTTACTTTTCTTTAAACAATTAGGAAACTAAAGTCATTTAAATGGCTCATGAGGGTCAGAACTGAGATTTCTGCAATTTTCTTGGCTTTCCTCTCAGCTTCCTACTGCTCAGGTTGTCTGAGCTCCAGCTACCAGGTTTGCATCCTAAGCAGAAAGGGTGGACAATAAGGAGCAAGAAGGGTGCTTATATTAAGAAAGCAATTTTTGCTCTATTTATACAGGACAAATTTGTGTCATATGTCCTTTCATAGAACATTGGAAAGTGCATCTGTAAGCCTGGTGCAGGAGACTGCTATAAAAATGTGTGTGTGTGTGTGTGTGTGTGTGTGTGCACGCGCGCTCAACTGTGTCCTACTTTTTGCAACTCCATGGACAGTAGCCTACCAGACTGCTATAAAGGGGTGTGGTGTGTGTGTGTGTGTGTGTGTGTGTGTGTGTGTGTTTGCTCAATTGCATCTACTCTTTGCGACCCCATGGACTGTAGCCTGCCACACTCCTCTGTCCATGGAATTCTCCAGGCAAAAGTATCGGAACGGATTGCCATTTCCTCCTCCAGGGGATCTTTTGAACTCAGGGATTGAATCCATCTCTCCTGTGTATGGTGCACTGGCTGGCAGATTCTCTACCACCACTTCTCCAGCTATAAAGGAAATTGATCCAATTGACCATTGATTGATAAGGCACCTAGCAAGGGTTGCTAATAAAGTTCAATACACAGATGTCACCACTCTGCATTTAACAGAGACTTTGATGTGTAGGAGGCCAAGTTTCTTTTGGATCATTTCTTTTCCTGGTATCTTCATTTTGTACCTCCTCTTATACTTGTCAGTGCCCTCCTCCTCCTCCTCTTTTTCCTTTCAAATTTATGCTTGGGGAAACATTTTCAAGCTTAAAGACAAAGGAATTAACCTTAAAATTAACAAACACTTGGGGGAATGTATTATATTACATAATACTACATGTGTGTTATACAAATATTTTAGAATTTTTAAACAAATTAAAAACAAAATGACAACAGTAATAGTTTAGTAGAAAAAAATTTCCTTTTCATCACGGCATATGTATTATAATGTTCCTAGTGGAGGAAAAGTACTACACACAAATAGATGAATTTATCATATAATTTAGAGGGAAAAAAATCACAAGTTTTCTCATGAAACAATGCCATTCTTATGAAGGGTTAAATGCCAAACATTGGCCAATATAATTAGATAACAAAGAGCTATCAGGATCAAGATAGATCAAATGCATAAATATATTGTGAGTCCTCTTAGTCAGTTCAGTTCAGTCTCTCAGTCGTGTCCGACTCTTTGCAACCCCGTGAATCGCAGCACGCCAGGCCTCCCTGTCCATCACCAACTCCCGGAGTTCACTCAGACTCATGTCCATCGAGTCAGTGATGCCATCCAGCCATCGCATCCTCTGTCATCCCCTTCTCCTCCTGGCCCCAATCCCTCCCAGCATCAGAGTCTTCCAATGAGTCAACTCTTTGCATGAGATGGCCAAAGTACTGGAGTTTCAGCTTTAGCATCATTTCCTCCAAAGAAATCCCAGGGCTGATCTCCTTCAGAATGGGCTGGTTGGATCTCCTTGCAGTCCAAGGGACTCTCAAGAGTTCAAAAGCATCAGTTCTTCGGTGCTCAGCTTTCTTCACAGTCCAACTCTCACATCTATACATGACCACTGGAAAAACCATAGCCTTGACTAGACGGACCTTTGTTGGCAAAGTAATGTCTCTGCTTTTGAATATACTATCTAGGTTGGTCATAACTTTTCTTTCAAGGAGTAAGCATCTTTTAACTTCATGGCTGCAGTCACCATCTGCAGTGATTTTATTCAAGCATAGAACAGAAGTTGTAGTCCATGCAATTAGTCATGAAAAGGAAATGAAAGGATAGCAAATGACAATGATTATGGGGAAAAGAAAATTATGAGAGAATAAATGGATACCAAAAAGCTAGCCAAATAACTAAATACATAGAGAAAACATTTTTTTTAATGGTATGGTACTATAGCTGCTCTCTTCTTTATAGTCTTAAATGTAAACATTTAAAATTTTAATTATATTGTTATACTATTTAATTAGTTGAAGTTTCCAAAACAATCCATCTTCCAAATATCAAAATATTTCATCTAGATACTGAAGGACTTCTCAATTCCAATGTATCATTCAGTCAGTCATATTTATACTCAATATTTTCTCTTGATTTTTTTTCTGAGACCCCTCTCATCTGAAGTCAATTCTAAGCAATGGAAAGCTGTGAGAACAAATTCATGTTATTGATGAGAAAGGATCAAGTCCACTTCATGGTCAGTTCTCTCCTTGTCTGTAAGCTTGTATCCTCTGCTGAGGTCCACTTTCTTGTCTTTAATAGGGTTTCTACACTTCATGACATGTTCCAAAAGTCTTCTCCACACCACTGTTTCTGGTACATATGTGTAGAGGAGAAAACTCTTCACTTCTTCCCTTCAGCATTTTTGACTGGTTAAATAATTGACAGAAGCCAGATTAACAGAAAAAAATAAATAAACGTATTTTAATACATGTGTGAATCTCAAAGATATAAGATTTGAAGACATGACCAAAACAGAAAGTTTTTATGTCTTTTAGACAAAGAAACAATTGTTAGTGAAGACTTGACAAAATAAAGAGGTTCAGGCTTGGGGTACCAAAGTAATGAAATAACAAACTTTGCACAACCTGCTTGGTCTTGAATTCTCTCTCTGGTGATAAGAATGTCTCCTACCCTCTTGGTAGAGAGAAAAATACATTCATATGGAAGATTTACTTCTTGATTTCAAAGGGGAGCAAAGTAGAGTAAGCATTCCTTCTTGCATCAGCACTTATGTAATCATAATCCAAAATAATATGCCCAAGTGGCATATTTTTGGAGTGGCATATTTTGCTCCCCTTTTTCTGTATGTATCATGTATTTAATAAATTGTAACACATGACAAACTGTATTTTACATTAATAAACAGTATGATATGTATATAATATATACTATTTTATACATAATAAAATATTTTCCTTTGTCTTAACATATCTTTCTGGACTTAATTTTTTGTGATATAAATTCAAGTACAGTTTTTCTAAAATTCTAGTCAGTTTGCTCTAAATAATTACCACTTTTCCAATTTCATTTTTATTTCAGTGAATAAAAAGTCTAGTCAAAAAATGGAAGTCCTTGCACCAGTCACTTCAAACTGCCAATGATATTTCTAAGGGCATTATTTTGCTTTAATTTTGTGTTTCTCCAACTTTTCACTGTCTATTTCTAAATATTACAACTACACAATTTATTATTAACCATGTTTAGTTAACCCATTAACCCTTATGGACAGGGAAGCCTGGGGTGTGGCAGTCCATGCAGTCTCAAAGAGTTGGACACACTGAGTGACTGAACTGAACTGATGTTTGGTTATTCTAGTTCATTTATTTTATGGATGTGTATTTAGCATTCTTAAATCCCCAGCCTCAATTTTACTTCCCACCTGCTCACATTATGGGCACAATTTTTTTTTTTTATAAAAGTCAGTACTCCAACATTACATATTTATGTATTTATTAATGCTGTCCTGTGGTGAATTTTTCTAGTATAATTATGATTTTATTCTGATTAACAATCACCACACTTCTGGTTTGCTTATATATTTTTCTATGAACTTATTACTAATTTCTCCCACACTCTATATAATCACAGTGAAAGCTATTTTGATTCCAGTGTATTGATGATTTCATTAATTTTTTTCTCCTGGTGATTTCTGCTCACTTCTACCAAAAAGTCCTAGGAATTCTCAAAATTCTGGTACTTGCTATTTATCTTTATATTCACATTTTTCCTAGATCATATGTTTATACTATGTTCCATTATGTTTAGTAAATCATCAAAGGCCCATCTAGTCAAAACCTTGGTTTTTTCAAGTAGTCAGGTATGGTTGTTAGAGTTGGACTATAAAGAAAGCTGAACACCAAAGAATTGATGTTTTTGAACTGTGGTGCTGGAGAAGACTCTTGAGAGTCTCTTGGACAGCAGGAGATCCAACCAGTTCATCCTAATGGAAATCAGTCCTGAATATTCATTGGAAGGACTGATGCTGAAGCTGGAACTCCAGTACTTAGGCTACCTGATGTAAAGAGCTGACTCACTGGAAAAGACTGATGCTGGGAAAGATTTGAAGGCACGAGTAGAAGGGGGTGGCAGAGGATGAGATAATTGGATGGCATCACCTACTCAATGGACATAAGTTTGAGTAAACTCTGGGAGTTGGTGGTGGACAGGGAAGCTTGGCATGTTGCAGTCCATGGGATAGCAAAGAGTCAGACATGACTAAGCAATTGAACTGAACTGAGCCTTGTGTTGCTTCTTTATAAATGGTGCTTATTTTAATTGATATGTGCATGCTAAGTTGTTTCAGATGTGTGCAACTCTTTGAAACTAACAACTGCTGCCTCCTAAGGTCCCCTGTCCATGGGATTCTCCAGGCAAGAATACTAGAGGGTATTGCTATTCCCAATGCCAGAGGATCATCTCCACCCAGGAACTGAACTCGTCTCTCTTATGACTCCTGCTGGTTCTTTACCACTATAACTACCTGGAAAGCTCATTTGTTGCTTACTTGTTTGTTTTTTATTGATTCTCATTACCAGCTTGAGGAAGTTTCCTTACATTTCTAGATTTCTTTCAATTTTTATTAAGAATTATGAATTAATGGTGAATTTTATCTAATTATTTTTTGGAATCTACTGATATGGTCGTATGTTTTGTTTTTTTCTGTTAGTGGCTATGGTTTTTCCAGTGGTCATGTATGGATGTGAGAGTTGGACTGTGAAGAAAGCTGAGAGCTGAAGAATTGATGCGTTTGAACTGTGGTGTTGGAGAAGGCTCTTGAGAGTCCGTTGGACTGCAAGAAGATCCAACCAGTCCATTCTAAAAGAGATCAGCCCTGGGATTTCTTTGGAAGGAATGATGCTGAAGCTGAAACTCCAGTACTTTGGTCACCTCATGCGAAGTGTTGACTCATTGGAAAAGCCTCTGATGCTGGAAGGGATTGGGGGCAGGAGGAGAAGGGGAAGACAGAGGATGAGATGGCTGGATGGCATCACTGACTCAATGGATGTGAGTCTGAGTGAACTCCAGGAGTTGGTGATGGACAAGGAGGCCTGGCGTGCTGCGATTCATGGGGTCACAAAGAGTGGGACACGACTGTGCGACTGAACTAAACTGATACATGTGATGGATTATATTGCTTTTTAAAATATTTTTGAGTAAAAACAAACAGAAAAACACCTACATTTATTGCACAGTTCAGTGAGTTTTGAAAGTGATGTATCTGTGCACCACTACTATAATCAAGAAATACAATACTTGATATCACTTTGTAAAAGTTGTGCCTCACCCCACAGTGAACATCCCTTACACTTATTTGCTTTCTGTACTTTTTATTTTAGTTTTTATCTACTTAGAATTGTATACCTTTGAATTATATGAGGTCTTTTTATATCGCTTCTTTTCCTCAACATAATATTAAGTTTTACTCAGGGTCTTGGGTTATTTGTGATTTGTTCCTTTCTGTTGAATGGTATATTATTTAATGAATGTATTATAAATGCTTTATCCATTCACTTTTAGGTGGACATTTAGTTTGTTTTTATTTTTATACCTATGAGTGGAATTTCTGAGTCATATAGTATTCTTTGTGACCCCATGGACTGTAGCTTACCAGGCTTCTCTGTCAATGGGATAATGGACTGGAGAATTCCATGGACCAGTCTTTGGGGTCACAAAGAATTGGACACAACTGAGCGACTTTCACATTCACTTTTTCTTTATCACTGAGCCACCAGGGAAGCCTTTCACTTAGCCAAAAACTGCCAAACTGTTTGCCAAAGTTTTATGCCCACCACCAAAGGAGTTGCAATTCCACCAGCAGCATAAATAAGAGTATGTTTGTCTTCCTTCATCAAAACTTGTTAATATCATGTTTTAATTAAAGCCATTTGATATGTCTGTAGTTGCACTAACTGTGGTTTTAATCTGAATTTTCCTTATGGCTAAGAAATATTGAATATCTTTTTTTTGCAGCTATAGAATGACATTTGTGTATTTCCCTTTTGGAGGTATGTGTTCAAAATTCTTTGATTTTGTTTCAGCTACATGTGTTACAAATACTTTCTCCCACACTATGAGTTACCTCTACATTATATAAAATTATTAATATAATTTAATTTTGATGAAATCAAATTATTAATAATTTTAATGCTTTTGCTTCTTTTGTCCTAGGAAATCTTTTCTAAAATAATCACAAAGATTTGGTTATTATTTTTCTTCCAGAAATGTATTTCAAAATATTTAATTTTAGTGTTTATATTTATTTGATATAATTTATATTTTTATAGGGCTTCCCTGGTGGTTCAGATGGTAAAGAATCTGCCTGAAGTATGGGAAAGCCAGGGTTAATCCCTGGGTCAGGAAGATTCCCTGGAGAAGGGAATGACTATCCACTCCACATTTCTACTTATTTAATGGGCATGATATGAAGAAATTTATTTAATCTATAGGGTCTGTTGGCCCAGAGTTCATAATGTGCATAAAATTGAACATTTGGACTAAACAGAACATTTCACACAAGGAAACCTCACAAGATAATGAAAATACCTACCAGACAAAATATATAAACAGTCAAAAAGCAAGGTCATCTAGTCCAAGCAGATATGCAATTAATGTACTATTACATAAAAAGAAACTGATATTTGCATAATATGTATGTTTTTCATCGGTTCTGCAAGTACTGTTAAAAAGTTTAATACTTATGGAAACTTTAATTAAAATATGACAGAATGAGCAAATAAATACAAATATGATTTACAAAGGTCTCTAAGCAATTCAGACTCTGGACACAGCACAGGACTGCTGTCTCCTAGATTCGTCAATATCATACCACACTGTACTCAGAGGGACTGTTTAATGCTGTTTGGCATGAAGCCATATTTAAAATACAACTTTAAAATTATTTCAATAGATTTTTAAACAAATTAAACATGTAACAAATTGTGACTTTGAGTATTTTTAAGTCTCATTTATAATAATGAGTGCTTCCATAAATTATTTCTTAAGTACACATCAATAAATTATTAAAGGGAAAAATGTTTGGAGCTAGTGAAATTTTTGTTGTTGTTGTTACTTTTCTGGATATATAGAACAGTCTACTCTTTGTTTACTCATAGACCAGTATCTCTCATTTTGGAATAATTGAATGACTAAAACTATTTTTCTGCCATAGATTAAACTGTATTCTTCATTTTTTATCATATTTTTTACAACTGAAAGCTTTTCCATCAAAANTGAATGCTTTTCCATCAAAAGGGGAAAAAAATAAAACAGCTATACCACCATTCAAAATATATTTAAATCGGCTGATATTTTTCCCCTCTTTTTTCCAGAAATTAAAACCAAAACCTACAAATGTCCCATTACAATTAATGATGAATTTCATGTATAGCTATTAAATTATTTTCTCAAAATCTAAATGACATTTTCTACTTAACAATTTATTACATCAAAAGAAAAGACAAGGTATTAGTCCTATTTTGACTCACACTTTTAGTTGTGCAATGCATAAATTCATCCTTAGAACTCCATGGCCAGCTGAACAAGGCAAGAACAATCTGTTACTGTGTGATGTAAAACCAATGTGTGCACTCACCCTAAACTTATGCACACATAAGGGTGTCTTTGTATTGTGAGTGCTCCCTACCACAATCATAACCAAGAGAAAAACATATAAAAGACTACATGGTATATGATAATTCTTTCCTTTAACTTATCTCAAAAAAATGTGCTCCAATGTCCTAGAACAAACTTGGAAACGGTGTGTGCAGTACGTTCATCTTGATGATAAGAACCTGAGTGATTGACAAGGTAGTTATGAGGTTCTCAATTACCAAAGATAAAAGAATAAGTTTATATCCAAGAATCCATTCTATTTCTAAGCAACTGGGTCTAACATAATATTGATCCTAAGATAGTGACCTTAGACAAATAGATTTTTAAAAGTAAATTTATAAATAACAAAATTTACTTCAGAGGTCCTTGAAGTCTCCTCCTGAGACCAGCAGTACTTGGAAACATGTTAAAAATACTAATGTTTAGGCCCCACCTCAAAACCTAACAAATCTGAAAGCATTTGGGGATGGGGCCCAGGGGGCTATTTAGTGATTCTGATGCACATCTAATTGCAAATCACTGCCTATTGATTAATAGATTCTTTATGCCTGTGTAATAAAACAGGGCTTCCCTTGTTGCTCAGCTGGTAAAGAATATACCTGCAATGCAAGAGACCTGGGTTCTCTCCCTGGGTTGGGAAGATCCCTTGGAGAAGGGAAAGGTACCCACTCCACTATTCTGGCCTGGAGAATTCCTTGGACTTTATAAGCCATGGGGTCACAAAGAGTCAGACATGACTAAGTGACTTTTTCTTACTTATTTAATAAAACACAAATGTCTATCTGCATGACCATAGTTACTTTTTCCTGTGCACACCTCACTTAGCAAGTTATATAAAATTTCCAACTGCAAGTAGTTCACCACATCTATAATGTATTGAGTTATTAAATCCTCTTTGAACTATAGACCATTTTCATTCTCCCATCGACATATAGCCTAAGCCATTTCCAGTGCTCCCAGCTTCATCTTGTGTTTCGTTACCTCTAATTGCTTATTATTGCTAATTTCTTCCCACACCCAGTTTACATATTTTTGCCATTCAATATATCTGTATATTTTTTAAATTTTCATAGACTCTTCAGACCTAGTTACCTCTTCAGTTGTCAGTTCCTAAGACTTTTGGTCTTATCTTTCCTGCGCTCTCCTCTCAAGTTGGATTACCTTGCTTTTTAAGGAGAGGCAGGTGCTAGAAGCATGCCTGCCTAAGGCTGCTGTCATTTCCTTCACCTGAAGAATGATGCCATCTAAACTTTTAAAGAGTTCAAGACTTCATTCCGTCTTTCTGTACATTTTCAGTCAAATAAATATATTTAGAAGCTTAAAAAATATTTCTCTGTAAATAATTTAACAGCTGAAGAAAGAATTGGATTTGGAATCAGAACACTGGTTTGAATTCTGATTTGGACAATGATTAATTATATTGCCTTGGGAAAGTCAGTTAACATTTCTGAGTCTCTGTGTCCTCATATGTAAAGTGGAATAATAATTTCTGACTTTCTAGTTTGTTGTGAGGCTTAAGATAAATCCAGATGAAGCATGCTGCTCCAGACATCAGACATGGCTCTTGATAGGAATCAAGAAAAAGTTACTGCTGCTGGTGCTGCTGCTGCTAAGTCGCTTCAGTCGTGTCCTACTCTGTGTGACCCCATAGACGGCAACGTGCCAGGCTCCCCTGTCCCTGGGATTCTCCAGGCAAGAACACTGGAGTGGGTTGCCATTTCCTTCTCCAATGCATGAAAGTGAAAAGTGAAAGTGAAGTCACTCAGTAGTGTCTGACTTTTAGTGACTCCACGGACTGCAACCTACCAGGCTCCTCCATCCATGGGATTTTCCAGGCAAGAGTACTGGAGTGGGTTGCCATTGCCTTCTCCGGAAAAGGTCACTCTGTGTATATATAACTTTGTGAGAAAGGCCACCAAATAAAGAGGAATCCCATAAGTTATATTTTACCATAGTTAAAATTTCATTTCCCACTGATTAACAAATGATATGCTATTTAGCCACATACTCTTTTAATTAAAACAATATTCTAAAGGAATACTTGATACACATATTTGTAATAAAAAAAGTAATTCCCATTACAATATAAATTATGGCAACATTTGCCTATGAGTAAAAGCTGCTCAGTCGTGTCTGACTCTTTGGGACCCCATGGACCATAGTCCATGGAATTCTCCAGGCCAAAATACTGGAGTGAGTAGCCATTCCCTTCTCCAGGGGATCTTCACAACCCAGGGATCGAACCTAGGCCTCCTGCACTGCAGGTGGATTCTTTACCAGCTGAGCCATCAAGGAAGCCCCATTTGCCTACATAACCTATAAACAAATTACCAAATATAAAGCATATCACTGGGTTCATAACAATAGTTAAAACACATTGGGTATCTCCATAAAGGATTTGTGGTATTTTATTTTATTCTAAAAATAGACATAGATAGGTAGTATTTGCTCTAGTTTTACAGATAAGAAAATTCAATCAGGAACTTTAAGTAATTTGTCTAAGACACAAAGCTAGTAATTGTCAGTCAGGATGTAAATGACAGCAATTGGTCTCTGAAATCTAAGCTCTAAACCAAAGTGCTCTGTTGTACCTCCAAGTGAAATACACTAAAATTAATAAACTTAATTATATAGGCTGTGGCTTTTGTGATTTGTAAACATACGAAATATGAAAGTGAAAATATACTGTGTTATATTACCTTATCACAGTCACTTAGAGAGAACCCATGCTGCTGCTGCTGCTAAGTCGCTTCAGTCGTGTCCTACTCTTAGCGACCCCATGGACTGCAGCCCACCAGGCTCCTCTGTCCATGGGATTTTCCAAGCAAGAATACTAGAGTGGGGTGCCATTGCCTTCTCTGAGAGAGAACCCATGCAAAGTGTTAAATACACACACACACACACACACACACACACACACACACAGAAAGAGAGAAGTGGAAAGAAGGGCTGGAAGTAGAAGTAGCCCATGACTGAGATGTGCTGAGGAACCTGAGGAGAGAGTAGACATCTCGTTGCTTCCTTTGACAGGCCCATACCAATTTGTGAACACTGGTCATAGGATTACAGTACTCATGTTTTGTTGGAAAAGTTTGTGGATTACAAACTACCAGTGATGGAGCAACTCAATACCCTGGTTTCTTTTGCCAATGGATATTGAGCTTCCCTGTTAGCCCAGGTGGTAAAGAATCTGCCTGCAATATAGGAGGCCCAGGTTCAATCCTTGGATCAGGAAGATCCCCTGGAGAAGGGGATGGCTACCCACTCCAGTATTCTGGCCTGGAGAATTCCATGGACATAGAAGCCTGGTGGACTACAAAGTCCATGAGGTCCCAAAGAATTATACACAACTAAGAGACTAATTCTTTCATTGAAGGTTATGATCAATCCTGGTATCCAGACTTAAAAAAAAAAACAAAAAAAAAAAACAGCTTTACTGAGATATAATTTATATTCTTTGGCTTAAAGCTAGAAAAATAGATGCTAGTGAAAAACACCCTGGTTTCCTCTAAACTTTTGGCTCAAAGAAAAGAAGAAAAGGAGAGATGCTTATTTTCTTCCAAACTGTCTAAACTATTTTCTCAGGAAAGGAAAATAGACTAAGAAATGGATGACTGCCTTATTGGGAAATATAAATGGACTATTTGGCTGCAGTTTCTTCTTTTAAAAATCTTGTAAGAATCTGCTAACAGAGAGCAGGGCATTGATAAATCCAAATAAAAAGTAACCTAATGACTGACTATTTTTTTCAGATTTAAATTCTGCATTAAGTTTTGCTTCTCTTATACTCTATCAACTCTGACACCAATGTCTTTTCTTATGAACCTCTCTCTGCATTAGCACTTCAAGGTCTGTGGCAGAATATAGCTTCACGTTAATTTATGGGTCTGAGCACTCTTTGGAAATTGCTATCATTTCCAAACCTGTTTAAAATTCCTGTGTGACATTTTCCATGAGAAGACTGACATTGGAATCAGCCTGAATGATTGGGGGGAAGGGAGAGACACCATACAATATCTCAGTATCACACTTGAAGCTGGTTTAGTAAGTGCAACAGATAATTTAAAATAGCATAACAGAAGAAGGAGAAGACAAGTTTGAAAACCTCGTCCCACTTCTGTATTTGTTATTTAACCTCAATATCTTTATATGTAATTATATATGAGAAACACAAATGACATTGATAGATAAACCACAAATAAACAGCAAATCTCTCTGCAAAGTTGTTCATTACATCCTAAATTCAAGGTAAGTTAAATATCAGTAAATACCCAGCCTAGCCATTTATCTTCATTTCCCACAATGTTTCTCCCACCAAGTGTTCCTTATTCACTGATTTCTTCCAGAGTACACCACCTCAAAGCCATTGAGATAATGTTGACACATTCTAAATAAAGGTTTGCCATTTCACAGAGTTTTTTTTTTGCAGCTTCCGAACATTAACATTTGCCTCCTGGACCGTCATGTAAGAAGATATACTCTCATCTTGCTGTAACTATGTCCTCAGGGTCCTTGTATTTGGGCAGCCTTATAAGATTTACAACAAGGTCCTTTGGCAAAGCAGGACTTGGCGGTGATTCAAGATGAATTTGCCTTACAACAAAATAGCTCCTGGAGTGTCGGAAAAGGATTTCAAAGCTTTTTGGACAGATTTTTGGACACATTTATTTATTTTTTATCGTGGTTTCAACTTTAGAAACTTAGAGATATTTTGCAATGCTCTCTGAAGGTTAAATATTTTCTTTTTCCATTTATGTCTATTCATGTGACATTCACTTCCATTTCTGCATTTCTAATATTCATGAACATTAGTGTTACAATATCATTTGTTTTCATTCTTTGAGCTACTTAGTCTGTTTGTTATATTCCCAATGACTGCATGACCTATCAGATTCCTAAATCCCCCAACATCAACTGATATTTAGCAATTCAATTCAATTCACATGTTAACTACCTGAAGTTCACATCAGATACCACAGGTTTAGGGGCTCAGTTCCACAGGTCACCCCATACTTTAAATGTCAACTGCACATAGGTACCCAGACTGCCCACACATCTCTCCAGCTGACTACAAATTCAGGGATACCCGTAACCTGCTCTCCCCTCAGGGTTGATAATTCTCTAGATCTCAGAGAATGCAGAAAAGCATGTAACTTACTTTTAAAGGATAAAACTCAGGATTAGCCAAACGGAAGGGACTCAGAGGGCAAGGTATAGGGTGGGGCAGATGGCACCTGAGCTCCCATGCCCTCTCCCAGCCACCACATCACTGTGTTTACTAACTCAGAAGCTCTCCCAATCTTATTGCTCAAGAGTTTTTAAGCCACTATGAATCTAGACAGCATATAAAAAAGCAGAGACCTCACTTTGCAGACAAAGTTCACAGCCAAAGCTATCGGTTTTTCCAATTCGGTTGAGTTCAATTCCAACTCTTTGTTACCCCATGGACTGCATCACGCCAGGTCTCTCTGTCCATCACCACCTCCTGGAGCTTACTCAAACTCATGTCCATCGGATCAGTGATGCCATCCAACCATCTCATCCTCTGTCTTCCCCTTCTCCTCCCACCCTCAATTTTTCCCAGCATCAGGGTCTTTTCAAATAAGTCAGTTCTTCACATCAGGTGGCCAAAATATTGGAGTCTCAGCTTCAGCATCAGTCATTCCAATGAATATTTAGGACTGATTTTCTTTAGGAAGGACTGGCTGGATCTCCATGCAGTCCAAGGGACTCTCAA
>SJYQ01006860.1:316191-327696 GCA_006410935.1 Redunca redunca
AAAAAAAAAAAAACACAGAAAAAAAAAAGCAGGTAAAAAAAACCCATCAAGGTGTGGTTTGGATTTCAGTGCAATCTATAGAGATGAGAAAAAGGCCAATGAAAGAACTGGAGAAAAAAATACACATATTTACATGATTTGGGATGTAACTATAACTTTTTGACAGGAAAATATGGGCCATATATAGGAATATACATATATATTTAAGAGACTTACATAAAGTAATTTTGCCTTTATTTCCACAACAATGAAAAGTCAACACAACGGAGAGCAATATCACCAAATGCATATGTTGTAAAATGCTTATGAACAATCATATTTTTGTATTATTTCTTCCAATTCAGAAAAAAAAATATTTACTACATGTACACAAAAATTCAAAATTGTGTACCAGATGAGTGTCTGAAACTTTAGTCACAAATGGTAACATCTTTAATTGTTTTGGGTAATAAAAAATAGGGTAAGCTATCATTTTAGCCAACTCCAGTTTAGATAACTGCATTGAATAATACATTTTTAAAAGCTGTAGGAAAATTGCATTTGGTACCCACAATAAACTCTGAAGTAGGTAAGACCAAACAAACAAATAAATAATAAGTATTGGATAGCTTAAGGAATGTTCAAAACTACTGTACAATTGCACTCTTTCCACATGCTCAGAAAATAATGCTCAAAATTTCCCAAACTAGCCTTCAACAGTATGGAAACAGAACTTCCAGATGAACAAGGTGGATTTAGAAAGTCAGAGGAACCAGAGATCAAATTGCCAACATCCATTGGATCATAGAAAAAGCAAAAGAATTCCAGAAAACATTGATTTCTGCTTCATTGACTACATACGTTAAAGCCTTGATTGTGTGGATCACAGAAAATTGTGGAAAATTCTTAAACAGATGGGAACCACCTTACCTCCCTCATAAGAAATCTGTATGCAGGTCAAGAAGCAATAGTTAGAACTGGATATGGAACAATGGACTGGCTCCAAGTTGGGCAAGGAGTACATCAAGGCTGTATATAGTCACGCTGTTTATTTAACTTAATGCAAAGTGCATCATGTGAAAGGCTGGGCTGGATGAAGCACAAGCTGGAATCAAGATTGCAGGGAGAAATATTAATAAGCTCAGATATGCAGATGACACCACTCTTATTACAGAAGTCAAAGAGGAACTAAAGAGCCTCTTGATGAAAATGAAAGAGCAGAGTGAAAAAGCTGACCTAAAACTCAGCATTCAAAAAACAAATATCATGGCACCCAGTCCCATCACTTCATGGCAAATAGATGGGGAAACAATGAGAATAGTGACAGGCTTTATTTTCTTGGGCTCCAAAATCACCACGGATGGTGACTGCAGCCATGAAAATAAAGACACTTACTCCTCAGAAGAATGACTAACATAGCATTTTAAAAAGCAGGGACATTACTGCTAACAAAGGTCCATCTAGTCAAGGCTATGGCTTTTCCAGTAGTCATGTATGGATGTGAGGTTTGGACCATAAAGAAAACCAAATGCTGAAGAATTGATGTGTTTGAACTTTGGTGTTGGAGAAGACTCTTTCTTGAGTGTCCTTGGACTGCAAGGAGATCCAGCCAGTCCTTCCTAAAGGAAATCAATCCTGAATACTCATTGGAAGGAGTGGTGCTTAAGCTGAAATTCCAATACTTTGGCCGCCTGATCCAAAGAGCTGACTCATTAGAAAAGACCCGGATGGTGGGAAAGATTGAAGGCAGGAGAAGGGGATGACTGATGAAGAAATGGTTGGATGGCATCACCGACTCAATGGACATGAGTTTGAACAAGCACTGGCAGATTGTGAAGGACAGGGAACTCTGGCATGATGAGATTCATGGGGTCCCAAAAAGTTGGACATGACTGAGCGACTGAACAAAAAATCTTCTCTTCGACTTTCCATATTGACTGTCCATTTTTTTCTATTTGCTGTGCCTGGAAGAGTGCCCCTGTACACTACATCTTGGGCTAATTGACCTAAGGTTTAGAGTTAGGTTCAGTAAATGTGTGACATTAACGCAGGGGTTACAGGTCGAAGGAGGAATTATCAGGTTACTTATTCCTATGAGCACTCCACTCTGCAAGATTCAGTGACAAGATTACAGCATTCAACTCATATCTTTCAAAGCTATAGATGGCTCTGACCAGCTCATTAGATCCAGCTGTGGGCACCACTTTCCATTCACTGAGGTCATACTGACAATTAAGTCATGACAAGAGTATTCACATGATGAAAATAGTGTACCTAAAAATTAGGATGCTTTTGTTTTCTACTTTTTTGAAAAAAGTTATTAAAACTATGTGAATCATAATTGTTCATTTTGATACTAATTTCTCATTTAAATACTTTCTTCTTTGCAACCACCCTCTGTGTTTTTTCAGTATAACTTTATTGATGCTTTCAATGGCTGAATCAAAGATCTTTCTTGATAAATGTCACACTGCACTTGAAAACATGTGGGATATTTTCAAATATATTTTGATATTAATTTCCAACATAGTTCCACAGTGATAAGAGAACAGATGCTGCATGATTTCAATACCTTTAGACCATGAAGTTTTTGCAACTTGTTTTATGTCCCTAGATATGTTCCAGTGTCTCCTAGTTTACAGTCTATGGGAACTTGAGTCAAATTTGTGTTCTACTGTTGTGTGAACATTAATAACTCTTAATTATGTTGAATTGGTTCACTGTGCCTTTCAGGTCTACTGCATCCTTCTACTTCTCTGTATATTCATTCTATTTATTTTTGAGAGTTTGATATTGAAGCTTCAACTAAAAATCTTAATTTATCTACTTAAAATAATTGTCATATACAGTGGAACTATATGTAACATTGTTCTGTATTTTCCAAGTCTCATATAAATGTATCATATTTTCATAATTAAAAAAAGTAAAAATTAAAAATTTCTGAACTTACCACAGGCTCACAGTTTCTATGTTAGGCCCCTCTGTCCCTTATTTTTATTTCCTAAACTATGCACACACTTTTGTAAAAAGATTTGCTTTATTAAACATTCCACAAAGCACCAATTTTAATGTGCTATCTTTTTCCTGGTGAGCCTTAACTGAAATAGTAATTGGTACATAAAATGGCTCCAGGAAACAAACCTTAGAAATAGGATTCCTAGATTGAATTGCACACATATTGAAAATGGTTTCCAGGGGAAATTGGACACTGGTAAGTTGTGGGAAGTAGTGGCATCAAGAGTCTCAAAATGTTACAGGTACTATCATGGGAAGAAATGTAATTAAAGACTCAGCTTGGGAGAGAGAGAATCTTTGAAATTTCATCCTTTTGCTGACAATAATAAGAATAAAAATTTTTATTTTACTTGGCAACTCCTAAGATCTCTAGAGTATATATTCAAGTAAAAGAACAAAATAAAGGCTATGAATATCTAACTCAGGTAACAAATGGAAGATTAGAATTCTCAGCAACAGATTTAAAGAATTCCTTATATTCTTTAGCTACAGAGTTGAAGCTGAAGAAATATGTCTGAGATCAACAAAAAGAACCTACTCTAAGAATTGCAAAAATGAAATGTCAATAAAATACTCAAAGAAGTATACTGATGGGAAATGAACAGGTCTCTCAGATATGGGATAAGAATATTAGAAGAAAAAGACACAACTGAGAAATTTATACTCCTTTTCCCTACATACTTCTAGATTTCCCTTGCTAGTGGAGGTTCAACTTCTAACCCTTTTCTGAAGGAACAGATTTTATGGACTTGGGGACATTTACTCTGCAGAAGTCATTCTAATTGCCCTTCATTACTTTCAGTGCCCCAGGAGTGGTTGCAGTGTATCAAATGAGAACAAAGTTGACTCCAGATCAAGCTAGGCTATACACAAAAATGTTACAAAATTTCACAAGCTTTAACTGACAGAATCTAGCAAACAAGTATGGGAATGTTAGACTTTCAGAGAATGTTAGACAAAGGAAAATGAAATTTAAAAGAAAAAAGACATGTTATTTACAAGGTGCCCTTACTTGAAACGTATAATATAATGATTGCACCCAGCACCTGAGAAGGATATTAACAGCTAGCAGCTACTTTGACTCCATGAAGTCTATATACAACAGGGTGGTGGTTTTGTCACTAAGTCATGTCCAACTCTTGGGACCACATGGACTATAGCCTTCCAGGCTCCTCTATCCATGGGATTTTTCAGACAAGAATACTGGAGTGTGGGTTGCCATTTCCTTTTTCAAGGGATCTTACTGACCTGGGAATTTAACCTCGGTCTCCTCATTGCAGGCTGATTCTTTACCAACTGAGCTACAAGGGAAGTCCCCTTCATACACACAGGGAGCTGTAACAATTAGCAATGTGGTTGAAATATCAACAATGTCTTGATGATATGTATAGCAAGGAGCCAGAAGTTTCATTTGGATTGTAGTACTAGAAGCAATATTAATTACTTATGGATTAGTGCAAGTATTATTTACTCAGACGGTCTTTAAACATGAGCTCTCTAAGAGTCTTAAGATGACTCATTTACTGGGCATTAAGAAAGGCCTTGATAAGAAGGGCATCACCATTTTTAGTTGATGGTGTGGCCATCAACTCTTTGCTTAAGATTATGACAAGGGATCCCGTAATAGTTTTAGGTTCCCTAAGTCTCAATGGAAACACTGGGATCCAAGAGTGCTCGAGGCAGTTAGTGGTGCTTGATACTGAGAGACAAGGTGGATGCAAATATCTCAATAAATCTCAAGACAATAATAATTATAAAAATAATTAAAAATTTATATGTGCAGAGATCTGTAGTAATGGTTAACAAAGCACAGAATCCCCAAGGATAATATTAACCGACAACCTATAAAGGGGATGCATGACATATTTAATAGGAAAGTTCTTTGACTGCAGGACAAAAAGCTAACTCAGGTGCAAAACTTGTGCCAGTTCCTAGACTCACCAGTCCTTATTTGAGAGAGAAATCTGAGTATTTTGAGGAAGGTCTTAGGAAAATGACATATGGATCCAACATGAATCTTCCCCTAAAATTTTTACCAAAATTTCAGACATTTAACAGGATAACAGATACTCAAGAAAAGAAAAATGTAAATAAAAGTATCCAAACATTTTGAGAGTTTATGGTACTGCTTCTTAATTGACACTAATATTCAGACATTTTCAATTTACCAGACCTATATAGAATGGAGATTACTGATGACTAAAAGAATCTTGGTTTAATTCTTGCAGTGGGTCCAATGGGGCCACAGATTCATTTCATGTTTTTATTTCATTTCCAGAATGTATAGTGTGAATAGACATAAGTTGTTGTTCAGTCATGTCCAACTCTTTGCAACCCCATAGACTGCAGCGTAACTGGTAAAACCTCAACAGTGTCTTCTACATAGGAACCAAATGGAAATTCCTATCTCTCTCCACACAATACAATAAAATGAAATTTATCTTACCTTTGTCTTCACTGATTTGCCTAGAGCTCTGACAACTATCTTGTTTCTTGTCATAACTAATTTGGGGTTTGCTTAAATTGTTGTGAGATCCTCCCAACCATTTTTCTGGTCCTTGTACTTTAGGCATTATGCTATTTGGACTTGGTGAGAAGAAAGTAACAAAGCTACCGGTGTTGAGGATGCAGATTTTTCATCTGGGTAAAAGACAGGAGCAGATGCTCATTGGAGGATGAAGGAAAGGGGTTCACTCAGTTAGATATCTTTGGTTTGTCCATCTAAAGACATTCTCTAATCTTCCACACACTGCTATGTACTCTAGGAAGCTGATGTATATATACTACCTCAGTGACTTCTCTAGACCTTAGCATTTGGTCGTGTACACAATAGCAAGATATCATCGGCAAGAGATCTGAGTGCTGGAGGAGTGTGAACTTAATGCATGATGTTATTTGTTGGCTATGTTGGGCTATTCACCATTCTCTGCAGATTGGTACAATTGATACCTTTCCTTGATCCTTCAGGATCAGGAAACTGAATGTTTTTTTCTTGTTACTAATTCCAGAGCAATGAATTATTCTTTAGGTATTCCTAATTCAGTTCAGTTCAGTCCCTCAATCGTGTCCGACTCTTTGCGAAAGCACGCCAGACCCCCTTGTCCATAACCAACTCCTGGAGTTCACCCAAACTCATGTCCATAGAGTTGGTGATGCCATCCAGCCATCTCAGTCTCTGTTGTCCTCTTCTCCTCCTGCCCCCAATCCCTCCCAGCATCAGAGTCTTTCCAATGAGTCAACTCTTCGCACGAGGTGGCCAAAGTATTGGAATTTCAGCTTTAGCATCAGTCCTTCCAATGAACACCCAGGACTGATCTGCTTTAGAATGGACTGATTGGATCTCCTTGAAGTCCAAGGGACTCTCAAGAGTCTTTTCCAACACCACAGTTCTAAAGCATCAATTCTTCAGCACTCAGCCTTCTTCACAGTCCAACTCTCACATCCATACATGACTACTGGAAAAACAATAGCCTTGACTGGACGCACCTTTGTTGGCAAAGTAATGTCTCTGCTTTTGAATATGCTATCTAGGTTGGTCATAACTTTCCTTCCAAGGAGTAAGCATCTTTTAATTTCATGGCTGCAATCACCATTTGCAGTGATTTTGGATCCCCCCAAAATAAAGTCTGACACTGTTTCCACTGTTTCCCCATCTATTTCCCATGAAGTGATGGGACCAGATGCCAAGATCTTCATTTTCTGAATGTTGAGCTTTAAGCCAACTTTTTCACTCTCCTCTTTCACTTTCATCAAGAGGCCTTTTAGTTCCTCTTCACTTTGTGCCATAAGGGTGGTGTCATCTGCATATCTGAAGCAGTACCCAAATTTCAGTAAAAAAGTAACCTTATAACCTCCTCTAATCACCTCATTGAATTTCCAGTCTCATGGAGGGAATGTGACTGGTAGATTGTGTCTCAGTTAGCTCTAGGTCTCATGATTTGCACAAGAGTCACAGTTACTTAACTGCTTCATGCCAAGACTTTGGTTTACTTCTTGATTTTTTCCCCTTTCCACTTACAGTATTTACCTATGCTTTAGAATATAGCCTTAACAGTGAGGATCCTTGAATCTAAATCAAAGTTTCCTTGTGTTTAGAAAACTGATGAGCTATTTATTGATGAGCTATTATAAAGTTCTCAGTTGTATGAAATATAAAAACATTTTGACTAACAACACAAATAGAACATACTATCCCATCAATAAAGTGATAGGACTCATTGATGACTCTAATCTTCAAATGTACCATCCANTTATATTATGAATTCATTATAAAATTTCCACACTAATACAAACATTTGTTTGAATTAGATTTCCTACAGGAATAAGGAGCAGAAAACAACTTCCATGAGACTATGATTACTTTTAATTGGTTAGTCATTAGTGTTTGCCACAACTGTCAATTCAAAAAAGATAATTATTCTAACTATTTATTGGGAAAATCTGTTTTTATATTACTTTCACATGTTTGGAGAGTGATGCAAATAAAAATGATATTTATTAGATGCTTTATTTTTCACTCTCAATCTTTTAGAAATAAATATTATAAGACTACTGAACTCTCAAGCTTTGTCTTTCCAGTCATTTGTTTGGAGATTTCACCATTCAGTCTGCTATTAGATAATCTTTTTTGTTCTCACTATTCCACTTTGAGTTTATGCTTCAGGAATACTAAATGATCTATGTTCTTCTGAGTACACCAATCTGTTCAAGTCTCTCTGACTTTGTGAAAGTTCCCTCAGCCTTGGAAAGGCTTTCTATTATGATCTCTCAAGTTAAGATTTTTCTATTTTTTAAACTTTTTTTATCTACCTGCCTATCTCAGATAGAAGTAATCATTTCCTCCTTTTGCTACTGTGTCCTCAGTGAATATTCTATTTCAATAACAGTGTAAGATTATTCAGAAAATAGAATCAGCACACAAATCAAGCAAGTACCTCAAAGGGAGAAAGATGAAAATGCTGATGTTTATTATATTTAAAAAATGTGAGGGACCTAATTTTATCAACTCTTATTTGTATATTTTGACATATTTAAAATTGAAATATGCTGCAGTTTCATTCATACAAAATTTTCTTTGTGGTGTCTGAGATGATAGTATCTTATAATTGATTAAGGAGTTCTGTGTGGCGGGGGTTGGGGGGGCGAGGCAGGTGTTTGCTCAGTTGTTCAGTCATGTCCAGCTCTTTGCAATCTCTTGAACTGTAGCCCACCAGGCTCCTTTATCCACAGAATTTTCCAGGCAAGAATACTGGAGTGAGTTGCCATTTCCTACTCCAGGGGATGAAAGAATTGCTATGATAAATTATAGAAATAGTTTCTGATTTTCTAATTTAATGGCTTCATTTTCTCTCTCTCTCTCCCTCTGACCCCCTCCCTTTCCCTACCTCCCCATTCTAAGGATGATTTTTTCCCCTAATTATATTTTAATGTACACAAAGAGATTTATCTCACTCTATGCTGGTCAGCTTAATAGTGATATGTGATGAGATTCTCTGGTTTATTTCACTGTGCTTACAGAGCAAAATCAATCCATATGAATGAGAAGAATTTGGAAAGTTTAAATTTATATGATCATGGCAAGTAAATTTAAAGTATCTTCAGATTTTATATGTTTGTATGAGAGGAATCAACATATGTGTTCACAAAGAGAGCTGAGACTTGCAGTTAGGAGACAAGCGCTAATGTAATTCAATATACAAAAACAATTCTTAGTAGAGCTTCTCAAACTATTAGCCTGCTCCCCCATAAGACAATGTAATGGAGTTCTCTATGACCAGAAGTCTCTAGATAGATTCACTGACTACTTGTAAAGAAAAAAAAAAAAAAAGGCAATTAGGCATAAACTCATTGAAGATGAAATTGAATTCCCTGTTGGAACTCTCAGAGTATAAGACAATGTCAGACCCATAATAAGCAGTCAGTGCTGACTGTAGAACTGAAAAAGCAGAAAAAACATTGAGAATTCAAATATCTTTCTTTATGTTGTCCTTCCCCAAATAAAACTTGATCATATGTTAAAAAGTCATAAGCATTTCCTGGAATATTTTTTTTTACTTTAGGTGGAAGAAAGCCAGCTGCCTTCTTTGTTATGCTTCTCTCTGTCATTAGCCTTTCCGAAGCATCCATGTCCATGATGACTTTCCTTCTTTTTTAACTGGGACATAATTAATATATTTTAATCTATCCTTTTAGAGAGAAAAATTCCATTGTCTTACTGTACTTACACAGTTCACAACTATCACTACCATTAACTTTTTGTTTTTTTAATCACTGCACAAAGAAACTTTGTAGCCAACAAGAAACACTCCCCATTCCTGCCACCCTTCCCCACCATGGAAACTACTAGTCTATTGTCTGTTTCCATGGATTGACCTCTTCTGGTTATTTCATATAAATAGTATCATATAAATATTTCTTTTAAGTCTGGCTTCTTTCACCTAGCATGTCTTCAAGATTATCCACAGCATGTATTAATATTTCAGCACTAATGGATGAAAATATTCCATTATATAAAAAATGCTTTGTTTTTTATTGCATTTCAGACACTTCCTCCTAATTTACTTAGGAGGAAGTCTATGGATGGTTTGATATGATTACTCATGTTGAGAAGATCAATCACAACTGATTAAGAGTTCAGATTGGAATAACAATTAGCACATAGAACCCAAGCAAGCAAATAGGTGAGGCAATTAATGGAGAAAATTTTACTTATAGTACGCTTCATGGCTTTGGCATAATTGCCATTAACTTTAGCTATATTAAAGTACTAAATACTTTTCCTAAAAACTCAAGATGCAACATAGTATGTTATTTAGATATGAGGAGGTAAACGCTAAAAGAGCTAAATAAATTTAATTTTGTTTAGATCATCATTGGCATATAAACTATTATGGCCAAGTTTTAAGGGAGGAAGGACAAGATGAAGAGAGTTATTTTAATTCTCAACATATTTTATGTATACACAGAGTGCCCAACAGCATGCTTTAAGATAGAAAATTATATATACATTTCTAACAACTAAATGAGTAGATTCAATCTTTCACTTCCTGAAAGATAAAAAGTCTAGGTGATGCTACTTAATTTTGAAATGTTAATAGGATTTATTGTCAGTTTTTAATTATATCAATGTTCTAAATGATTACACAATAATCCCAGGAACTTTGTTAAATATTGTTCACCAAATGAAATCAAAGAAAAATGAATATAGCACTATTCCTGAGAAAATTAGTATGATTTAATCAAATTAAAACCCTATAAAAGAGAAGGCATTAAAACTCTATTTCATAGCAAGAGAAAATTAACTATTCTTATAAAAAAGAAGGCACAGTTGAACAGTCACTGGCTAAGAATTGAATTTCCCTCAACTACACAAATAGGTATGAGGTTCAATTCAATAATCAATGACTATCATCAAAAAGTCTGCATATAAATGTTCAAGAGGACATGGAAAAAAGGAAAATATCCTACACAGATTTTTGGAAATATAAATTGGTACTGGAACAGTAAAAAGCAGTTTGAGGTTTCCTTAAGAAACTAAAAATAGAAATATCATATAATCCAGAAACTCCATTCCTGAGTATGTATAAGGAAAAAAAATGAAAACACATATTCAAAAAGGTGCATGCACCCCAATGTTCATAGGTGCACTATTTACAATAATCAAGGTGTAAGAGCAACCTGAATGCCTAACAGATGATTGGATTAAGATTTGGTATACATAAACACACACACACACACTGAAATATTACTCAGCCATAAAATCAAATGAAATACTGCCATTTGCAGTAAGGTAGATAGACCTAGAGAATGTTTCCTTAGTGAAATAAGTTGGAAAGAGAAAGACAAATACTATATAATATTACTTATGTGTGAAATTTTAAAAATAACACAAACGAGTGTATATGCAAAACAAAACCAACTTAGATACAGAAACAAATTCGTGGTTACCAAAGGAGAGAGGAATATTGGAGGGACATTTTACCATATGCAAAATAGGTAAGCCACAAGGATTTACTGCATAGTGCAGGGAATTATGTCAATTACATTATAATAACCTATAATGGAATATAATCTGCAAAAATAATTGAATCACTATGCTGTACACCTGAAATCAACATAATCTGTAAATCAACAGTACTTCAATTAAGAAAAACAGTGTCGCTACACATCTCTTCTAGATTTCCCTAGTTTGATATGGAATCATTTTCCTTCTTTATACCACATAGATTATCATAGCAGGAGAAACTATTGAAAGAGTATCAGAACAAATTGCAAAAATTCTGTGGTGTCAATCCAGGACAAGTGAAACAGTAGGAAAACCAGAAATAAAAAATCCTAATTTAAATTCAGTGTAGCTAAATTTTGAAACTCAGTTTTTATGAAAGTGTGATCGTTTGTTTTATAGTTACCGTAATACATCAATGCTTTTTGTCTGAGTTTATATAATATCTAAAGTATTTGATGTAACATGAATTATGAACTTTTTAATTTTGTTTTGATTATTAGAAAATA
>SJYQ01006862.1:9333-33926 GCA_006410935.1 Redunca redunca
AAGTGATGGGACCAGATGCCATGATCTTCGTTTTCTGAATGTTGAGCTTTAAGCCAACTTTTTCACCTTCCTCTTTCACTTTCATCAAGAGGCTTTTTAGTTCCTCTTCACTTTCTGCCATAAGGGTGGTGTCATCTGCATATCTGAGGTTATTGATATTTCTCCCGGAAATCTTGATTCCAGCTTGTGTTTCTTCCAGTCCAGTGTTTCTCATGATGTACTCTGCATATAAGTTAAATAAGCAGAGTGACAGTATACAGCCTTGATGTGCTCCTTTTCCTATTTGGAACCAGTCTGTTGATACATGTCCACTTCTAACTGTTGCTTCTTGACCTGCATACAGATTTCTCAAGAGGCAGGTCAGGGGGTCTGATATTCCCATCTCTTTCAGAATTTTCCACAGTTTATTGTGATCCACACAGTCAAAGGCTTTGGCATAGTCAATAAAGCAGAAATAGATGATTTTATGGAACTCTCTTGCTTTTTCCATGATCCAGCAGATGTTGGCAATTTGATCTCTGGTTCCTCTGCCTTTTCTAAAACCAGCTTGAACATCAGGGTGTTCACAGTTCACGTATTGCTGAAGCCTGGCTTGGAGAATTTTGAGCATTACTTTACTAGCATGTGAGATGAGTGCAATTGTGTGGTAGTTTGATTGCACTGAATACTGGTAGGTTAAAAAAATTGCACTAACTCTGCATGAAGAGTGAAGATGAAAAAAAAATTATTGCTTGATGAGAAATACTGAATCCTAAATTTTATCTGAGTCACTCTGTATGTGACACCTCTTTCTAAGCAATCCCTATAGCAAAGACAGTGAAAGATGCAAACTAGGGAGAATATTTTCATTTCCTTTTAAGTCTATGAGTGCAATCAAGATCTAAATTGAAGCACCAAAGACTTAAAATTAGTAACATTAAATTATAAACATAAAATTAGTAACAGTAGGAATTCATAAACACTGGTGAATTGAAAGCAGTTGCACCCATAAGTAGCCACCCAGGGTAAGTGTATTAGACCCTGCATGTGATTCTGGAAAACATATACACACCTGGCTTCCTCTATTGGGCATGAATTTTAAAATTTTGATCTATATATAAAAATAAATTTACATAAATCCAAACAATTAATAAAAAGGCTCCATTGGCCTGTTGGCTCACTCTTCAGATGAACTGAAGTGGAAGGACTGAGTTAGCTTTCAGAGAACATTAAAAGTGCCAGAAAGAAAAACACCAATACAGTATACTAACACATATATATGGAATTTAGAAAGATGGTGATGATGACCCTGTATGTGAGACAACAAAAGAGACTCAGATGTGTAGAGTGGACTTTTGGACTCTGGGGGAGAGAGAGAGGGTGCGATGAGATGGGAGAATGGCATTGAAACATGTATACTATCATGTCAGAAACGAATCGCCAGTCTATGTCCGATGCAGGATGCAGGATGCTTGGGGCTGCTGCATGGGGAGGACCCAGAGAGATGTTATGGGGTGGGAGGTGGGAGGAGATTCATGTTTGGGAACGCATGTACACTCGTGGTGGATTCATGTCAATGTATGGCAAAACCAATACAGTATTGTAAAGTAAACTAAAGTTAAAATAAAAATTAAAAAAATATATAAAAATAAAAGTATTAGATCTAATAGACTTGGTCTCTCTTAATCTCAGTTTCAGGAAAGTCAACCAAGTTAATCTCTGAGGTATGTCTGGGACTGATGTAGTTTTCCCTGAGATACTTGAAGGTATTGTACACATAAATTAATGAATTAATCATTACAATGTTACAACAGAGACTTCTAATGACTCTCTAGTTACATAGTTCCAAAATTATTCATTTTAAGTTTTCAGAAACAAAAATTATGGCAAAACAAATTGTAAAGACTTATTAAACTCCTGCTACATAGTCCTATCAAGTGTGTGTGTTAGCCACTCAATAATGTCTGACTCTTTGCGAGCCCATNAACAAATTGTAAAGACTTATTAAAATCCTGCTACATAGTCCTATCAAGTGTGTGTGTTAGCCACTCAATAATGTCTGACTCTTTGCGAGCCCATGGACTGTAGCCGAGCAGGCTCCTCGGCCCAAGGAATTTTCCAGGCAAGAATACTGGAGTGGGTTGCCATTCCTTTCTCCAGGGGTTGCATGGGCTTGATTAAAAAAAAAAAAAAGAAAAGAAAACAAACCAATATAAATGCTGTAAATTAACAGTTACAGGAAAGTATATACCAGTGTGTGTGTTAGTCACTCAGTCATGTCCAACTCTTTGTGACCCCCATGAACTGTAGCCCACCAGGCTCCTCTGTCCATGGGATTCTTCAGACAAGTACACTAGAGTGAATTACCATTCCCTTCTCCAAGGCTTCTTCCCAACCCAGGGATTGAACCTTGGTCTCCTGTTTTGCAAGCAGATTCTTTACCATCTGAGCCACCAGGGGTGGTTAGACTACTTGATGGTTTAGAGAAAGATGAATGATCATATCTTATAAGTTGTCTATTAATAAACAGATGTCAATCTGGAAGGAATTTCTCAAGATGATCTACAAGGATTAGACATTGATCCTCTTCTATTGAACTATTAATCCAGTTTGGGCAGATGTTCTAGATATCAATATCATCATATGTGTGACTCAGTGCTGGAATTTAAAACTCTTTCTGTCCCAACAAGCTACACAATGAGCTATCCCTTTATTAGATATCTATTGCAGCATAAGAAATTTTTTATAATGTTGGTAGCTGAAAAACAATAAATTTATTCACTTGTGATACTGTTGCTCAGCAATTTGAGCTGGTCTCAGCTGAGTGAATTTTCTTCTGCCCTCTCCTAAAGCCACTTGTACAGCTCTGGTCAGCTGGAGGATTGGCTGGAGGCTTGTTGGGATAAGGGGCCTCAGCAAATACTTGACCCACATGTTTTTACCCTCTTGTTGGCTAGCCTAGATTTGCTTACATAGCAACAACATGACCAAAGAGGACAAAGTGGATTGGCAAGGCCTCTAGAGGCCCAAACTCAGAAAGTGAAAGTGAAAGTCACTCAGTCATGTCTGACTCTTTGAGATCCCATGGAATGTACAGTCCATGGAATTCTCTAGGCCAGAAACTGGAGTGGGTAACTTTCCCTTCTCCAGGAGATCTTCCCAACCCAAGGATCAGACCCAAGTCTCAGAAGTTACACAAAATAATGTCTTCCACCTCACTGTGTTGTTCAAAAAGTCATTAGAGAAGTTTTCAACTGTTATCTCCTCAAGTATTTTCTCATTGTCTTTCTTTTTTTTTTTCACCTTATTTTACTCATGGCCTTTCTTTTTGTCTTCTTCCTCTGGGACTCATGATTCAAATGTTGGGGCATTTAACACTGTCCCAGAGGTCTCTGAGGTTGTCCTCATGTTTTTTTAATCCCTCCAGAGTGTTTTTATTTCATTTATTGCATTATTCATTATTGATTGACTATTATTTCTTCTAGGTCCTTATTAAACATTTCTTGCATCTTCTCAATTCTTGTCTCCAGGCTACTTATCTGTAACTGGAGCCTGTTACACAGAACGAAGTAAGCCAGAAAGAAAAACACCAGTACAGTATACTAACACATATATATGGAATTTAGAAAGATGGTAATGATAACCCTATATTCAAGACAGCAAAAGAGACAGATGTATAGAACAATCTTTTGGACTCTGTAGGAGAAGACAAGGGTGGGATGATTTGAGGGAACAGCATTGAAGCATGTATATTATCATATGTGAAACAGATAGCCAGTCTAGATTCGATGCATGAAACAGGGTACTCAGGGCTGGTGCACTGGGATGACCCAGAGGGATGGAGTGGGGAGGGAAGAAGGAGGTGGGGTTCAGGATGGGGAACACATGTATACCCATGGCTTATTCATGTCAATGTATGGCAAAACCACTACAATATTATAAAGTAATTAGCCTCCAATTAAATAATTTTTTAAGTCATTAGACCTGCCCAGATTCAAAGGGTAAGGAAATAGATTCCACTTGCCA
Organism: Redunca redunca; assembly: GCA_006410935.1. Lineage (NCBI taxonomy): Eukaryota > Metazoa > Chordata > Mammalia > Artiodactyla > Bovidae > Redunca > Redunca redunca. Next base: position 13,339 of record SJYQ01006862.1, read on the forward strand.
AAGAGAGGAACTACAAATAATGTAAGGCTTTTTTAAATGTATCACAGTCTTCTCCCTAGCAAGTTATTTAGATTGCCTTTATGAAAAAATACACTTATCACCTTCTAAGGTTACCAAATGCAGTGATGTGTGACAACCAATTCTCTACAGGAGAAAAGATCTCTAATTTGTAGCATTTGTACATTTCTGTGGAATGAATACTACCAAGATGCATAATTTCAAGCTGTTGATATGGCATCACTGAGTGTAAGCTGGGAAAAGACACACACACTTACCTTTGAAAAGCTGGTGTGAGCTGGTTCCAGCACACCACTTCATGAAATTCTCATCCAATTATGGCATCAAACCTAAGTTCCCATATCAAAATATGCACCTATTCTCAATGTAGATGGGACTTTCTTAGTGTGGCTCTCTTGATATATAGAGTTGTAAGATGATACATTATCTGCTTCCCACACTACCAATGCATAATTTTGAAATTATAAAATGATAACTAGAGCAATCAGTGTCACTCAAAAAGGAGAGGAACAAACATCACATAGCAGATCCTGATGCATAGCATTTTATATTCTATAGGGCACATAATATCAGGTTTTCCTACCTAAGGGGGCAACAGTTCTTGATTAGGATCCAGATATTCTTCATGAGATCAGCTCTCTAGTCTATGGCCCTCCTTAAGTTTTGACCCTACTATTTGGGTATTTGTCCCTGTCCTTTAGGACTTTTGCTTTGCCTCTGACATGTCTTTCCTTCTCCATAAGAAGTATTGCATATTTCCAGCTGGGTAGTTTTCTTGTCCTATTTCTTACTTAAGTAAAACTGAGGGTCCAGGGGTATGTTTTAATTTTGCACTGTCTATGTCACTTATAGATTCATGACGCTGTAAATTCTTAAAAACTATTTGACATTTCTTATCATTGCAGCCATGAAATTAAAAGATGCTTACTCCTTGGAAGGAAAGTTATGACTAACCTAGACAGCATATTAAAAAGCAGAGACATTACTTTGTCAACAAAGGTCCATCTAGTCAAGGCTATGGTTTTTCCAGTGGTCATGTATGGATGTGAGAGTTGGACTATAAAGAAAGCTGAGTGCCAAATAATTGAGGCTTTTGAACTGTGGTGTTGAAAAAGACTCTCGAGAGTCCCTTGGACTCCAAGGAGATCCAACCAGTCCATCCTAAAGGAGATCAGTCCTGGGTGTTCGTTGGAAGGATTGATGCTGAAGCTGAAACTCCAATACTTTGGCCACCTCATGTGAAGAACTGACTCATTTGAAAAGACCCTGATGCAGGGAAAAAATTGAGGGCAGGAGGAGAAGGGGATGGCAGAGGATGAGATAGTTGGATGGCATTACTGACTCAATGGACATGGTTTGGGGTGGACTCCAGGAGTTGGTGATGGACAGGGAGGTCTGGCATGCTGTGGTTCATTGGATCTCAAGGAGTTGAACACAACTGAGCCACTGAACTGAACTGATGTATCAGATTATAGTCCATTCCATCCAACAAAAAATATAATTTTTGACTTTTTTATTAGAATTTTTCACAGTCATTTAGATTTAGATTTAGATTTTTTTGTGATCTTACTCTTAAATTTCTCTTTGTCTAAATGAAAGGGTTTACTAGAAGTCAACTTAGATTTTCAGAGCTCTTAACAAAATCTCCTATTACTACACTATTGGTTTCATATTTACTATAAAGTTGTTTTTTAATTTGAGATTTTTTTTATCTGCTGAAGAGACTACAGATGAGATAGCTCTATTTTACAACCTATCAAGTCTTATATTTTCTCTAAATTCTACCAGCAAATTGAGTATCTCCTTCTTTAGTTCATTTCTTTTTTCTCATACATCATTAAATGTAATTTTAAAAGAAGCATTTGTGTAAATCTTCTTAGCCACACCAACAAGTTCATTAGTACAGCACAATAAGGACCAGATGGGAATATGAGGATAGATATTAAATTCAGTCTTTACAGTAGCTCATCAGGGAAGAAAAGATATCTAAACTGACTCTTAAAGGAAGAAGAGAAAGTGGTCAAGATGAGCACAAGGAGCACATGTTGGTACCTTCATGCAGTGCAAAATAATTTCAGTATGGATTGCTAAAACATACAGTCTAATAGGGACTCTATCATGTTAGTATTTGCAATATATCCTGAATGCAGAAGGGATGGAAAGGTTTTAACAGGGAAAGGACATAATCAGATTCATTATTAGAAAGTTCACTGAGGCATCAGCATGGAGAGTGAAACACTAAAGGTGGAGAGCTCAGTCAGGAGTCTGTTCCCACCACTCAGGCACAGAGGCAGGGTGGCCTCCATAGGAGCAAAGGCATTGGCACCTCACCAGAACAACAAAACTATACTTGAAAACTAAGGTACAGGAGTGCTAATATGTAGTGTAGACATGGAGAGTTTGAGAAGAAGAGTGTCCAAGACTCCTAGTTGTCATGCTTGGGTAACTTACCAAGAAGGGGCATCTGAACAGTAAGCTCAGTTTGAGATGGGTTGCCTGAGAAGCACTTATAACATATCCAACTGGAAATGTCTGATAACAAGCAAACCATGATCTTTCTACTAAAGAACACCTTGAAATTTGAATATACTGAATACATATCCACAGAGCTTGTCTGGGGACAGTCCCTTCATCAACATGGCCTTAGGTGTGAGTCAAGAATATATGAGTCCATTCCACAATATGACTGTGGAATTGGGACTTCATAACTTGTAACAAAGTATGTGTTATACATACAAGTGCAAAGACACTCACACACATTCAAACGACCTCTGCCTAGGTATTAAAAACTACTAATTCAAAATGAAGAGCAGGCGCTGCAGTCAGATTACCTGGATTCAAACTTAATTTGACAGTTTTCACTATGTGATTTGGTGTTCCTTAAAATGACTCCATTTTCTTTCTCAGTTTCCAATTTAAATCCTAGGCTTTACAAATAGAGTACTAATGCTCATCCCATAGCTTGGATAGAAGCTGACATTTCTGAAGTATATACATGGAAAGAATATATTTACTCCAAGCCACTAAAACTGTATTTGAAGGGAACATTGAGGGGTTAGATGTCTCACTAATCCTTGTTTAGATATAAGAAACAATAAGGAAACCAAGAGATGGATAAACACACATTTTACACACAAACATACTCATGTACTCCCCCGAGCGAGGGAAACAAAGACAAGCTCATAATAAATCCATACGCACAACAAAGAGAAAGAAATGTCTTCCAAACCTAGTAATGCTGCTTTTTTTTTTTTTTCCCCTCAGCCTTCAGAAAGGCTAGACTACCCAGGCCCTTAAGGATGAAAATGAATGCTTCCCAGGCTTGCTTTAGTGCTTCAAGGAATTGGATGTCCAACTTAAAAAGGGAGGCAGTGAGCCATTTGTCAAGGAGGGGAGAGTAAGTCTTTTTTTCCACTGTCAACCCAGATGGACTCCCTTGCCCAGCCCTTATCCTTGGGTCACCAGCAATGGATTTAAGATTTTTACTCAAAATTGCTACTTTTATACAAACTCACCTAGGTGACAACATTTCAAATGTCATTTCATCTGATCAAAGAGCAACTAAATTTCCTGAAAAAATAAAAACTATCAGCAGAGGCATGACGACTCTGTCCTGCATCACGGTGGTAGTGGTTTAGTCATGAAGTCATGTCCAGCTCTTGTATCTCCATGGACTATTGCCAATCAGGCTCTTCTATCCATAGAATTTTTCATGAAAGAATACTGGAGTGGGTTGCCATTTCCTACTCCAGTCCTGCATGATAACCCACAGTATATTCAGGCTTGCTTGTCCAAGTGCACCTCTCTATGACATGAGTGTTGTCTGTGAGTGTTGTTCCTTCTCCAGGGATCTTCCCAACCCAGGAACTGAACCCAGCTCTCCCACATGGCAGGAGGATTCTTTACCAACTGAGCTATCAGGGAAACCCTAAAATCTTAAAAGATGATGCTATTAAAGTCATGTGGTCATGTTCTGCTGACACTACCTGCACACTTTCCCCAATGGATTTCTATAGATGGCTCTAGAGTGTGTAACACTGGTGGTATTTGTCCTTAATCACCCATTTGGCTAAAGAGTCAGGGTCACATATCTCAGATTAATTTATGCAGTTGACCCCTGCTTCCAATGCCATTGCAGTTATGTTTCCTTCTATTTATTGCAAAGCATAAGAAGCCCAGTGTACTAGTGATGGGAAGAAGCCTAACAAATTTCTATGCATCTTCCATAAATATGCTATTGTTGTTGTTCAGTTACCAAGTTGCATCCACTGTTTGTGACCCCTTGGGCTACACCAAGCTTCTCTGTCTCACACCATCTTCCAGAGACTGAACAAGTTCATGCCCAGTGAATCAGTGATGTCATACAACCATCTCATCCTCTGTCTCCCTCTTCTCCTTTTGCCTTCAATCTTTCCCAACATCAGGGCCTTTCCCAATGCATCAGCTGTTTGCATCAGGCAGCCAAAATATTGAATCTTCAGTTTCAGCATCAGTCCTTCCAAAGCATGTTCAGGGTTTATTTCCTTTAAGATTGACCTGGTTTGATCTCCTTACTTTCCAAGGCACTATCAAGAGTCTTCTCCAGCACCACGATTTGAAAACATCAGTTCTTTGGTGCTCTGCCTTCTTTATTGTCCAGCTCTCACATCTGCCTATGACTACTGGAAAGACCATGGCCTGGACTATAAGGACATTTGTCAGCAAAGTGATGTCTTTGCTTTTTAACACATTATCTAGGTTAGTCATAGTTTTCCTGCCAAGAAACAATCAATTTCTAATTTTGTGGTTACAGTCATCATCCACAGTGATTTTAGAGCACAAGAAGAGGAAATATGTCACTGCTTCCACCTTTTCTCCTTCTATTTGCCATGAAGTAATGGGGCCAGACGTGGGTATCTCTTCACGGCTGCTCCAGCAAAGTGCAGCTGCTGTTCCTTACCTTGGATGAGGGGTATCTCCTCACTGCTGCCCCTCCTGACCTTGAATGCACAGCCACCACAAAAGAAACAAGTAATACCAGCCCCCTTTTCTTTCTTCACCATCTCCAGAAACCAAAAGTTCTTCCCAAGGTAGTGGCCTTGGGGTTCCTGCAGACCCATTTCCCAGTTACTACCCAGTGAAGACAAAGGCTTGAACCACAGAGCAACTGAAGACTAGGAGCTCTGGAAGTAAATACTCCACGTCCAAGGTAAGAAAAACCCAAGTAAGACAGTAAGTGTTGCAAAAGGGCATCAGAGTGCAGACACACTGAAACCATAATCACAGAAATCTAGTCAATCTAATCACATGGACCACAGCCTGGTCTAACTCAATGAAACTAAGCCATGCCATGTGGGGCCACCCAAGAAGGGTAGGTCATGGTGGAGAGGTCTGACATAATGCGGTCCACTGGAGAAGGGAATGGCAAACCACTTCAGTATTCTTGCCTTAAGAACCCCATGAACAGTATGAAAAGGCAAAATGATAGGATACTGAAAAAGGAACTCTCCAGGTCAGTAGGTGCCCAATATGCTACTGGAGATCAGTGGAGAAATAACTCCAGAAAGAATGAAGGGATGGAGCCAAAGCAAAAACAATACCCAGTTGTGGATGTGACTGGTGATAGAAGCAAGGTCCAATGCTGTAAAGAGAAATATTGCGTAGGAACCTAGAATGTGAGGTTCATGAATCAAGACAAGTTGGAAGGGGTCAAACAGGAGATGGCAAGAGTGAACATCAACATTCTAGGAATCAGCAAACTAAAATGGACTGGAATGGGTGAATTTAACTCAGATGACCATTATATCTACTACTGCAGGCAGCAATCCATTAGAAGAAATGGGGTAGCCATCATGGTCAACAAAACAGTCTGAAATACAGTACTTGGATGCAATCTCAAAAAGTACAGAATGATCACTGTTTGTTTCAAGGCGAACCATTCAATCTCACAGTAATCCAAGTCTATGCCACAACCAGTAGCATTGAAGAAGCTGAAGTTGAACCATTCTATGAAAACTTATAAGACCTTCTAGAACTAACACCCCCAAAAGATGTCCTTTTCATTATAGAGGACTGGAATGCAAAAGTAGGAAATCAAGAAACACCTGGAATAACAGGCAAATTTGGCCTTGGAATACAGAATGAAGCAGGGCAAAGCTAATAGAGTTTTGCCAAGAGAACGCACTGGTCATAGCAAACACCCTCTTCCAACAACACAAGAGAAGACTCTACACATGGACATCACCAGATGGTCAACACCAAAATCAGACTGATTGTATTCTTTGCAGCCAAAGATGAAGAAGCTCTATACAGTCAGCAAAAACAAGACCGGGAGCTGACTGAGGCTCAGATCATGAACTCCTTATTGCCAAATTCAGACTTAAATTGAAGAAAGTAGGGAAAACCACTAGACCATTCAGGTAAGACCTAAATAAAATCCCTTATGATAATACAGTGGAAGTGAGAAATAGATTTAAGGGACTAGATCGGATAGATAGATTGCCTGTTGAACTATGGACTGAGGTTTATGACATTGTACAGCAGACAGGGATCAAGACCATCCCCATGGAAAAGAAATGCAAAAAAGCGAAATAGCTTTCTAGGGAGGCCTTACAAATAGCTGTGAAAAGAAGAAAAGTGAAAAGCAAAGGAGAAAAGGAAAGATATAAGCATCTGAATGCAGAGTTCCAAAGAATAGCAAGAAGAGATAAGAAAACCTTCCTCAGCGATCAATGCATAGAAATAGAAGAAAATAACAGAATGGGAAGACTAGAGATCACTTCAAGAAAATGGGAGATACCAAGGGAACAGTTCATGCAAAGATGGGCTCGATAAAGGACAGAAATGGTATGGACCTAACAGAAGCAAAAGATATTAAGAAAAGATGGCAAGAATACACAGAAGAACTGTACAAAAAAGATCTTCATGACCCAGATAATCATGATGGTGTGATCACTCACCTAGAGCCAGACATGCTGGAATGTGAAGTCAAGTAGGCCTTAGAAAGCATCACTAAGAACAAAGCTAGTGGAGGTGATGGAATTCCAGTTGAGCTATTTCAAACCCTAAAAGATGATGCTGTGAAAGTGCTGCACTCAATATGCCAGCAAATTTGGAAAACTCAGCAGTGGCCACAGGGACAGGAAAAAGTCAATTTTCATTCCAACCCCAAAGAAAGGCAATGCCAAAGAATGCTCAAACTACCACACAATTACACTCATGTCACACGCTAGTAAAGTAGTGCTCAAAATTCTCCAAGCCAGGCTTCAGCAATACGTGAACCGTGAACTTCAGATGTACAAGCTGGTTTTAGAAAAGGCAGAGGAATCAGAGATCAAATTGCTAACATCCTCTGGATCATGGAAAAAGCAAGAGTTCCAGAAAAACATCTATTTCTGCTTTATTGACTATGCCAAAGCCTTTGACTGTGTGGATCACAATAAACTGTGGAAAATTCTTCGAGATAGGAATACCAGACCACCTGACCTGCCTCTTGAGAAATCTTTATTAAGGTAAGGAAGCAACAGTTAAAACTGGACACGGAACAACAGACTGGTTCCAAATAGGAAAAAGAGTATGTCAAGGCTGCATATTGTCACCCTGCTTACTTAACTTATATGCTGAGTACATCATTATATACAGAGAAATGCTGGGCTGGAAGGAGCACAAGCTGTAATCAATATTGCCTGGAGAAATATCAATAACCTCAGATATGCAGATGACATCACCCTTATGGCAGAAAGTGAAGAGGAACAAAAAAGCCTCCTGATGAGAGTGAAAGAGTTGGCTTAAAGCTCAACATTCAGAAAACTAAGATCATGGCAACTGGTTCCATCACTTCATGGGAAATAGATGGGCAAACAGTGGAAACAGTGTCAGACTTTATCTATTGGGCTCCAAAATCACTGCAGATGGTGATTGCAGCCATGAAATTAAAAGACGCTTACTCCTTGGAAGAAAAGTTATGACCAACCTAGATAGCATATCAAAACAGAGACATTATTTTGTCAACAAGGTCTGTCTAGTCAAGGCTCTGGTTTTTCCAGTAGCCATGTAAGGATGTGAGAGTTGGACTGTGAAGGAAGCTGAGCTCTGAAGAATTGATGCTTTTGAACTGTGGTGTTAGAGAAGATTCCTGAGAGTCCCTTGGACTGCAAGGAGATCCAACCAGTCCATTCTGAAGATCAATCCTGGGATTTCTTTGGAAGGAATGATGCTAAAGCTGAAACTCCAGTACATTGGCTACCTTATGGGAAGAGTTGACTCATTGGAAAAGACTCTGATGCTGTGAGGGATTGGGGGAAGGAGGATAAGGGGATGACTGAGGATGAGATGGCTGGATGGCATCACGGACTCAAAGGACGTGAGTCTGAGTGAACTCTGGGAGTTTGTGATGGACAGGGAGGCCTGGCGTGCTGCAATTCATGGGGTCTCAAAGAGTTGGACACGACTGAGTGACTGAACTGAACTGAACTGAATGGGGCCAGATGCCATGATCTTCGTTTTCTGAATGTTGAGCTTTAAGCCAACTTTTTCAGTCTCCATTTTCACTTTCATCAAGAGGCTTTTTAGTTCCTCTTCACTTTCTACCATAAGGGTGATGTCATCTGCATATCTGAGGTTATTGATATTTCTCCCGGAAATCTTGATTCCAGCTTGTGCTTCTTCCAGCCCAGCGTTTCTCATGATGTACTTTGCATATAAGTTAATAAGCAGGGTGACAATATACCGCCTTGACATACTCCTTTTCCTATTTTGAACCAGTCTGTTGTTCCGTGTCCAGTTTTAACTGTTACTTCCTGACCTGGATACAGATTTCTCAAGAGGCAGGTCAGGTGGTCTGGTATTCCCATCTCTTGAAGAATTTTCCACAGTTTATTGTGATCTACATAGTCAAAGGCTTTGGCATAGTCAATAAAGCAGAAGTAGATGTTTTTCTGGAATTCCCTTGCTTTTTCCATGATCCAGTGGATGTTGGCAATTTGATCTCTGGTTCCTCTGCCTTTTCTAAAACCAGCTTGAACATTTGGAAGTTCACGGTTCACATATTGCTGAAGCCTGGCTTGGAGAATTTTGAGCATTACTTTACTAGCATGTGAGATGAGTGTAATTGTGCTATAGTTGTCCATACAGGGTTCTAACTCTTGATTCTTGACTCGCATGAAGTTTTCTCAGGAATCAGGTAAGATGGTCTGGTATTCCTCTCTATTTAAGAGTTTTCCACAGTTTTTATGATCCACATGAGATCAAAGGCTTTAGCATAGTTGAGGAAAGAGTGGTAAATGCTTTTCTGGAATTCCCTTGCTTTCTCTATGATCCAGCGAATTCTGGCAACTTGATCTCTGTTTACTTTGCCTTTTCTAAACCCAGCTTGAACATCTGGAAGTTCTCAATTCAGGTAATTCTGAAGCTTAGCTTGAAGGATTTTGAACATAACCCTACTAGCATGGGAGATGAGCGCAATAGTCTAGTGGTTTGAACATTCTTTAGCACTGCCCCTTTTGGGGATTAGGATGTGGATAGACGTTTTCCAGTCCTTTGGCCACTGTTGGATTTTCCAAATTTGCTAACTTGTTGAGTGCAGCACTTTAACCTCATCATTTTTTAGGATTTTAGGGCTTCCCTGATAGCTCAGTTGGTAAAGAATCTGCCTGCAATGAGGGAGATTTGGCTTAAATTCCTAGGTTGGAAAGATTCCCTAGAAGAGGGATCAGCTAACCACTCCAGCATTCTGGCTTGGAGAATTCCATGGATTGTATAGTCCATGGGGTCGCAAAGAGTGGGACACAACTGAGCAACTTTCACTTTCTTTAGGATTTTAAATAGCTCTGCTGGAATTCCAATACCTCCACTAGTTTTATGGGCAGCAATGCTTCCTAAAGCCCACTTGCCTTCACACTCCAGAATGTCTGGCTCTGAGTGAGACTACACCATCAGGATTATCCAGGTCATTAAGATCTTTTTTGTACAGTTCTTTTGTATATTCTTTACATCTCTCCTTGATCTTTTCTACTTTTATTAGGTCTTTACCATTTGTGTCCTTTATTGTGACTATTTTTGGATGAAATATTCCTTTGATACTTCCAGTTTTCTTGAAGAGATCTCTAATCTTACCTTTCTGCTGTTTTCCTCTATTTCTTTGCATTGTTCATTGAAGAAGGCCTTCTTGTCTCTCCTTGCTATTCTCAGGAACTCTGCATTTAGTTGGAAATACCTTTCCCTTTCTTCCTTACTTTTCACTTCTTTCCTCAGTTGTTTGTAAAACCTCCTCAGACAACCATTTTGCCTATTTGCATTTCTTATTCTTCGGGATGGTTTTTCTTGATGTCTCCTGTACAATATCACGGACATCTGTCTATAGTTCTTTAGGCACTCTGTTTACTAAATTTAATACCTTAATTCTATTCATCACTTCTACTGTATATTCATAGGGGATTTGATTTAAGTCATACCTGACTGGCCTAGTGTTGTCCTCACTTTCTTTAGGTTAAGCCTGAATTTTGCTATGAGGAGCTGATGATCTGAGCCACAATGAACCCCAGGTCTTGTTTTTGCTGACTGTATACAGTTTTTCCATCTTCAGCTACAAAGAAAGTAATCAATCTGATCCAGTACTGATCATTTGCTAATGCTCATGTGTAAAGTCGCCTCTTGTGTTGTTGAAGTGTGTTTGCTATGACCAGTGTGTTCTCTTGGCAGAATTCTGTTAACATTTGCACGGCATCATTTTATGATTCAGGGAAAAACTTGCCTGTTACAGCAGGTATCTCTTGACTTCCTACTTTTGCATTCCAATATCCTACGAAGAATAGAAGATCTTTTTTTGGTGTTAGTTCTAAGAGGTCTTCTAGGTCTTCATAGAACTGATCAACTTCAGCTTCCTTGGCATTGGTTGTTGGGGCATTGTTGCTGTTGTTTTTTAGCTACCAAGACATATCTGACTCTCTGCGATCCAATGGCATGCAGCATGCCAGGCTTCCCTGTCTTTCATTATCTCCCAGAGTTTGCTCAAACTTGTGTTCATTACATCAGTGATGTCATCCAATCATCTTATCCTGTTTCCCCCTTGTCCTCTTGTTCTCAATCTTTCCCAGTTTGAGGGTCTTCTCCAGTGAATTGGCTCCTCCCATGAGGTAGCTGAGTACTGGAGCTTCAGCTTCAGCACTAGTCTTTCCAATGAATACTCAGGGTTGATATCCTTTAGGATTGACTAGTTTCGTCTTCTTGCTGTCCAAGGGACTTTCAAGAGTCTTCTCCAGCACCACAGTTCAAAAGCATAGATTTGGATTACTGTGCTATTAAATTGTTTGCCTTGGAAACAAACCAGGATCATCCTGATGTTTTTAAGGTTGCACTGAAGAAATGCATTTCAGACTCTTTTGTTGATTATGAGAGCTACTCCATTTCTTCTATGGAATTCTTGCCCACAGTAGTAGATATAATGGTCATCTGAATTAAATTCACCCATTCCCATCCATTTTAGTTCACTGGTACCTAAGATGTTGATATTTACACTTTCCATCTCCTGCTTGACCATGTCCAATTTACCCTGATTCATGGACTCAATATGCCAGGTTCCTATGCAATACTGTTCTTTATAGCATCATATTTTACTTTCATCACCACACATCCACAACTGAGTGTTATTTCCACTTTGGCCCAGTGCTTCATTCTTTCTGGAAATATTAGTAGTTGTCCTCCAGTCTTTCCCAGTAGTATATTGGACACGTTCCAACTTTGGAAGCTCATCTTTTGGTGTCATATCTTTTTGCCTTTGTATATAGTTCATGGGGTTCTCATAGCTAGTGCAATTGAATGGTTTGCCATTCCCTCCTCCAGTGGACCACATTTTGTCAGAACCCTCCACTATGACTCATCAATCTTGAGTGGCCCTACACAACATGATTCATAGCTTCACTGAGTTATTTATGCAAGCCCCTTCAGCATGAGAAGGCAATGATCCATGAAGGGGTCCATATATATGTATATTTAGAATATTCTAAGTATTAAACTTTATACTGTGTTTCAAGAAGTGGTTTTGAAATGGAGTGATTTTGCCACCAGGAATATTTTGATAATGACCAGAAGAACCTTCTGTCATCACAAAAGGAAGGAAGTAGGTACTACTAACATCCAGTGGCTAGAGTTCCAGGGTGTTTGTTAAACATCCACAAAGTTCAGACAGCCTTCTACAACAAATAATCATCCAGTCTAAAATATCAGTAACACTGAGGTTATGAAACCCTACACTGGAGATAGTGATTCAACAGTGATATCATCAGCTTGTAAACATGATTAATGTTCTTCAAATGCCTCAGTGTATGTAAATTTGCATACCAGCAAAAGTCAGAAATCAGTGTTAAACGGTGATGCCGAGTTTCTTTCTTCTTTTTTTTATTCATTTGGCTACTTCAGGTCTTACTTGTGGCACCTGGGGTTAGTTGCTCTGGGGCATATGGGATCTTAGTTCCCTGATCAGGGGTGGAACCCACAAATTCCCCTACATTACAAGGCAGATTATTAGCCACTGGACCACCAGGGAAGTCCCAATGAGTTTCTAAGGGGAAGTGACTTGAACTACTCATAGGATACAAGAAGATATGCTTGATATGAAACCTGAAATGTATGTAGAAACCACCAACATGCAAGAAGGAAGAAAGAACATTCTGCAGGAAAGAAAGAAAGGAGAGAAACCCCTGTGGTAGAAGTAAAACAGTCAGAATCTAAAGGAGAATGTTGATGGAGTACAGAAGTAGGGGCAGAGCTTGGAGTTAAGTGAGTGTGGAAAGACTAGATTTTGTGGAGCCTCAAAGGTGTGGTTGTTCAGTCACTAAGTTGTGTCTGACTCTTTGTGTCCTCATGGGCTGCAGCATGCCAGGCTTTCCTGTCATTCACTATCTCCCAGAGTTTGCTCAAAATCATGTCCATTGAGTCAGTGATGTCATCCAACCATCTCATCCTCTGTCGCTCCCTTCTCATCCGCCCTCAATCTTTCACAGCATCAGGGTCTTTTTCAATGAGTCAGCTCTTCACAGAAGGTGGCCAAAGTATTGGAACTTCAGCTTCAACATTGGTCCTTCCAATGAACACCCAGGACTTATGTCCTTTGGGATGGACTGGTTGGATCTTCTTGCAGTCCAAGGGACACGAGAATCTTCTCTAGCATCACACTTTGAAAGCATCCATTCTTAGGCACTCAGAGGTGATATTAGGGACCTTTAATTCTATTCTAAGAGCAATGGGAAATTATGACACTTTGAACTAATGGGAGGCCATAGTGATAGTGGGTGATAAGTCTATATCCACATAAAAAGGGTTAAAAGTGGTTGATTTTATAGTATATTTTACCATAATAAAGCAATGTAGCAGTATGTCATTTATTAAATGGGTGATCAAATTCAAAAGTTCAAATAACCATAAGTGTGGGTTTTGAGATAGTGCTAGACTAACCTGGCATCAAAAAAACCACTGCTGTGTGTGACCAGTTTCACTTCATTCTCAATAAAGTGTTTCCTGATCCAATTTAGAACCTTGAAAACTTTTCCTTCTAAATGTCAAAGCAAGGGTTCACTCAAACCTTGTTAGAATTTCCAACTGATGGATTTCCTCTAGCAGATGGAAATTCTTTTAGCTCAAGTAATAATTCAAGGAGAAAAATGTCTACTATGAAATTTCCTTGGTTTTGGTCCCCCCCTTTTTTTTTCAGTATAAAAATATTTGTGTCTGAATGAAGGAAGCTGAATAGTGAACAGAGATAAGATTGCCACCACTTGGGTGTTAGTGACCTTGACAGTCTCATCTGGAGACTGGCTACTATATATTATAGTTGTTTCACATGATTAATGCAGTGACTGGTGCTCGGCATTCCCAGACATCTGGCTTATTCAAATGGAATCATAGAAGAAATACACATCTTTAATAAAAATCAATAATAGCATTGTTTTCCTTATTTTTACTTTAATTTTTTAGCATGACAAGCTTTGAAGTATTTACTCAAAGAAAAGAAAGCAGCGGATTCTTTATTCATTAATATATTTCCCAGTAGATATATTTTTTAAACCTTTTATTTGTTTTATTTTCTTTTTGAAATAACATAAAATATTTTTTTATTTGTAAAGAGTGGTGATAGGATTATAAACTTGATTTTAGTTAATTCAAGTTGAGACTTTGTAACAATCAGTAAGGGGTGCAAACCAAACCTGATCTTTAAGGATCACTCTATACTTTTAGCTTTGAAAGAGAGAATAGTGAATACTGGTACTTTGTTCTACATTTTTACAGAAAAGCTGCCCAATAAAGCTTTCTAAATCATAGACACACTGCAAAATATTCTATAATATGCAGTGCCCAGTATAGCAGCCCATAGCCACAATGTGGCTACTGAGCCATTGAAATGTGGCTAATATAACCAAGAAATTAATTTTTAACTTTTATTTCACTTTAATTAATTTAAATAACTACATATGGCTACTAGATACTCTATTGGACAATGCAGCCTGAGTTTAAAAATGTAGTTGGAGGTGAAATAAAGGCTGATAATCATTTAAAAAGAACAAGCTCCTTCTGACTTTTAAGGCTTGAAGTACGTTCAGTTCAGTTCAGTTCAGTTCAGCTCAGTTCAGTCGGTCAGTCATGTCAACTCTTTTTGACTCATGAACCGTGGCACACCAGGCCTCCCTGTCCATCACCAACTGCAGTGAGTCCACTCAAACCCATGTTTGTTGTGTCGGTATGCCATCCAACCATCTCATCCTCTGTCCTCCCCTTCCTTCTTCCCTCAATCTTTCCCAGCATCAGGGTCTTTTCAAATGAGTCAGCTGTCTGCATCACGTGGCCAGGGTATTGGAGTTTCAGCTTCAACATCAGTCCCTCCAATGAATACCCAGGACTGATTTTTAGGATGGACTAGTTGGATCTCCTTGCAGTCCAAGGGACTCTCAAGAGTCTTCTCCAGCACCACAGTTCAAAAGCATCAATTCTTCGGCGCTCAGCTTTCTTCACAGTCCAACTCTCACATCCATACAGGACCACTGGAAAAACCATAGCCTTGACTAGACGAACCTTTGTAATGTCTCTGCTTTTTAATATCCTATCTAGGTTGGTCATAACTTTCCTTCCAAGGAGTAAGCGTCTTCAAATTTCATGGCTGCAGTCACCATCTGCAGTGATTTTGGAGCTCAGAAAAGTAAAGTCAGCCACTGTTTCCACTCTTTCCCCATCTATTTGCCATGAAATGATGGGACCAGATGCCATGATCTTAGTTTTCTGAATGTTGAGCTTTAAGCCAACTTTTTCACTGTCCTCTTTCGCTTTCATCAAGAGGCTGTTTAGTTCCTCTTCACTTTCTGCCATAAGGGTGGTGCCATCTGCATATCTCAAGTTATTGATATTTCTCCTGGAAATCTTGATTCCACCTTGTGCTTCCTCCAGCCCAGCGTTTTTCATGATATACTCTGCATATACGTTAAATAAGCATGGTGACAATATACAATATACTTCTTTTCCTATTTGGAACAAGTCTATTGTTCTATGTTCAGTTGTAATTGTTGCTTCCTGACCTGTATACAGGTTTCTCAAGAGGCAGGTCAGATGGTCTGGTATTCCTATCGCTTGAAGAATTTTCCACAGTTTATTGTGATCCACACAGTCAAAGGCTTTGGCATAATCAATAAAGCAGAAATAGATGTTTTTCTGAAACTCTCTTGCTTTTTTGATGATCCAGCAGATGTTGGCAACTTGATCTCTGGTTCCTCTGCCTTTTCTAAAACCAGCTTGAACATCTGGAACTTTGCAGTTCATGTATTGCTGAAGCCTGGCTTGGAGAATTTTGAGCATTACTTTACTAGCGTGTGAGATGAGTGCAATTGTGTGGTAGTTGAGCATTCTTTGGCATTGTCTTTCTTTGGAATAGGAATGAAAACTGACCTTTTCTAGTCCTGTGGCCACTTCTGAGTTTTCCAAATTTGCTGGCATATTGAGTGCAGCACTTTCACAACATCATCTTTCAGAAATTGAAATAGCTCCACTGGAATTCCATCACCTCCACTAGCTTTGTTCTTAGTGATGCTTTCTAAGGCCTACTTGACTTCACATTCCAGCATGTCTGGCTCTAGGTGAGTGATCACACCATCATGATTATCTGGGTCATGAAGATCTTTTTTGTACAGTTCTCCTGTGTATTCTTGCCACCTCTTCTTAATATCTTCTGCTTCTGTTAGGTCCCTACTATTCTGTCCTTGATTGAGCCCATCTTTGCATGAAATGTTCCCTTGGTAGCTCTAATTTTCTTGAAGAGATCTCTAGTCTTTCCCATTCTATTGTTTTTCTCTATTTTTTTGCATTGATCGCTGAGGAAGGCTTTCTAATCTCTTCTTGCTATTCTTTGGAACTCTGCATTCAAATGGGTGTATCTTTCCTTTTCTCTTTTGCTTTCTGCTTCTCTTCTTTTCACAGCTATTTGTCAGGCCTCCTCAGACAATCATTTTGCTTTTTTGCATTTCTTTTTCTTGGGGATGGTCTTGATCACTGCCTCCTGTACAATGTCAAGAACCTCGGTCCATAGTTCAACAGGCACTCTATCTATCCAATCTAGTCCCTTAAATCTATTTCTCACTTCCACTGTATAGTAATAAGAAATTTGATTTAGGTCATACATGAAAGGTCTAGTGGTTTTCCCCACTTTCTTCAATTTAAGTCTGAATTTGGCAATAAGGAGTTCATGATCTGAGCCTCAGTCCTCTCCCAGCCTTGTTTTTGCTGACTGTATAGAGCTTCTCCATCTTTGGCTGCAAAGAATATAATCAATCTGATTTTGGTGTTGACCATCTGGTGATGTCCATGTGTAGAGTCTTCTCTTGTATTGTTGGAAGACAGTGTTTGCTATGACCAGTGCGTTCTCTTGGCAGAACTCTGTTAGCCTTTGCCCTGCTTCATTCTGTACTCCAAGACCAAATTTTCCTTTTACTCAGGTGTTTCTTGACTTCCTACTTTTGCATTCCAGTCCCCTATAATGAAAAGGACGTCTTTTTTGGGTGTTAGTTCTAAATGGTCCTGTAGGTCTTCATAGAACCATTCAACTTCAGCTTCTTCAGTGCTACTGGTTGGGGCATAGACTTGGATTACGGTGAGATTGAATGGTTTGCCTTGGAAATGAACAGAGATCATTCTGTCGTTTTAGAGAGTGCATCCAAGTACTGTATTTCAGATTCTTTTCTTGACTATGATGGCTACTGCATTTCTTCTAAGGGATTACTGCCCACAGTGGTAGATATAATGGTAATCTGAGTTAAATTCACCCATTCCAGTCCATCTTAGTTCACTGATGCCTAGAATGTTGATGTTCACTCTTGCCATCTCCTGTTTGACCACTTCCAATTTGCCTTGATTCATGGACCTAACATTCCAGGCTCCTATGAAATATTGCTCTTACAGCATCAAATCTTGCTTCTATCACCAGTCTTATACACGACTGTGTTTGGTTTTTGCTTTGGCTCCATCCCTTCATTCTTTCTGGAGTTATTCTCCACTGATCTCCAGTAGCATATTGGGCACCAACTGACCTGGGGAGTTCATCTTTCATTGTCCTATCTTTTTGCGTTTTCATACTGTTAATGGGGTTCTCAAGGCAAGAATACTGAAGTGGTTACCCATTCCCTTCTCCAGTGGACCACATTCTGTCAGACCTCTCCACCATGAAGCACGTTCATTTGAGGCATAATTGATGTTAGTTAGTCTTTGCTTTTAAAAAGTCCTCTTCCATTAGTTTTCAAACATCAATTCATTTTACAGAATGCCATAAAATCTGAATTTGGATTCATGTTATAAAAGGAAGGAAGAAGAAATTGATTAACAAGAAATATACAGATACTAGTGTTTAAAATTCACGTTCTCACTTTGTAAAATCATTATAAAGCAAATCATAAATTTAATCCACCCAGGCTGAGCATACAGACATTTAATGGTTATATTTGAACAAACTCAGTAAACATTTACTATGTAAAATACAGGACAAAGAAGTGTAAGAGTCTGAGTTTAAATTCTTACTCAAACTAAAGCTCCTGGGACCAGCCTATTGTTGCTGTTCATTTGTCATGTTTGACTCTGCAATCCTATGGACTGCAGCATGCCTGGCTTCCTTGTCCTTTGCTATCTCCCAGAGTTTGCTCAAACCCATGTCCATTGTGTCGGTGATGCCATCAAACCATCTCATCCTCTGTCATCCCCTTCTCCTTCTGCCATCAATATTTTCTATCATCCGGGTCTTTTCCAATGAGTCAGCTCTTTAGTGTAAGTGGTCAGAGTATTACAGCTTCAGCATAAGTCCCTCCAATGAATATTCAGGGTTGATATCCTTACGATTGACTGGTATGATCTCCTTGCTGCCCAAAGGACTCTCAAAATTCTTCTTCAGCACCACAATTTGAAAGCACAAATTCCCTGGACGCTCAGACTTCTTTGTGGTCCAAATCTCACATCTGCACATTACTACTGGGAAAACCATAGCTTTGACTATTTGGTACTTTGTTGGTAAAGTGATGTCTCTGTTTTTTACTACACTGTCTGTGTTTGTCATAGCTTTTCTTCCAAGGTGCAAGCATCTTTTAATTTCATGATAAAAAAATTTGATTATCATAGGTCTTGATTTTTTTTTTTATTCTTTAATAGGAGGGAAATTGCTTTACAATGCTTGATGGTTTCTGCTGTACAACAACACATATCAGTCATAATTATATATATATACCCTCCATCTGAAGCCTCCCTACCCCCTCCAATCCCACACCTCCAGATCTTCACAGAGTGCTAGACTGGGCTCCCTGTGTTATATAGCAGCTTCCCACTAGTTATCTATTTAACACATGATAGTTTAAGTACTACTTTCTCAGCTCATCCCACCCTCTCCTTCCCCTGCTGTGTCCAAAATCTGTGTCTGTGTCTCCATTCCTTCCCTGCAAATCTGTGTGTGGTAATATACAATATTTGTTTTTGTCTTATGAAGTAGGTCTTGATGTTGAAAACTACAGATTTAAATTGAATGACATGTTGGTTTTCCCTTTCTGAATATTTGCTCTAAATGCAATAATAATATTTCTGCCCATCACATTTTCCCCCACCTTATCACTTATGAGTAGTAAGGAACTCATAAAACATGGGCTTGAAACACACATGGAAAACATTTACCCCCAGAGGAGTTGATTTTTTTGTTCTGACTTTAATACTTACACATGTGTTACTGTAGTTCTTTCTTTTTTATTTGAACACAAGAACTTACTAACTTGCTTTATACATTTAGCTGCTCTCAGCTCCACTTGTGAGTTACAGCATTATTCTACTCTTTCTTGTGATGTTCAAGTCCCTAAACCCCAAGCATGAAACATTTTTGGTGGATTAATGTAAAATTATACATTTTTGTACTAGGGAGATGTGAATTAAAATCCTAACCTTCTTGTGTACCTTCTGTGTAAACTAGAGTATTTAATTTAGTTAACTTCTTTGTTGATGGAAATGGAATTAATTACATCTGTCAAAGTTTTATGGTAATAATAATGATAGATAATATGTTTTCAGCAGCTTTTGGGGGCAGATATATTTGTTATCCTATTTTGTATACAGGGAAAGGAGTTTAAAAAACTAAATTGCTACGTTTTGTGTTACTAGAATTGCAGACTTTATTTCCCCCAAAATATCTGCCATAAATTGCTCACTCATTTTTCAGAGGTTTGCGTGAAAAATATCCTCATCTCAGATAGGCCTTTTCTTGTCATGTGTTCTGTAGTAGTACCTCCTCAATCTATATTATCTTAATATGTCTCAGTTCAGTTCAGTTGCTCAGTCGTGTCCAACTCTTTGCGGCTCCATGAAACGCAGCACGCCAGGCCTCCCTGTCCATCACCAACTCCCAAAGTTCACTCAAAACACATCCATCGAGTCGGTGATGCAATCTAGCCACCTTATCCTCTCTCGTCCCCTTCTCCTCCTGACCCCAATCCCTCCCAGCATCAGAGTCTTTTCCAATGCGTCAACTCTTCGCAAGAGGTGGCCAAAGTACTGGAGTTTCAGCTTTAGCATCATTCCTTCCAAAGAACACCCCAGGCTGATTGCCTTTAGAATGGACTGATTGGATCTCCTTCCAGTTCAAGGGACTCTCAAGAGTTTTCTCTAACACCACAGTTCAAAGCATCAATTTTTAGGTGCTCAGCTTTCTTCACAGTCCAACCCTCACATCCATACATGACCACTGGAAAAACCATAGCCTTGACTAGATGGACCTTTGTTGGCAAAGTAATATCTCTGCTTTTCAATATGCTATCTAGGTTGTTCATAACTTTCCTTCCAAGGAGTAAGCGTCTTTTAATTTCATGGCTGCAGTCACCATCTGCAGTGATCTTGGAGCCCAAAATATTAAAGTCTGACACTGTTTCCCCATCTATTTCCCATGAAAAGATGGGACCAGATGCCATGATCTTCGTTTTCTGAATGTTGAGCTTTAAGCCAACTTGTTCACTCTCTTCTTTCACTTTCATCAAGAGGCTTTTTAGTTCCTCTTCACTTTCTGCCATAAGGGTGGTGTCATCTGCATATCTGAGGTTATTGAT
>SJYQ01006862.1:35194-75982 GCA_006410935.1 Redunca redunca
TTGGAATTGCAGCTTCAGCATCAGTCCTTCCAATGAATATTCAGGACTGATTTACTTTAGGATGGACTGGTTTGATCTCCTTGCAGTCCAAGGGACTCTCAAGAGTCTTCACCATCACAGTTTAAAAGCATCAACTCTTTGGTGCTCAGCTTTCTTTATAATCCAACTCTCACGTATATACATTACTGCAAAAACCATAGACTTGACTAGACAGACTTTTCTTGGCAATGTAATGTCTCTGCTTTTTAATATGCTGTCTAGGTTGGTCATAACTTTTCTTACAGTATACTAACGCATATATATATGGAATTTAGAAAGATGGTAACCATAACCTTGTATGTGAGACAGCAAAAGAGACACAGATGTATAGAACAGTCTTTTGGACTCTGTGGGAGAGGGCGAGGGTGGGATCATTTGGGAGAATGGCGTTGAAACATGTATAATATCATATATGAAATGAATCGTCAGTCCAGGTTCAATGCATGATACTGGATGCTTGGGGCTGGTGCACTGGCACAACCCAGAGGGGTGGTATGGGGAGGGAGGAGGTGGGGGGGGGTTCAGAATGGGGAACACGTGTACACCTGTGACGAATTCATGCTGATATATGGCAAAATCAATACAATATTGTAAAGTAATTAGCCTCCAATTAAAATAAATATATTTATATTAAAAAAAAGAAGCAAGGGTCTTTTAATTTCATTGCTACAGTCACCATCTGCAGTGATTTTGGAAAGGGAAAGTGGCTCAGTCGTATCCGACTCTGCGACCCCATGGACTATATAATCCATGGAATTCTCCAGGCCAGAATACTGGAGTGGGTAGCCTTTCCCTTCTCCAGGGGATCTTCCCAACCCAGGGATCGAACCCAGGTCTGCTACATTGCAGGGGGTTTCTTTACCAGCTGAGCCACCAGGGAAGCCTTGATTTTGGAGCACCCCCCAAAAAAGTCTGTCACTGTTTCCCCATCTATTTGCCATGAAGCAATGGAACTAGATGCCATGATCTTAGTTTTCTGAATGTTGAGCTTTAAGCCAACATTTTCACTTTCCTTTTTCACTTTCATTAAGAGGCTCTTCAGTTCTTTTTCACTTCTGCCATAAGGGTGTTGTCATCTGCATATCTGAGGTTATTGATATTTCTCCTGGCAATCTTGATTTCAGCTTGTGCTTCATCCAGCCAGGCATTTCGCATGATGTACTCTGCATATAAGTTAAATAAGCAGGGTGACAATATACAGCCTTGACATACTCCTTTCCCAATTTGGAATCAGTCTTTTGTTTCATGTCTAGTTCTAACTGTTCCTTCTTGATCTTCATACAGATTTCTCAGGAGGCAGGTTAGGTTGCCTGGTATTCCCATCTCTTGAAGAATTTTCCACAATTTGTTGTGATCTACACAGTCAAAGGCTTTGGTGCAGTAAATGAAGCAGAAATAGATGTTTTTCTGGAACTCTCTTGCTTTCTCAGTGAATCAATGGATGTTGGCAATTTGATCTCTGGTTCCTCTGTCTTTTCTAATTCCTGCTTTAACATCTGAAAGTTCACGGTTCAGGTACTATTGAGCCTGTCTAGGAGATTTTTGAGCATTACTTTTTTAGCATGTGAGATGAGTGAAATTGTGTACTAGTTTGAATGTTCTTTGACATTACCTTTCTTTGGGATTGGAATGAAAACTGACCCTTTCCAGCCCTGTGGCCACTGCTGAGTTTTCCAAATTTGCTAGCATATTGAGTGCAGCACTTTCCCAGCATCATCTTTTAAGATTTGGAATAGCTTCAACTGGAATTCCATCACTTCTACTAGCTTTGTTCATAATGATGCTTAAGTCCCACTTGACTTTGTATTTCAGCATGTCTGGGTTTAGGTGACTGATCACACCATCGTGGTTGTCTGGATCATTAAGATCTTTTTTTATATAGTTCTTCTGTGTATTCTTGCCACCTCTTCTTAATATCTCCTGCTTCTGTTGAGTCCATACCATTTTTGTCCTTTATTATGCCCATCTTTGTATGAAATTTTCCATTGGTATCATTAAACTTTCTTGAAGAGATCTCTAGTCTTTCCCATTCTATTGTGTTCCTCTATTTTTTTTGCATCAATCACTGAGGAAGGTTTCTTATCTCTCTAAATTATTTAGTGGATCAATATTGTTGCACAGTCTTCTTCATGCATGTGTGCAAGAGTTTTCTAGCCATGATATATACCTAAAATTTACCTTGTATAATGTAGTTCAAAACTGGTCTTTAAAAAAACATCAATTTAAACTCCATCAGTGCATCTTTGTTGGCCTTTTTTAAGCTTGGTCAATTTTATGCATGGAGATAGTTTCCCACCATTTCTCTGCCTTTTCCTTGACTACTAGTGAAGTACAATCTATTCACATTGGTTTATATGGTTTCATCAACCACTAATTGCCTGTTCAAATCCTGTACCCACTTATTTCTTCCTAGTTTTAAATACTGTTTTTTTAAATTATTAATTAAAATTATTTAGAACACACTCAGATCTTTCCCCAGTGCATGACTTATCTTTTAAATGTATTCATAATGTTTTTTGTTCTATGACATTTTAACGTTATTTTCTCAGAGTTTCTGAGGGCTGGGAATCTGAGAGTACCATGTCTTTGTTGTTTCATCTCAGGAGCTCCTGCACCATGGTCAAACTGATGACCAGAACTGCAGTCCTCTGAGATTAACTGGGAGTGAATGATGTGCTTCTGCACTCACACACAGGGCTACTGGAAGGTCTCAGTTCCTTTTTGGCTTTGTCTGGAGATCTCAGCTCCTTGCCATATGACCCTTTTCATTTGTTGCCTGAAAATCCTCATGACACATCAGTTGGCTTCTACCAAATCAGGAGATGCAAAGAGATTGAGCCTAATATTAAGCTGCAATCTTTTATAACCTAATTTTAGAAGTAGCATAACATCACTTCTGATGTCTTCTATTTCACACAAATCAGACCTCATAGAATATGTCATGGACCTAACTACACAGGGGTGTGAATACAAGTGGGCAGAAATTTTTAGGAGACACTTTGTAAGCTGCCTAAAGATGATAATTGAATTAGTGTTAGTAGGACTTAGTGATTTATTAATTTTTTTAAAAATGAACACAGAATTAATTGGAATAGTGGTTCTCAATGATTTTGGGGGGCCTCAGGGAGCATTTGGTAATATATGGAGACATTTTTGATGGCACAGCTCTAGCAGCAGAAAAGCACTATTTTATTGGCATCTAGTGGGTTGATGCCACATGTTGTTAAATATATAGATTACTCCCTCACAATAAATAATTATACAGCATAAAATATCAATAATGCTGATGCTGAGAAGACCTAAATTAGAGGAAGTCTAAATAAACAGTAAATACCTTGGTTACTAAATAGATATTTCACTTAATTCTATTCAAAGGATGATAAATACTCAAAGCAATTTTAAAGGACACACACACACACACGTCTGCCTTTGTTTACATTAAAGCAGAATTATAACATATAGAATATACTATCTATTAAAATAAAATTTTGGAGCATCTCAGGGGTCTAGCCAGAAATTACCCCAAGAAAAAGAAATGCAAAAAAGCAAAAGGGCTGTCTAAAGAGGCATTACAAATAGCTGTGAAAAGAAGAGAAGCAAAAATTAAAGGAGAAAAAGAAAGATATACCCATTTGAATGAAGAGTTCTGAAGAATAGCAAGGAGAGATAAGATAGATTTCCTCAGTGATCAGTGCAAAGAAATGGAGGGAAAGAATGGAATGGGAAAGACTAGAGATCTCGTCAAGAAAATTAGAGATACCAAGGGAACATTTCATGCAAAGATGGGCTCAATAAAGGAGAGAAACGATATCGACCTAATAGAAGCAGAAAATTTCAAGAAGAGGTGGCAAGAATACACAGAATTATACACAAAAGATCTTCATGACCCATAAGATCATGATGGTGTGATCACTCACCTACAGCCAGACATCCTGGAATGTGAAGTCAAGAGGGCCTTAGGAAGCATCACTAAGAACAAAGCTAATGGAGGTGATGGAATTCCAGTGGAGCTATTTCAAATCCTAAAAGACGTTGCTGTTAGAGTGCAGCACTCAATATGTCAGCACATTTGGAAAACTTGGCAGTGGCTACAGGACTGGAAAAGGTCAGTTTTCATTACAATCCCAAAGAAAGGCAATGCCAAAGAATGCTCAAACTACCACACAATTGCATTCATCTCACATGCTAGCAAAGTAATGCTCAAAATTCTCTAAGCCAGGCTTCAACAGTGGGTGAACCATGAACTTCCAGATGTTCAAGCTGGAATTTGAAAAGGCAAAGGGACCAGAGATCAAATTGCCAACATCCATTGGTTCATCAAGAAAGCAAGAGAGTTCCAGAAAAACATTTATTTCTGCTTTATTGACTATGCAAAAGCCTTTGACTGTGTGGATCTCAACAAATTGTGGAAAATTATTCAAGAGATGGGAATACCAGACCCCCTGACCTGCCTCTTGAAAAATCTGTATGTGGGTCAGTAAGCAACAGTTAGAACTAGGCATGTAACAACAGACTGGTTCTAAATTGGGAAAGGAGTACGTCAAGGCTGTATATTGTCACTCTGCTTATTTAACTTATATGCAGAGTAAATCATGAGAAACACTGGACTGAAGGAAGCACAAGTTGGAATCAAGTTTGCTGGGAGAAATTTCATTAACCTCAGATATGCAGATGACACCACCCTTATGGCAGAAAGCAAAGAAGAACTAACTAAAGAGCCTCTTGATGAAAGTGAAAGAGGAGAGTGGAAAAGTTTTCTTAAAACTTTTTCTCTAAAAACTTAGAGAAAAATGTTTTTTTCTAAAAACATTCAGAAAACTAAGATCATGGCATCTGGTCCCATCACTTCATGGCAAATAGATGGGGAAACAGTGGCAGACTTTATTTTTTAGGGCTCCAAAATCACTGCAGATGGTGAATGCAACCACGAAATTAAAAGACCCTTGCTCCTTGGAAGAAAAGTTATGACCAACCTAGACAGCATATAAAAACGCAGAGACATTACTTTGCCAACAAAGATCTGTCTAGTCAAAGCTGTGGTTTTTCCATTAGTCATGTATGGATGTGAGAGTTGGACTATAAAGAAAGCTGAGCAACAAAGAATTGATGCTTTTGAACTGCGGTGTTGGAGAAGAATCTTGAGAGTCTCTTGGGACTGCAAGGAGATCCAACCAGTCCATCCTAAAGTAAATCAGTCCTGGATATTCATTGGAAGGACTGATGCTGAAGCTGAAGCTCCAATACTTTGTCCACCTGATGCAAAGAACTGACTCATTGAAAAAGACTGAAGGCAGAAGGAGAAGAGGATGACAGGATGAGATGGTTGGATGGCATCACTGACTCAATGGACATGAGTTTGAGTAAACTCCGTGAGTTGGTGATGAATAGGGAAGCCTGGCGTGCTGCACTCCACAGGGTTGCAAAGAATCAGACACAAGTGAATGACTGAACTGAGCTGAACTGACTGAATGTTAATTGGGCCAGTGTGCTGTGGTCATGAAAGTCATTGAAAAGGTATGAACTTGAGCAGAAACTGAGAAACTGTAATGTTATTTCCCTATTTTCTTCCATAAATGATTGTTTTTATTTTTCTCTTCCCTGTTGTGTATCATAACATTATTGAGTTAATGACTATACTTCCCTGGCTCACCTAAGCACATGAGGAACAGGTAGGAGACCGGATGGCTGGAGAATAAAGAGTATGAACTATTTTCTTTTCTATTCCCTTTCTCTCTCTTTTCTGGCACCTAGAGTCCTGTCAGGATGATGTCCCTTTAGGATTGCAGCTACAAATATGGAGCCCCTCTTCTACCACTCCAGCACTCACCAATTTATAGTCATGGTACTTCCCATCTTTGTCTTCCCGATCCCTGGGTAATGGTGGATTTCTACTACTGTTTGTCACTGAATGACTCACATCTTTCATTGGATCTCTAACACCTCCTGTCTCTCATCAAATTTGCATAATCATACATTAGTCTTTGGCTTCTTAGTGAACCTGACATAAGCACTGGGCAGACAGTCTTGACACTGGAAGCTACATAAGACTGGGGCAAGCTCTGAATGGGGGTAGTAGAGTGGACACAGCTGATAGCACTGTGTGTGTGAGTGCTGCTTGCTAAGTCACTTCAGTCATGTCCAACTCTTTGCAACCCCAAGGACTGTAACCTGCCAGGCTCCTCTCTCCATGGGATTCTCTAGGCAAGAATATAGGTGTGGGTTGTCATGACCTCCTCTAGGTGATCTTTCTAACCTGGGGATCGAATCCAAGTCTCCTACATTGGCAGGCAGGTGCTTTACCACTAGAGCCACCTGGGAAGTGCAAATGTGTGTGTATTAAAGTTGATTAGAGATGGCTTCAGAGAGAACAAATTCTTTATAATTGATTCCATGACAACAAACTTGTGTGCCTGTCTTGTAGTGAAACATATATTTGGCCTTTGTTCCCAGTTCCTGGAACAAAACTCCTAAAGCTCCCTGCAATTTTCTGACTGACAGAAGTGTCTTTTGTTATTGGTAATGAGTGTCATTCAACCACACCTAGGTTTATGTTAATGAGGTGAGTCAAAGCGGAACCCCTAGATAACTTCAGGGTAGAGGGTTTCTTACCAGAAAGACCAAGCAAGACCAAATGAGGACTGGAACTTTCAAGCCCACTTTCAGATCTGTGGGAAGGAGGGGACTGAGATGAAATGCAATCACCAGTGACTGATGATTTAATCAATAGCACTGAAGTAATGAAACTTCAATAAGAATTCTTGAATCAAGAGATTTGGGAAGCTTCTGGGACAGTAAACATGTTGATGTGCTTCTCTGTGTCCAGAGAAGGCCTCCCCCATATCCATCATCTTGTTCTGTGCATCTCTTCCATTTGGTTCTTACTAAAGGAAAGTTATGACCAACCTAGAAAGCATATTAAAAAGCAGAGATATTACTTTGCCAACAAAGGTCTGTCTAGTCAAGGCTATGGTTTTTCCAATGGTCATATACGGATGTGAGAGTTGATTGTCAAGAAAGCTGAGCACCGAAGAATTGATGCTTTTGAACTATGGTGTTGGAGAAGACTCTTATGAGTACCTTGGACTGCAAGGAGATCCAACCAGTCCATCCTAAAGGAGACCAGCACTGGGTGTTCATTGCAAGGACTGATGCTGAGGCTGAAATTCCAATACTTTGGCCACCTCATGCAAAGAGTTGACTCATTTGAAAAGACCCTGATGCTGGGAGGGATTGGGGGCAGGAGGAGAAGGGGACAACAGAGCATGAATTGGCTGGATGGCATCACCGACTCGATGCACATGAGTTTGGGTGAACTCCAGAAGTTGGTGATGGACAGGGAGGCCTGGTGTGCTGTGATTCATGGGGTTGCAAAGAGTTGGACCCGACTGAGCAACTGAACTGAACTGAACTGAACTGAAAGGATATAGTATCCTTTACTATAAAACTGTAATGTTAAGATAAGGGCTTCCTTAGTGGATCAGTGGTAAAGAAGGCACGTGCCAGTGCAGGAGATGTGGGTTCAATCCTGAGTTGGGAAGATCCCCTGGAGAAGGAAATAGCAACCCACTCCAATATTCTTGCCTGGGAAATCCCATGGACAGAGGAGTCTGGTGGGCTATAGTCCATGGAGTCACAAAAGAATTGGAAATGACTTAAAGACTAAACAACACCAACAAGTGATAACACTTTCCTGAGTTCTTTGAAGGGTTCTAGTGAAAACGAAGATCATGGCATCCAGTGCCATCACTCCATGGGAAATAGATGGGGAAACAGTGGAAATAGTGTCAGACTTTATTTGTTTGGGCTCCAAAATCACTGCAGATGGTGATTGCAGCCATGAAATTAAAAGACGCTTACTCCTTGGAAGAAAAGTTATGAGCAACCTAGATAGCATATTCAAAAGCAGAGACATTACTTTGCCGACTAAGGTCTGTCTAGTCAAGGCTATGGTTTTTCCTGTGGTCATGTATGGATGTGAGTTGGACTGTGAAGAAGGCTGAGCGCCGAAGAATTGACACTTTTGAACTGTGGTGTTGGAGAAGACTCTTGAGAGTCCCTTGGACTGCAAGGAGATCCAACCAGTCCATTCTGAAGGAGATCAATCCTGGGATTTCTTTGGAAGGAATGATGCTAAAGCTGAAACTCTAGTACTTTGGCCACCTCATGCGAAGAGTTGATTCATTGGAGAAGACTTTGATGCTGGGAGGGATTGGGGGCAGGAGGAGAAGGGGACAACCGAGAATGAGATGGCTGGATGGCATCACTGACTCAATGGACGCAATTCTGAGTGAACTCTGGGAATTGGTGATGGACAGGGAGGCCTGGCGTGCTGCAATTCATGGGGTCGCAAAGAGTCAGACACAACTGAGCGACTGAACTGAACTGAACTGAGTGAGTTACTGAATGGTAAAGGGGAGAGTTTAAGAGAACTCCTCAATTTGTAGACATCTGGATAGAAGTGCATGTAGCTTGGCATTAGAAGTGAGGATAGTCTTATGAGCCTAAGCCCTTAACTCATGGGCTCTGCATTGATTGTAGGTAGAATCATAATTGAATTGCTGGACACCAGATGGAATTGGAGAATTGGAAAATTTGTGATTGTTTGGGAAATCAAATAATTCCTTAGTAGAGTATAAGTTTTATGAATACTGACAATGTCTGATCTATTTACCATTGAATACTCAGAACTATTCATG
This sequence comes from Redunca redunca, assembly GCA_006410935.1. Classification (NCBI taxonomy): domain Eukaryota; kingdom Metazoa; phylum Chordata; class Mammalia; order Artiodactyla; family Bovidae; genus Redunca; species Redunca redunca. Next base: position 43,930 of record SJYQ01006862.1, read on the forward strand.
TCACCTCCTTGTGAGAATGTTTCAGTGGTTTTCCAATACATGTAGGATGAAGACTCAAACTTCCCAGAGTCCAAAATTCCATATAGGCTGCCCACTACTGTTTAATAAAACTTTCTGTATAGATGAAAATATTTTATATCTGTGGTGTCCTATAAAGTAGGCAATAGCTCTATAGCTGTTGAGGAGTTAAACTATGGTTAGTGGCACTGAGGAATGAAAAGTTCCATTTCATTTCATTTTAATGAATGCAAATGTAAACTAAACAACTCATTGCAGTCCATGGGGTCACTAAGAGTCCGGCACGACTGAGCGACTTCACTTTCACTTTTCTCTTTCATGCATTGGAGAAGGAAATGGAAACCCACTCCAGTATTCTTGCCTGGAGAATCCCAGGGATGAAGAAGCCTAGTGGGCTGCCATCTATGGGGCTGCACAGAGTCGGACATGACTGAAGCGACTTAGCAGCAGCTGCAGCAGCAGTGTCTATCTTATTGGACAAGGGAGCTCCTGCTTCTGCCTCACTATCTTTCCAGCTTTGTGCTTTTTTTCACTTTCTAACGTCTAGATATATTCTGGTCCTCCAATGCCTAACTTTCTATTGACTTTGTTTATATTGCATCATGTAATGGTTAATTTCATGTGTCACCATAGCTAGGCTCTGATGTCCAGTTATTTGGCTAAACTTAGTCTATATGTTGTTGTGAAGATATTTTCAGATGTAATTAGCATTTAACTAGTAGACATTAAGGAAAGAAGATAAGATCTCCATAATGTGGGTGGACCTCATTGGATCAGTCAAAGACCTGAAGCACAAAGACTAAGACCTAAAAGCACAGAGACAAAGACCTAAAGCCCAAAGAATAAGAAATTCTGCCTCCAGAACTATGTTGAATAGCAGCAGTGAAAGTGGGCACCCTTGTCTTATTCCTGACTTTAGGGGAAATGCTTTCAATTTTTCACCATTGAGGATAATGTTTGCTGTGGGTTTGTCATATATAGCTTTTATTATGTTGAGGTATGTTCCTCTATTCCTGTTTTCTGGAGAGATTTTATCATAAACGGATGTTGAATTTTGTCAAAGGCTTTCTCTGCATCTACTGAACTAATCATATGGCTTTTATTTTTCAATTTGTTAATGTGGTGAATTACATTAATTGATTTGCTGATATTGAAGAATCCTTGCATCCCTGGGATAAAGCCTACTTGGTCATGGTGTATGATCTTTTTAATGTGTTGTTGGATTCTGATTGCTAGAATTTTGTTGAGGATTTTTGCATCTATGTTCATCAGTGATATTGGCCTGTAGGAGAGGGTGGGATGATTTGGGAGAATGGCATTGAAACATGTATAATATCATATAAGAAATGAATCACCAGCCTAGGTTTGATGCAGGATACAGGATGCTTGGGGCTGGTGCACTGGGATGACCCAGAGAGATGGTATGGGAAGGGAGGGGGGAGGGGGGGTCAAGATTGGGAACACGTGTACACCCAATACAGTATTGTAAAGTAAAATAAAAAATAAAAAAATAAATGCACTAAAAAAATAAATAAAAAATAAAAAAGAAATTCTGCCTCAAATCTTTAACATAGAATACGTGCTTTAGTTTTCAATCTATCAATTTCATTCTGCAACAATGAAATTCTGCTATTCTTACCTGAATAGCCAGCCTGCTTGCTTGCCTTATGTATTTCAGTCTTACCAGAATCCATAATCACATGAACAAATTCTTTAAAATATCTCCTTCTCCCTCCCCATGATGTGTGTGTGGATGTGTGTTCTGTTTTTCTGGAGAACTCTGACTAATATATTCTCTTTGTAGAACATCCATTTCCAGAAGCATTCTCTTAGTTATTTTCTAATCATCTTTCAGATCTCAGTATAAGATGAGTTCCTTTGCTCCCATTTTTTAGATCAAGATTCATATCTCTTTAAATAGTTGTTTCAGCTGCAGTCAACCAGCATTCACTTGTTCGTTCAGCAAAAAGGTATTGAATTTTCTCACTATGCATACTTCCAGTGGTTCCAACCATAGCACACACAGCAGTGACATGTCTTCAATTATATATTTATTAGTATAATTTCCTAATTTATATCTATCTCTTTTTTAGGTCAAGTTCATGAAAGAGATAGTTTTATTGTGCTTTAGTCACCAGTGTATTGCTGAATTCTAATTCAATTGCTTCAAGCATGGTAAGTGTTATTGAAAGAATAAAGATTCTGTAAGGTAAGAATGTGTGTTAACCTTACTCATAGTTTCTTTCATAGGGTTGTGCACATGTACAGTTAAGATACAGTTTTGTACACTTTTATTCATGTAATGCTTTTTTATTCTACCCCCAGATAAAATAATCTCCCAATCATTTTGCTAAATCGAATACAAACAAGTAACATGTAAAACTAAGTAGAAGAGTTAATTTGAGGATCAGAGTTTTCCAATGGAAGAAGGATCTAGATAATATATATTCTAGAAGGTCAAATTTCTCTGTTCAGATAGCAGCTCTTCCTGAATCAGAGTAAAAATTATACTGCTTTATAAGATGCTATAAGTCTTATGTTCCACAAGAAAGATGGGAAAGAATCCAACAGTTATAAGAACCTGCTATTATCTGGGCATCTGAGCCATTAATCATCATAAAAGCTGTGGGAGCCTGTTCTTTACTGTGAGTTCATTTTATTAGATTAGAAAACAAAGGCTTAGGGGTGTTATATAATATTCTCTGCACAGGCCTTTGCAACCACCTGGTAATAGAATTGAGAGTTAGATACCAAGCCTCTTGAACTAAAATCAAGACCCATTTCAATCAACAGAGTGGAAGGGATGACTGACATACCACTGCAACTTCATCTAAATGCAGTAAGACCTCTACATATGAATGAGTTCCATTCTGAGAGGACATTAGTAGGTCCAATTTGTTTGTAAGTCCAACAAAATTAGCTTAGGTACCACTTCTCTTTTCTCAACTATTTAAGACCTCCTCAAACAACCATTTTGCCTCTTTGAATTTCTTTTTCTTGGGGGATGGTTTTGATTGCTACTTCCTGTACAATGTTACATACCTCTATCCACAATTCTTCAGCACTCTATCAAATCTAATCCATTAAGCCTATTTGTCACTTCCACTGTATAATCATAAGGGATTTGATTTAAGTCATATTTTAATGGCCTAGTAATTTTCCCTACTTTCTTCAATTTAAGTCTGAATTATGCAATAAGGAGTTCATGATCTGAGTCACAGCTCCTGGACTTGTTTTTGCTGACTGTATAGAGATTCTCTTCCTTCATCTACAAAGAATGTAATCAGTCTGATTTCAGTATTTACCATCTGCTGATGTCCACGTGTAGAGTCATCTCTTGTGTTGTTGAAAGAGAGTGTTTACTATGACCAGTGCATTCTCTTCACAAAACTGCTAGCTTTTGCTCTGCTTCATTTTGTACTCCAAAGTGAAACTTGCCTGTTACTCCAGGCATCTCTTGATTTCCTACTTTTGCATTCGAGTCTCTTATGATGAAAAAGACATCCTTTTTTATGTTAGTTCTGGAAGACCTTATAGGTCTTCATAGAACTGTTCAACTTCAGTTTCTTTGGCATTAGTGGTTGGGGCATAGACTTGGATTACTGTGATTTTGAATGGTTTGCCTTGGAAATGAACAGAAATAATTCTGTCATTTTTGAGATTGCACACAAGTACTGCATTTCAGACTCTCTTTTTGACTCTGAGGGCTACTCCATTTCTTCTAAGGGATTCTTGCCTGCAGTAGTAGATATAATGGTTATCCAAATTAAATTCTCCCATTCCAGTTCACTTTAGTTCACTGATTCCTAAAATGTTGATGTTCACTCTTGCCGTCTCCTGTTTGACCACTTTCAATTTACCCTGATTCATGTATCTAACTTTCCAGCTTCCTATGCAATATTGTCTTTGCAACACAGGACTTTACCTTCACCACCAGACACTTCCACAGCTGAATGTTGTTTCTGCTTTGGCTCAGCCTCTCTATTCCTTCTGGAGTTATTTCTCTGGTAGCATATAGGGCACCTACTGACCTAGGGAGTTCATTTTTCAGTGTCATATATTTTTGCCTTTTGTTCAAGGGGTTCTCAAGGAAACAATGCTGAAGTGGTTTGCCATTCCCTTCTCCACTGGACCACATTTTGTCAGAACTCTCCACCATGACCAGTCTGTCTTGGGTGGCCTTACATGGCATGGCTCATAGTTTCATTGAGATAGACAAGGCTGTGACACACGTGAACAGTTTGATTAGTTTTCCGTGATTGTGGTTTTCATTCTGTTTACCCTCTGCTGGATGAGTATGAGACTTGTGGAAGCTTCTTAATGGCAGGGACTGGCTGCCGGCAAAACTGGGTCTTGTTCTGGTGAGTGAGTGAATTTGCTCAGTCGTGTCTGACTCTTTGCAACCTCACAGACTGTAGCCTACCAGGCTCCTCCATCCATGGGATTTTCCAGGCAAGAATACTGGAGTGGGTTGCCATTTCCTTCTTGTTCTGGTGGGCAATGCCAAGCTCAGTAAATCTTTTATCCAATTTTCTACTGATGGGTGGGGCTGTGTTCCTGACCTGGGGTTGGCCTGAGGCCAAACTATGATAGGGATAATGCAGCAGCTCCTTCAAAAGGACTTATGCCAGCAATCTGTGCCTCTCAGGAGTGTTGTAGTCAGTTCCCCTGACTCCACGGCAGGTCACTGTTGATCCACGCCTCCCTGGAAACTCTTGGGCACTCATAGATCAGTCTGGCTCAAGCTCTTGTGGAGTCATGCTCCTTTCTCCTGGGACCTGGTATGCACAATGTTTTGTTTATGCTCTACAAGAGTCCCTGTTTCCCCAGTCCTGGGAAAATCTGTAATCAAATCCCACTGGCCTTCAAAGTCAAATTTCCCAGGGGTTCTCAGTCCCTTTTCCTGATCCCCAGGTTGGGAAATCTGTTGTGGGCCCTAGAACTTTCACAACAGTGTGAGAACTTGTTATAATTGTTCTCCTGTTTGTGGTTTACCTGCTTGATGGCTCTATGGTGGGCTAATGGTAACCTCCTCCAAGAGCACTTGTGCCACATGCCATGCCTCTCAGAGGACTGCTACAGTTCGAGACCTCGTCCTTGTGGCAGGCCACTGCTGACCCATGCCTCCGCAGGAGACTCAAACACTCAGAGGCAGGTCTGGCATAGTCTCTTGTGGAGGTCACTTCTCCTTTCCCTGGGTCCTGGTGCACCCAAGGTTTCGTTTGAGCCTGGGTAGTAGCTCTCTCTTTTTTTTTTTTTTTTTTTTTTTTTTTAGTAGCTCTCTTTTTTTCGTTTTCCTGATCACAAATGACACAGTAGCACTGAATTGCATTCTGAACAGCTGCTGTAGACTTTATGTACTGTTCTATGTTTGGTTCCTGTGCCTCAAAAACTAACAGTGCCTCATCAGATAAAGACAATCCCCTTGCTATTTCCTGCATCGTGAATCTCTTAAGGTCTTCAGTTACTTCTTCTCCCTCCTGTCTCTCTTTATCTTTTTCTCTGGGCCTCCAATTTCATTAGGTTTTCAATGCATATTCACAGTTTTGAAAGTTTGCTATTTGAAGGTTAATTTGTAAGGGACTTATTATAACCTGTTCTGAGTGAGGATCACATAGGTTCTCAGATAAAAAGTGGTATAGGAGAGCTTTCACAAGATAGAGAAAGAATAATGTCCATCAAATTGCATATAATATATATAATGCATATGTATATACATAATTTTACTTTCAGTATATATATATANACACATACACAAATATATACATACATATACACCCCCCACACACACACACACACATACATACATACCTACATACATACATACATATGTATATATGTGTTGTTGTTTAGTTGCTAAGTCATGTCCGAGTCTTTGTGACCCCTATTTGTAGTCTGCCAGGCTCCCCTGTCTATGGGTTTTCCCATGCAAGAATACTGGAGTGTGTAGCCATTCCCTTCTCCATGGGATCTTCCCAACCCAGGAATCAAATCCATGGCTCTTGTATTGGCAGAAGGATTCTTTACCACTGAGCCACCATGGAAACATGTATGTACATATATATATATATATAAAACTTCAAAATATATATTCATATTATATATGAATATTCCCCTTTTTAAAAAGGGGATCAAAAGGGGAATGTGTAAAAATGGGCATGCTATCTTTTTGGTTTGTGAATCTGGTTGACCGATCCTGGGACAGACTGTATCTCATATACAGTGATATCCTCTGATTCTTAACCATTTTTATTAACCCCTTTCTTTATAGACTATTCTTATCAAGTCAAAATCAAGACTCTTCCTTAGCTTTTAGATGAAGTAAACAAGATTCCTTTTGCTTCCTGCCACCACAGTATTTGTCTGTTAAATTGTTGAATGGAATATGCAAGAAGCATTAATTGGAAATCAGTACTCTGCAGGGAACCAAAAAAAGAAAAGAAAATCTCATAACAAAAGAAAAGCAAAAGAAACTTGCCTGACTTTCCAGACTCCACGTCTCAGAATGTTAATAGTGAATTAAAACCAGAAACACAACTGTGGCAATACTCTAGACGCATGTAGAAACAGGCCATGAGACAAACACATGTGTATAATACATGTCAGAATGTAAAGGTGACATAAGTGACCTAAAGAGAGGGAAAGTGGGAGGTCAAAGGTAACAGTCTCAGCTTGTAGGTACTCAACTATTTACATGAGAGCTGCTACATTCCAAAGTGGTTGCAAGGCTGGATGAGGAGCTTGTAGAGGCACGTTGTACAACCCAGGAGAGTCTTTGAAGGCTGTACTCACCCTCATTTTCTGGAGATTTATGAGGCCATTTCAGACTCTGTCTTTCCAGTGCTACATGAAAAACATACATCTATGTTTTTCTTAAAAGAAAGACTAGACACCACAATATTACATGCTTGGTCCACTTTTAGCAAATTTCACTCTTTATGGAAAGATTGCTTTGATAATTATAACACAAAGGTAAAGGATTAACTCCTGTTTATTGGTAATTGAATTTAAAAGCCTGAAACCAACAATATCATATTTATTCTATGTAGTTTCCTAACTTTTTTCCTCTTTCCTCCTTCACTCCCTAACTTTTTTTCCTTTCTTCCTTTCAATCTTTCCTTTCTTCCCCTCCCAATATCAATCAATTAATATTTTTCTGCCAGACACTGCCCTCAGAGTTGGGATTGCATTACTAAACAAACCAGATACAGTCCCTGACATGCAGAACTTAACTAGAGTGAGGGAAAGGATTGTGTGAAGGATTCTTTGAGAGTCTTATATGCTTATTTGTGTAGGAATCATCTAGGGGTTTATAGATAAGGATGCAGTGACATTAAGCTATTCTACATGTAAAAATTAGGGCACTTTTGGTTGCAAATTCAGACTGGATGATTTGTAGAAACTAAAAAGACAAGACAAAATAAATATGATTGGAAAAAGTTTCAGCTGCAGGTGGCATAGAAAATCCAGATAAATGGATCTTCAACATCTGGGAGGTCCTACAGTGCATGAGAGGTGATGCTCCTGACCAAAGAAATAGCAAGTATCTGGAGAACTAGTAGCTGCATATCATCCAAGGGTGTCCACTTATGGCAGGAAGGTGGATGGAAGGTTCCAGAAACTGAAGAGAAAAGGTCAGAGTGGTAGAAGGCAGAGAGTAGGGGTACATGTGTGAAACAAGACTGAAAAAAAGGGAGACCAGACCATACATTTCAAGTCATCTTAAGAACTTTCATTCTTATTCCAAATGAAAAATTAGATGTGTTTTAAACATGATTGTTTGTATGCATGATAGAGGATGATTGGGGTACATTCTAACTCAACTTTGGTGGCAGTGAGGCTACAATGAGGTGATGAATAGAAGAGAAGATAGTAACTTGGAATAAGATGATGGTCCTTGAGAGGCAAAGAATGGCCATCTTTGAATGATGCTAAAAAGTAAAATCCATAGGACTTGTAGTTGGCTGTATTTGATAGGTTGTAAATGATGACTCAGTCATTTGGACAATAGTTGTCATTTCTTGAGATAGATAGCATTATAGAGTCAACTGGGGAGAAGGCATATAATGAACTTTATTTTGAAACTTCCAAACTTAAGGTGGATTAGTTATATCCAAATGCAGATATAAAGGGAAACAGTTGGATAAATGGGCTTGAAGCTCAGAGGTTAGGTCTGTGATAGACACTTAATTTGTGAGTCTATCTACTGAGATGATAAACCAAGACATTGGCTTGGATGGGATCTCTTTGTCTTAACATAAATATAAGAGGGACTAGGAACAAACCTTGAAAAATGTTTCTTGGAAGAATAAATGGGACTAAATCTGAAGCAGAAATAGAAGAGAAGTAAACAGATTTGTAAGGGGGAAACCAAAATAGCCTGTGTCATAGAAATAAAGAGAAGACAATATTTTAATAATCAAAGAATGGTCTATGGTATGGAATGCTTCTGAGAGGGAAAATAAGCTGAGAATTAAAAAAAAAAATTGATTTGGGGGAGGGGTCACTGATGACCTGTGGCAAATTTTTTAAATGGAGAGAAACGGTAAAGGCCAGAAAGAAATGAGTTGACTATTTCATGTTGAAAAGGAAAGACTGAGCACACATACATAGAAGAGATGATAAAGGAAGGGCTTGTATCTAAACTATACATTCCATGGACAGCAAAATAGTCAGATCTCTATAGATATTAGAGGAAACACAAAGTAGTATGATATGGATACTGACAGCTTGTGAATTTCATAGAAGGAAGTTAAGGGATTTAGCATTAGATGCCCTCCATTATATCTGTAAAGCATTTTTGTCAATGAGAATTAACAAAATTCTTTGGGAAGTGAAGTAAAGTGAGAGTTGCTCAGTTGTATCCAACTCTTTGTGATCCCATGGACTATACGATCATGGAATTCTCTAGGCCAGAATATTGGAGTGGGAAGCCTTTCCCTTCTCCAGGGGATCTTCCCAACCCAAGGATCAAATGCATTGCAGTTGGATTCTTTACCAGGTGAGTCACAAGGGGAGCCCAAGAATACTGTAGTGGGTAGTCTAACCTTTCTCTAGCGGATCTTCCTGACCTAGGAGTAGAACTGGGGCCTCCTGCATTGCAGGTGATTTCTTTACCAACTGAGCTAACAGGGAAGCCCATTCTTTGGGAATTACAGCACAAATCATTCAGAGAATTGTAGCTAATAGTGTCAGTATCTACTGCTGCAGCAGTGATATATGACAAACTAACCCAAAGGTGAGTGCCTTAAAACAATGCCCTTCTATTTATCTTTTGAGTCTGTGGATTAGCCTGGTAGTTCTTGAGCTTCCTCACATATTTTGAGACTGTCACTGATCTAGGCTGGCTTTGGTTGGGTCACTGGAATGAATGACTTTTCTCCATGTATCTCTTATCTCCAGCAGTCTATTCAAGGCATGTGCCAAGGCCAAGATAGAAGTTGAAATGTGCAAGAATGTTCTCAAGCCTCTGCATGTATCACATTTGCTAATAAGCCATTGGAAAAACCCAGTCATATACCCAAATTTAGATAGAGAATGAGAAAGTATTAATATATTATTTCTCTTTAGTGGGAGTTACTCTAAAATCCATGGCGAGGGGACATGGACACAGTGAAAGGCAAATAATTGGAATCCTTAATGTATTCAATCTACAAGTTCCCACAGTGCTGACAGCCCAGTCATAATGACTATCATCATTTGATAGTACAATCCAGTAGCCCTACTGTGTGAATTTCTCTAGCAACAACTGAATGCTTGAATGGAGCACAAAACAATATGTTAAATTATGTGTGGGAGCTGCAAGAAAGTGCAAAGAAAATACAGAAAGATAGAAGCAATGCTATTTATGATATACATAAGGCATTTAGTGATGTAAAGCGTCTTAAAATATAAGCTGGCTAATAAAGAAGGCTGAGGCTGAAGAACTGATGCTTTTAAACTGTGGTGTTGGAGAAGACTCTTGAGAGTCCCTTGGACTTCAAGGAGATCAAGCCAGTTAATCTTAAAGGACATCAACCCTCAATATTCATTGGAAGGACTGATGATCCAATACTTTGGCCACCCAATACAAAGACCCAGCTCATTGGAAAAGATCCTGATTCTGGGAAAGACTGAAGACAGGAGGAAAAGGGGATGACAGAGGATGAGACAGTTCGATGGCATCACTGACTCAACGGACATGAGTTTGAGCAAAGTCCAGGAGATAATGAAGGACAGGGAAACCTGGCATGTTGCAGTTCATGGGGTCACAAAGAGTTGGACATGGTTTAGTGACTGTGCAACAACAAATGAGGTCTGTGAAGGTGTTGGGGGTTGGAAAGTGAGGGTATCATGAAACCAAAAGAATAATATAATGAAAATAGTTAAAACATGATATCAACAAAAGAGAGGTTGAATCAGAAAGAAGATGCTTAGATTTTTGAAATAGAGAAGTTATGTGAAATATAAGCTCCAAGGAGTGGCAGGATGGGTGGGGAGCTGACGTGAAGTGTAGGGGGAAGAGAAAGGGGAGCAAATAAAGTAAGAGTGGGATGTGGGTGTTGAGTCATTCTAGTACTAGGACAAAAGATGAAAATATAAGCCCAACATCATAATGCTGGATGAGTGAGAAAGACTGACCAACAGATTAGTAAATGAAAGTGTGGAAAGAGGGAAAATACAATGTAGCCACACAATATGAGATGTAAGACTTTGATTTCAAATTTATACATTTGTTATTGTTATTGGGAAGGAAGGTTAATGGAGTAGAAGCATCAATTGGAAATAAGCCTTACTCTTAACCTTCAAATAGATGAACTTTGATAAAAATACACAATCAAAAAACACCTGGGTAACTTAGATAGCAGGTAAGACCAGATGAAGGGGTCTGCAAACACTCTTTGTAAGGAATATGCACTTTTCATATCAGTAGTGGTGCCATATTTGTTAAAGTTGTCTGGCAAGAGTAGCCTAGATTAATTCTAATCATATGGGAGTGGGTATTCCAGGATAGGACAGAGAACAATAAGGTTGAGAAAGGGACAAAGTTAAGAAAAAGACGTAGGAGAAGGCAACCGAGCAACATTTATTCTCCTTCCCTGGCATTTCAGTGGTTCATTGGCAAGAAGCCAATGGCTCCTCTAAGTAAGTCCTTTAATTCCTGGGAAGTACAGGAATCATTCTGATGATTGATGATCTCAAAGCATTTGAGGAAAAATAATTAAATATGTGGAGAGGATGGGAGGTAATATACAGGGGTTAAATAGGGATAACATTGTTATTTCATTTCTTCTCCATGGGCTTCCCTCGTGGCTCAGACTGTAAAGAATCTTCCTGCAGTGCAGGAGACCTGGGCTCAATCCCAGGGTCAGGAAGATCCCCTGGAGAAGGGAATGGTAACCCATTCCAGTATTCTTGACTGGAGAATTTCATGGACAGAAGAACCTGGCAGGCTATAGTCCATGGGGTTGCAGAGTTGGACACGACTGAGTGAAAAATACTTTCACTTTCTTCTCCATATGAGAAAGAAGAAAATCATAATAACACATATGTAAGTAACATGTATATATTTAATATACACATTTATATACATCTATTACATATATATTATGTATATTATGCTTATTATATGTATATACATACATATATATGCTTTTAAGGATACAGTAGCATGAAGGATTATAACCTCATATATTAGTGTGTCTAAGAAAATCACTAAGTGAACTGACAGTGGTAAGAACTAAATAATATTATTGGGTTGGCCAAAACATTCATTTGGGTTCTTCCATAAGATAATCAGTTTTTCCAATATATAATCTAGCACATAACATGAGTTCAGGTTCTCGCTGTGTCTTGCTCATCATTGTGTCTCCATTCTAATAGGGGCATATATTCTCATACATAGTTCAGTTCGGTTCAGTCACTCAGTCAGGTCCGACTCTTTGTGACCCCATGAACTGCAGCATGCCAGGCCTCCCTGTCCATCACCAACACATGGAGCCTACCCAAACTCATGTCCATTGAGTCGGTGATGCTATCCAATCATCTCATCCTCTGTCGTCCCCTTCTCCTCTTGCCCTCAATCTTTCCCAGAATCAGGGTCTTTTCTAATCAGTCAGCTCTTCACATCAGAAGGCCAAAGTACTGGAGTTTCAGCTTCAACATCAGTCCTTCCAATGAACACCCAGGACTGATCTCCTTTAGGATGGACTCTCCAACACCACAGTTCAAAATCATCAGTTCTTTTGTGCTCAGCTTTATTTACAGTCCAACTCTTACATCCATACATGACCAACTCTCACATCCATACATGACCACTCTCACAACCATAAATGACCATAGCATTGACTAGATGGACCTTTGTTGGCAAAGTAATGTCTCTGCTTTTCAATATGCTGTCTAGGTTGGTCATAACTTTCCTTCCAAGGAGTAAGTGTCTTTTAATTTCATGGCTTCAGTCACCATCTGCAGTGATTTTGGAGCCCCCAAAATAAAGTCAGCCACTGTTTCTACTATTTCCTCATCTATTTGCCATGGAGTGATGGGACCAGATGCCATGATCTTCGTTTTCTGAATGTTGAGCTTTAAGCCAACTTTTTCACTCTCCTCCTTCACTTTCAGCAAGAGGCTCTTTTGTTCTTCTTTGCTTTCTGCCATAAGGGTGGTGTCATCTGCATATCTGAGGTTATTGATAATTCTCCTGGCAATCTTGATTCCAGCTTGTGCTTCATCCAGCCCAGCGTTTCTCATGATGTACTCTGCATATACGTTAAATAAGCAGGGTGACAATATACAGCCTTGACATACTCCTTTTCCTATTTGGAACCAGTCTGTTGTTCCATGTCCAGTTCTAACTGTTGCTTCCTGACCTGCATACAGATTTCTCAAGAGGCAGGTCAGGTGGTCTGGTATTCCCATCTCTTTCAGAATTTTCCACAGTTTATTGTAATCCACACAATAAAGGCTTTGGCATAGTCAATAAAGCAGAAATAGATATTTTTCTGGAACTCTGCTTTTTTGATGATCCGGTGGATGTTGGCAATTCGATCTCTGGTTCCTCTGCCATTTCTAAAACCAGCTTGAACATCTTCAAGTTTATGGTTCACATATTGGTGAAGCCTGGCTTGGAGAATTTTGAGCATTACTTTACTAGCGTGTGAGAGAGTGCAATTGTGTGGTAGTTTGAGCATTCTTTGGCATTTCCTTTCTTATTTTTTTCCTTTTTCATTTTGAAAAAAATAATGAATAAATAACTGGTCTCTTGGAAAAGTACACTTAAGTTTTTGTGAATCTGTTTCCCCATTTTTGTTTTTCTAATTAACAATTTCTGTTTAAGCCATTATCAGTATTAAATGACATAGGAGATATGGATTTAGTGTAGAGTAGATGTTAGCAAATGTACTTTGGAATCTAAATTGGTGCTATCAAGAGAATTCTTTCCTTAGCCTGCTTACTCATTTTTCAAAGGTGTCTTGCTATCTTCCAGCTACACTTGCATTTTAACTTAAGCCTTGCATACCAATGATTTTTCTTATAGAGCTGGCCAATCATATTTACACACACATGTACTCTTTGAAGTAATCTTGAGCCAGGCTCTGGCAGATTCTATTTCATCTTTTCATGCTGTTGTCCCAGAAGACGTTGACGTCATCTGGAGACATAGCAGCGCCACTGGTCTTCTGAGGTTCGATTCATTCTGCCATCCGGAAACTCTGTCAACAAGGCAGCCAGTGTTAAGAGTTAGGCTTGTGACAAGCAGGACATGGTGGAGTGCAAACATTGGTCAGGGCTTCCTCTCCCAGCCACAGAGGAAAGCCACACTGATTGGTATTCAGGAAAGGGACCTCCTGTTTCGAAGGATTCCTTCATGCTGTTCAGCAATGCTATTTGGGGTGGATTTTCCCATTTGAACTGCAAAGCTTAAACACAAATATTAACTACCTGAAGCTGCAAATAGCAGTATAGTACATTAAAAAAATAGTGAATATTTTAACCAGCCTTTGCCCAACCAAGAAAAATATTATGCAGAAACAAGGCTGATTTTAGAAAAATGCCCAAGGAAACATTTTTAAAAAGTTGAATTTCCTTTCAAAGTTTGTTTTTGCTAAACATTCATAGTTTTCTTTTTCCAATCCAATTTTATTATAAGAAAGGTCTCCCACATGTGTACCTGGCATTTCTTTCAAAATATCAGTAATATGTAAGACCTGTAGAAATGATTAAATTTTTAAATGTAACAGAAAGAAAGGGCAAAACTTATGATAAAAAAGGTGGGTACTTTTTGGTGTGAATGTGTGTTTGCAGTCCCTTTAGTTATAGGTAGTTGTTGTACCCCCATCATTTTGATCTATTTATATTTTAATTTCACTCATTTGGAACTTCCAAATTTAACTAATTCTTCACTGTAAATTTTTCTCCCATGAAGTTACTGAAGATGCCCCATCATTTGTGGTCAGTGGAAGACTTGTGCATTTTGGAGCTATAATTCAGGGTAGAGGCAGTGGACATATGTTCTGCTACCTGTTGAAGAATTTCCATAGCACTCATGTCTGTCTTTGGTAAAGATCAAAGTTAAATATCAAAACATGTTTTTCAAGAATTCTCATTCCTAATCAGTAAAATTGGAATTTTCAATGGATCTTAATGAATTTAAAAAAAAAAAACTTTTAGAAGATTTTCTTTTTTCAAGCATTTTTCTCTCAACATCTTACATTATCTCATCAATCCCTTATAACAACACTTTGAGATTGGTATTAGTATTAACCCATTTTCCAGATGAGGAAATTGAGGGACACAGAGATTAAAAACGTCTAAGTGGCTGAACCAGGATTCAAATGTCAGCTGTTCTAGTTGAGTCTATATTTTTACCTCCTTAATGCTTAATGTACTATTTCCCTAACTTGTTATTAATTCACTCTCATCTGAGGTTATTTTTTTCTCATTGTTTGTTTGTTTTTTGTTCTGTTTTGTTTTGATCTAACTTGTAGATTATACCTCTAATTGTTTTAATGATAGTAAAGTATGGTCAAGTTACCCGGATTATAGTCACAGCTTAACTAAGTGACTTTGGATGTTGCATCAACTCAGTTTCCATCCTGAAAAGCAGACATGATGATAGATAGCATTCTACTTGACTCAGAGCTTTATCCTCAAAATCCACTGTGCAGATAAATTTAAATACTTTTATTGATGTTTCTTTCCCTAAACAAGGAAAATGTACTGAGCTAAAGTGCACACCATTCGCATTTAACTATTGAAAATAAACTTTTTTTTCTTTTGCCATGGAGGGTGTTGAACCTACTGGAAAAAGGGAATTTTAAACTTACTGATGAATAAATCAAGCTTTTTACTTCACATCAAGGATGACTGTCAATAATAAGTTGTAACATGCATTTGTAACAGTTAAAAACAATAACTGACCATCTAGGTTTCTGTAACATCAGAAATGTGCAGACATCCACAGTGATAATCCAGAGGTTAAATTAATTTTGACTGCCAACTGATTCTTCATGACTCTATTTAGAGATCACTGAATCTATTTTAGGGAACCACATCCAGGCCACATTTGCAAGAGTTATCACAATATTTGTGAACCTTTAGCATAAATTAATTTTGCAGACTATTTTAAGGAAATTTATTCTTTATATTCCCAAGCTTCTATTTGGAAATCTATTTCTTCTCATCCATGTGGGAATATTTATCTACATTACTAGATTCCTATTTTAATTACTTCCTTGTATAGCTTTCTTCCCACCTCAAACTTGGAATCAAATTCCTCAACTTGTACATTGTTTGAAATAAGTTCTCCCATGTTTTCTTCCTAGGCTAGTGTTGCCCCATAAAAGATTAAAATGCACTGTAAATGAAGCAAAAAAACAAACAAACAACTTTAATAGCCCTATCATATAAAATGGATAATTCCTTTCTTTTTTTTTTTCCTTTAGCATAAACTTTGGAAAGAATGTGGGCTTTATGGCTGGAAAGCCAGGAGGGTTTCATTTGAGAAATTGGGACCTTCATCAGTTTGTGACACTAGACAGCCTGGTTATGGTCTTTGTGGTTTCTGTCTTCTGGGACATCCTGCCTCTTTCCCATATTTAATAATTTCACTGTGCTGTTCCCTCCTTCAATGCCAGATGGAGGTGATGGAGTAGAGAAACGACCATAGGGTATTCAATGGTTTGTTTATTAAACTAATCTATAAATATTTGTTGAGTATCTTCTTTATGCCAGGAATTGCCATTTACTAGGGATATTGCAGTCAAAAGCCAACTATTACTTCTGCCCACACAACACTTACATTCTAGGGATATTGAAGAGAAAAACAGGGAAAAAAGGATCTATCTTAATATTTGTCAAAGTGAATATATAAATTATTGAATATATAGGTTAATTTTAAATTATTATATAAAAATAGAGGAAATAAAATGTGATCAAAGTGTTTGGATTGAGAGGAAAATACTTCACTCTGGTCAGGATTCTGAGAAATGGCTTTTGAAGGGCTGCTGGAATCATGAGAAGGACTTTCCACATGAGGACAATTCTAGGCAGAGGGAGGGTCACAGACAAATGCCATAAGATGGTAGTTAAATGTTATTAAACAGAAAGAAGATGAAGTAAAATGTAGGTATATATGGACAGATGAGATCTAAGAAATAAAAGATGTTATATCTACCTTTGTTTTGTTCTAAAAAACATGGTGTAAAGCAGTGATTCTCAATTTTAATCGTGCATCAAAATCACCTAGATGAACTTCCGAAAGCATATATTACTGGATCTACCCCCACAGTTTCCGATTCAGTACCTCTCAGATTGTTGTTGTTGTGTAGTCAGTAAGTCATGTCCAACTCTTTTGTGACCCCATGGATTGTAGCCCTCTAGGCTCCTCTGTCCATGGGGTTTCCCAGGCAAGAATACTGGTGTGGGTTGACTTTTTCTTCTCCAGAGGATCTTCCCAACTCAGAGATGGAAACCATGTCTCTGACAGTTTTGTCACTGAGCCTTCAGGGAAGCCCGTCTCCAGAGTACAGCCTGGGAATTTGCATTTCTTACAGGTGGTGCTGACACTTTGAGAACCACTGCCACCACCGCTATCTATTATTTATGCCTGCCCAGAAGAGATCTAACCACAATTTTGTAACTCTAGTTTACTTTTTAATTAATTTATTTATTGGAGGATAACTGCTTTACAATATCAAGTCTGCCTCTATCATACAACAGTCTGGATCAGCCATAAGTATATGTATGTCCCCTCTCCCATGAACCACCCACTACTCCCTGCCCCATCTTACGCCTGTAGGCTTCACAGAGTGCCACACTGGCCTTCCTGTGTCACACAGCTATTTATTTTACATATGGCAGTATACATGTTTCAATGCTATTCTGTCAATCTGTCCCACTGTGCCCAAAGTCTGTTCTCTATGTCTGTAACACTATTCCTGACCTGCAAATAGGTTCATCAGTATAATATTTCCAGATTCCCTGTATATGTGTTAATATATGAAATTTGTCATTCTCTTTTAAACTTCACTGTTTATGACAGACTCTAGGTTCATCCACCTCACTAGAGCTCACTCAAATGTGCTCCATTTTTATGGCTGAGTAATATTCCATTATACATATGTACCATAGCTTCTTTACCCATTCATCTGTTGATGGACCTCCAGGTTGATTTTTTAACTGAAATATAATTGATTGAAGTATTAGTTTCAGGTATGCAACATAGTCATTCAGTAATTTTTACAGATTATACACCATTAAAAATTATTATAAGATAATGGCTATAGCTCCCTGTGCCACACAATGTATTGTTACTTATCTGTTTTATGCATAGTAGTATGTATCTCTCAATCCCATACCCTAGCTTGCCCCTCTTCCCTTCCCTGTCCCCTTTAGTAATCAGTCATTTGTTCCCATCTGTAAGTTGCCCATCAAATTCTCCAGGCAAGAATACTGCAGTGAGTTGTTGTGCCCTTCTCCAGGAGATCTTCCCAACCCAGGGACTGAACCAGAGTCTCCTTCATTGCAGGCAGATTCTTTACTATCTGAGCCACCAGGGAATCCCCAGTGAAAACTCAGCCACAAAAAAGAATGAAATTCTGCTGTTTACAGCAATGTGGATGGACCTAGAGAATATGAAATGTCACAAATAAATAAATACTATACTATATCAATTACATGTAGAATCAAAAAATAATGTAAACTAATGTGTATAGTAGAATAAAAACAGACTCACAGATGGGGAAACAGATTAGTAATTGTGAAAGGGGACAGGAAAGGGAAGAGGGGCAAGTTAGGATATGGGATTAAGAGATACCTATTTCTGTGTATAAAATAGATAAGTAACAAGGATATATTGTATAGCTCCGGGAACTATAGCCATAATCTTATAACAATTTTTAATGGAGTATAACCTGTCAGACTTTATTTTTCGGGCTCCAAAATCACTGCAGATGGTGATTGCAGCCATGAAATTAAAAGACGCTTACTCCTTGGAAGAAAAGTTATGACCAACCTAGATAGGATATTAAAAAGCAGAGACATTACTTTGCCGACAAAGGTCAGTCTAGTCAAGGCTATGGTTTTTCCAGTGGTCATGTATGGATGTGAGAGTTGAACTGTCAAGAAAGCTGAGTACCAAAGAATTGATGCTTTTGAACTGTGGTGTTGGAGAAGACTCTTACAAGTCCCTTGGACTGCAAGGAGATCCAGTCAGTCCATCCTAAAGGAGACCAGCACTGGGTGTTCATTGGAAGGACTGATGCTGAGGCAGAAATTCCAATACTTTGGCCACCTCATATGAAGAGCTGACTCATTTGAAAAGACCCTGATGCTGGGAGGGATTGGGGGCAGGAGGAGAAGGGGACATCAGAGGATGAGATGGCTGGATGGCATCACCGACTTGATGCACATGAGTTTGGGTGAACTCTTGGAGTTGGTGATGGACAGGGAGGCTTGGCATGCTGTGATTCATGGGGTCGCAAAGAGTTGGACACGACTAAGTGGCTGAACTGAACTGAACTGAACCTGTAAAAATTACTGAATGTTGCACACTTGAAGCTAATACTTCAATGATTCATGTTGATTTGTGGCAAAACCAATACAATATTGTAAAGTAATTAACCTCCAATTAAAATAAATAAATTTATATTTTAAAAAATCGACCTAGATGTCCAACAGATGAATGGATAAAGAAGTTGTGTTACATATATATAATGGAATATTACNATTTATATTTTAAAAAATTGACCTAGATGTCCAACAGATGAATGGATAAAGAAGTTGTGTTACATATATATAATGGAATATTACTCAGCCATTAAAAGGAACATATGATTGACTGAGAAAATATTGAGGACAGAAGGAGAAGAGGGCATCAGAGAATGAAATATCTGTATGACATCACCAATGCCATGAACATGATCTTGGGAAAATTTCAGGAGGGGTAAGGGACAGAGAGGCCTTGGATGCTGCATTCCATGGGGCCACAAAGAGTTGGACATGACTAGGTGACTGAACAACAACATATATATATATATATACACACATACCACATCTTCTTTACTTGTTCATGGATACTTGGCCTACTTTCATATATTGGCTATTGTAAACAATGCTGTTATACACATTGCGGTGCATGTATTTTTTTTTTTTTAATTAATTAGTGGTTTTGCTTTTCTGGATATATACACAGAAGTGGAATTGCTAGATCATATGGCAGTTCTATTTTTAGTTTTTTTGAAGAACAGTGCATACTGTTTTCCCCAGTGGCTACACCAGTTTATATTCCCACCAACAGTGTACCAGGATTCCCTTTTCTCCACATCCTTTCCAGAACTTGCTATTTGTAGACATTTTGATGATAACCATTCTGACAGGTGTGAAGTAATATCTTGTTTTGATTTGCATTTCTCTAATAATTAGTGATTGTTGAACAACTTCTCAAGTGCCTATTAGCCATCTATATGTCTTCTTTGGGAAAATGTCAATTCATGTTTTTTGCCCACTTTTCAATTTTTTTATATTTAGCTGTATGAACCATTTACATGTTTTGTATATTAACCCCTTTTTGATCATGCTGCTGCTGCTGCTAAGTCAGGTCAGTCGTGTCCAACTCTTATCATCGGCAAATATTTCTTCCATTCAATAGGCTGTCTTTTTGTTGATGGTTTCCTTTGCTGTGCAAAAACTTTTAGGATCAATTAGGTTCAGTTTGTTTATTTTTACTTTTACTTCTTTTGTCCTTAGGAAGCAGATTCAAAAAAAAAAAAAAAAAGCTACAATTTATGTCAAACTGTTCTTCCTTTGTATTCTTTTTGGAGTTGTATGGTTTTAAGTCCTACATTTAGTTTTTAAATTTATTTTGATTTATTATTATCATTATTGGTATATGGTGTGAGGAAATGTTCTAATCTCATTGTTTTACTGGGAGCTGTGTTTAATTTTCTTGTGGTAAAACTCCCTTCTGTACTCTTAGTCCAACCAACGTATTTTATTACCTTAATGATAGAGCCATTCAGTGTTGGACATATGATTCTGTAGTTAATTGAAACCCAATCCAGAGACACATGCTTGAAGCTGTTGGGAAATGAAAGTTCTCAATACACTAGATTAGAAGCTGGGCAGCAAGATGTAGGGGAAATCTCCCCAAGAATTAAGTTGATAAAGAGGAACACTGAGCTGAAAGATGCCAACAAATAGAGCTGAAGCTCTCAGCTGAGCCCCTGGATCCAGGCATACTTAAACCATCTCTCTTTCTGAGTTTTTCAGCTACATGACTCATTTTCCATTTTGTGTTTTTCAAAATTTCTCCTTGGTTTCTGAAACTTACAAGACAAAAGTTAATATAAATAAAAACCTATTGTAGACACACCATTTTAAAAATTTAGATGTACCTTGGTTCCTCCCAGAGAACCAAATAAGAGAATTTATAGGGTTCAAGCACTATTCTTCTCATTTACAAAATAATAAACTTTGTACAAGATGAATCTGAGATATTTTAAAATAAAAATTCCCAAGCAAACATGAAAAAAGTACTTACAAGGGGGATCGAAAAATGTGCTAATCAGGACTTGGTGGCACTACACTTCTGCCAGGAACACTGTTACTCCATATTATCCAAAATGTGACCTTAAATAAAATTATAACTGGATCCCCTTTTTCTTCCATGTGGAAGTGTCATGCTCTTCACAAAAATTAGTGCATGTTTTTCTTTATAATTGTACATAGCAACTTCTCATAAGTTAGTTTTGGTCTAGATGTGATCTCCTCAAATAGCCTTCCTTGACTCTTCTATTGCAAGTAGCATCTCCCTACTCAAATCCAAATCAATCAAATCATTTTATTTTATTACTTCCTCAGAATTTAAAATTTTCTCAGAATATCTTGTTTAGTTGCTCATTAGCTATTTCTTATAATGGAATATAAACTACATGAAAGTAGTGGTGTTTCCTATCTTAATTATCAGTAAGTGTCACNTCACCCAATTGATTTTTTCTAGAATAAAAAATGAATGAATTAGTTGCATATTTTGCCTTTCCTCAAATAGACTTTTTTAAGAAGACTATTTTTTTAAGATAAGTTATAGGTTTGCAGCAAAATTGAGAGTAAAATACACAGATTTTCCATATGTTCCCTGTCCCCACATGTGCATAGCCCCATTATCAACATCCTTCTCAAGGTGGTACATGTTTTGTAACTGATGAACCTACATTGAAGCATTATCACCACACAAAGTACAAAGCTGACATTAGGGATCACTCATAGTGCATCGAGTTTCTCAGATATCTACAGTGGTAAAGAACTCACTTACCAGTACAGGAGAATTAAGAGACATGGGTTCAATCGCTGGATCAGGAAGATCCCTTGGAGGAGGGTATGGCCACCCATTGCAGTATTCTTGCCTAGAGAATCCCATGGGCAGAGGAGCCTGGCAGTCTATAGTCCATAGGATCACAAAGAGTCAGACATACCTGAAGTGACATAACACACACACGTTTGTCTATTATTTTAATATCATACAGAATATTTTCACTGACCTAAAAATAGTTTGTGCTTTTCCTATTCACCCTCCCCTCATCTACCCTTGGTAACCACAGATCTTACTGTTTCCACTGTTTTGCCTTTTTTGGAGTGTCATGTAGTTAGAACCATACTATTGTTCAGTTGCTCAGTCATGCCCGACTCTTTGTGACCCCATGGACTGCAGCATGCCAGGCTTTCTTGTTCTTCACCATCTTCCAGAGTTTGCTCAAACTCAGATCCATTGAATCATTCATGCCATCCAACCAACTCATCCTCTGTCATCCCCTTTTCCTCCTGCCTTCAATCTTTCCCATCATCAGGGTCTTTTCCAATGAGTCGGCTCTTCGCATCAGGTGACCAAAGTACTGGAGCTTCAACTTCAGCTCCAGTTTGAGCTGAAGTTTCATGACTGAAGCTTCAACTTCAGTCATTCCAGTGAATATTCAGGGTTTATTTCCTTTAGGATTAACTGGCTTGATCTTGCAGTCCAAGGGACTCTCAAGAGTCTTCTCCAATACCACAGTTTGAAGACATCAGTTCTTTGGTGCTCAGCCTTTTTTATTGTCCAGCCCTCACATTCATACATGATTACTGGAAAAACAATAACTTTGACTAGACAGACCTTTGTCAGCAGAGTAATGTCTCTGCTGTTTAATATGCTGTCTAGGTTGGTCATAGCTTTTCTTGTAAGGAGCAAGTGTCATTTAATTTCATGGCTGCAGTCACCATCTGCAGTGATTTTGGAGCCCAAGAAAATAAAGTCTGTCACTGTTTCCATTGTTTACCCATCTATTTGCTATGATGTGATGGGACCAGATGCCACGATCTTTGTTTTTTGATTGTTGAGTTTTGAATCAGATTTTTAACTCTACTCTTTCACCTTCATCAAGAGGCTCTTGATACATACAGTATCTGGCCTTTTCAGATAGGTTTCTTTCACTTAGTAATATGCATTTGTTTCCTTCACGTATTTTCACAGTTTGATAACATTTTTTTTTAGCACTTAATAATATTCCATTGTCTGGATGTACCACAATTTATTTATCTATGCATCTACTGCAGGACATCTTGAGTGCTTCCAAGTTTTTATTCAGTTGGGTGAGTGGTATAGTATGGGGACTATCTGTAATTTTGTAATTATATGTGATCTTTATGATTCCAAGATGCTGCTAGTGACCCATTGACCATATGTGGATCAAAGGGTTTTTCTGTAGTGGGAAAGAACTTGTGCCAACCTATTTAAGCTTTATCCCTTGTTGAACCTCATGACCACTTGGCCTGGACTTTTAGGACAGGGTGTGGGCATTGGCAGACCTCAAACATTCTGGAAAGGAAATTGGTTTGGGGGGCTGTGGTAAGTCTGTTTTTAGACAAATTATTTCTGAGGTGAGAGCAGGCTACTGAGAGTGAAGTGTACATATATGGAATTATATGCATTTGCAAATATGACATTGCAGACAAAAGAGATTACAGTTGGCCCTAAATATTTGAGAGTCATAAGCCTAAAAGTCTTAAAGAAAATGTGGATGAACACAAAATACAGATTGGAGGTTATTTCTGGGGAAACGCAAAAGCAGATAGTTTGTGGAGAGAATCTTTGAAGGGTGATCTTAAAAGTTATTGGTAATCTTTTCTTCCATAATCTGGTGGTAAGCATTTTTAGTATTTTCAGAAGTCATATATTAGCTACATATGATGATATATATTATATATATATATAAAAAGCTGTATATACTTTCCATAATTAAGTTTTTAAAAGAGAATAAATATGGATTATATTTCTAAACAAAAGTTTACTGTGCCCAAAAGTGAATTTTTAAGATATCAAAAGTCTTTTTAAATTTCATAAAATGTGGTTACTTGGTGAACTTGAGAGGATTCAAGTGAGTGCAACACTTTTTGTTAGTTTTTAGCTATTTCAGAAACACTATTATTATTGTGAATAAATCAGTGATTACTTTTCTCAATTCTATAATTTTTGTGTAAGCAAACAAAACTCTTTGAGCTTCCCTCCTCTCCAGACTAATGCCTAAGTGTTTGTCACTGAGTCATGTCTGACTCTTTGTAACCCCATGGACTGTAGCCCACTGTGCTCCTCTGTCCATGGGATATCCCAAGCAAGAATACTGGAGTGGGTTGCCATTTTCTTCTCCAGGGGATCTTCACCACCCAGAGATCGAATTTGGATCTCCTGCATTACAGGTGGATTCTTTACCAATTGAGCCACCAGAGAAACCCACACTAATGCCTACTCCCCTGCAAAAGATGATTTCCAAACACCTACAGCAAAAAGAATGAAAGAATCTTTCTTCATATTGGAGCTTATATCATTAAATGCAAATTTTAAATCAGGGCATATGTATTGGTTACTTATTGACATAAAGCATATAACATCACTTCAGAACTTATTGGCTCAAAATATAAGCATATTTATACTATGAGTTTGCACATTGGCTAGAAATTTCCTATCCTCTTGAACTGGTCCATTCCTGGAACTGCAGTCAGCTGTAGTCAAGCTAGCTCATACCAGCTAGGCTCTCCCCTATGCTTGGGATTGGGATTGTCAGCTTATCAAGGAGGAACTAAACTGGAGAAACTGGGATAATTCTGTTGTACCTTATGTTTCTTACTTTCAAAGCTAATCTGAGCATTTTCTCATGATAGAAGTTAGAAAAACAAGGTAGGGGAAAAAAAAAAAAAAAAGACACACCCAAGGACATTTCTGAAGTTCCAGTATATTTTTCAGACTCTCTTGATGGCATATTTTTAACAACTGGCCAAAGAAAGAATCAGAGTATAGAGCAGAAAGAACATTCTATCCATGGTGCAAGACATTGCACATTGAAAAGAGTATTGGTACAGGACAGCAGAAAGAATGTACTATTGGTGCAATTCATCTACAACCATGTGGTTTTTCTCCCCTCCCCATACCCTTCCGCAGCCTCTCTTAAAATCTCTTGCAATCCATATCCTACATCCTAACCTTCCTCTGAGGCACAAGCCTCATGTCCTTGACTCTATAGGCAATCATTCCAGCCTACATTCCCATCCAAGACCCTAAGTCACTCACTATTAGCTTCTATCATTTCTCCTTTTGTACATACATTCTTGAATGAAATTTCATAACTGATTGTCTAATCAAACCATGAGGTATTAAGATATTTGTTTCATAACTTTATAGAGTCTGAAAGAAACTAGTCAAAAATGAGACCCTTAAAAGTAGTTTTGATTCTTCATTCATTGATTTATTTTTGTGACTCTACTCATATGTCAGCAAATTTGGAAAACTCAGCAGTGGGCACAGGACTGGAAAAGGTCAGTTTTCATTACTATCCCAAAGAAGGGCAATGTCAAAGAATGTTCCAACTACCACACAATTACACTCATTTCACATGCTAGCAAGATAATGATCAAAATCATACAAGCTAGTCTTCAACAGTATATGAACAAAGAACTTCCAGATATACAAGCTGGATTTAGAAAAGGCAAAGGAACCAGAGGTCAAGTTGCCAACATCTGTTGCATCAAAGAAAAAGCAAGAGAATTCCAGAAAAATATCTATGTCTGCTTTATTGACTACACTAAAACCTTTGACTATGTGGCTCAAAACAAACCGTGGAAAAGTCTTAAAGAGATGGGAATACCAGACCACCTTACCTGCTTCCTAAGAAGCCTATATGCAGGTCAAGAAGCAACAGAACCAGACATTGAACAATGGACTGGTTCCAAACTTGGAAAGGAATACATCAAGGCTGTATATTGTCACCCTGCTTATTTAATTTTTATGCAGAGTATATCATGGAAAATTCTGGTCTGGATGAAGCAAAAGCTGAAATCAAGATTGTGGGAGAAATATCAATAACCTCAGATATGCAGATGATACCACCATAATGGCAGAAAACAAAGAGGAACTAAATAGCCTCTTGATGAAGGTGAAAGAGGAGAGTGAAAATGCTGGCTTAAAACTCAAGATTCAAAAAACGAAGATCATGGCATCCAGTGTTATCACTTCATGGCAAATAAATGGGGAAACAATGGAAACAGAGAGACTTTATTTTCTTGGGCTCCAAAATCACTGCAGATGGTGACTGCAGGCATGAAATTAAAAGATACTTGTTCCCTGGCAGAAAAGCTATGACAAACCTAGACATCATATTAAAAAACAGAGACATTGCCTTGCTGACCAAGGTCTGTATAGTCAGTACTATGGTTTTTCCAATAGTCACGTATTGATGTGAGAGTTTGACTGTAAAGAAAGCTGAACACTGAAGAATTGATGCTTTTGATCTGTGGTGTTGGAGAAGACTCTTGAGAGTCCCTTGGAGCAAGGAGCTCAAACTAGTCAATCTTAAAAGAAATCAGTACTGAGTATTCATTGGAAGGACTGATGCTGAAGCTGAAATTCCAATCCTTTGGCCACGTGATGGAAAGAGCTGATTCACTGGAAAAGACCCTGATGCTGGGAAATATTGAAGGCAGGAAGAGAAGGGGATGATAGAAGATAAGATGGTTGGTGGGCATCACTGACACAATGGACATGAGTTTGAGCAAACTCTGGGAGCTAGTGAAGGACAGGAAGGCCTGGAGTGCTGTAGTTCATTGGGACACGACTGAGTAATTGAACAATAACAGTGCATTCACAATTCTTTATGGTCTTCTTCTGGAGTTCAGGTTTATTAACATTGATTCCTGATGATAATCAGAGACCCACTGATTTGCTTTCTTCTCCTACCTTTTCTCCTTCCTCCCTCCTTCTCTGCCTTGCTTTTTTCTTTTCTTCTGTATCTAGCTCTCCTTTTCCTTTCCTTTCTTTCCTTAACTTAAAAAAAAATCTTTTCTCTAGATACAAAGACTTTGACTTATTAGGGGTTAAGGGGCTCAAAATCTTTTTCAGCATAAATTTCTGACTTGCTCTCCATAGCCAGTATTTCCTCAGGCACATACTTCCCAAAACAGGCGTCAAAACCATTAATGGCACGATTTCGTAAAACATGAAAGACTGCATTTTTTATTTTTTGAGTGCCTCCACAATGTTACAAACCTGTCTAGATTAATCATGTGAACTGTATTACTGTCAAGATACGGTCAATTTGGGTGTTTTAGTGCTGATCTTCTCTCATTTATATATCTATGTATAAAATTCTGCTTTACTCCAAATTCCATCATCTAACTAATTTTTACAGAGGCTAAAGCTAAAGACATGTCAAGCTAGCAAACAATCTCAGGACTTTCAAAGAAAGCTCCAGGGTTTAGATTTCTTACCATGGAGATGCCTTTAATCTATGCCTCCAGCAACAGAGATTTGAAGAAGACTGAAAGCAAAATCTACATTAGATTTATCACAATTAAGGTGTGTGTTGTATGGGAATGATAACTGGAAAGCACATTATTTGAATCTGAAGTTAATTTGGTAAGAAATATAATACAGCATTATCATTCTCATTATACTGTTGAAGAAACTACTATATATTAGAAAAAGAAGTTGAAGGCCTTGTCCAAATGCATTCACCTAGCAAGTGCAGGAGAATCTACACCAGCTTTAGAATCACTTTCCTTTGATTCTTGGACAAGTAGCTAAAAGCATAACCTCATCATATATGCAAAACATCCACAGATTAACTAAAAAGGACTTGCTTACAACCAAAGTGAGTCCACTGGAGAATAAGTACAGAGTGATTTCTTTGGTTTCTAAAGATTTATGATCCAGATTAATTAGGTATCTCACTATAATCTTACTCTTTCTTGAGACAGGTAAGGAAAACAAACTGACAATGATGAGCTTAGGGGAGATGCAGTTTATTTTAAGCAAATCTTTTTTTGGAGAATCTTCCCATTTTTCACCCTTAATTTTCCCACTTAGACCTAGTATGACATTTAACTCATGACACTATCTTTTTTCTTTTTCTTTCTTCCTTTTGCTTTTTTTTTTTTTTAAATCTTGTATAAGTTACTCCATGGGTTTTTTGTCCCCTCTTCCTCTGCATCCTAAGACAACCAAGGCATTCTCTCAGGTTGGTCTGGGTGCTCCCGCCCTCACCATTCTCCCAAGAAAAGAGGGGATGAGGGCTCAACGCCTGCAGTATGTGAAAATGGGAGTAAGGTGAGGGCAGTAAGGTGAGTATGTGGAGTAAGGTGAAGGCAGTAAGGTAAGATGTCCTCGGGGCACAAATGGATAATCACTCTTGTCACAGCAAATAAACTCTGTCACAAGGAATTCCATGGTTTTCCAGAGGAAATGAGCTTTCCCTGCAGGCTGCCAGCCCAAATGAGCTCCTTACAGCACCTGCAGATCTGAGCATCAAGCAATTATTCCACTATCTTGCCTAAAAACAAAGACTAGGCTACCCTTTGGCAACCTCTGACCTTTTCCAGCTAACATAAACTAATTATATTTGCAGCAGGAGGGGAGAAAGGCTTTCATAGTCCTCCATGGGAATTGTCCTTCATGCTTTTTGCCATGTTGTCAGTTCTGGCAATCCAAAAAATGACCACTTTTCAAGCAAAGGAGTTGCTGGATGAAGTACTTAACGAGATACTGGAAGACCCTTAGCACAAATAAATCTCACTGCCTAGGATTTACCCATGTGTCTGAGTGGCCCACCCTAACCATTTAGCAGTGATACAAGGGAACTATTGTTAAGTTCACTTAGCATCTATTACAGCCTGGTCAAAACAGCTTTTTTGTTTTGTTTTGTTTTTGGACAACCTGTTAATGGGCTCACAGATAGGTGTAAGGAATAACCCAAGCCTTGGGCACTGAAGCAAGGTGAGAGGTTAATTGAAACTTTCTACCCCAACAGCCTGGGATTTTGCCAACTTTTACTGAGAGGACAGTGTTGAACAAAGGGAGATATATGATACAATTAGTTGGAAAAGAGGAGGGTCAAAATTCCCAGATGAGGAAGGAAAACCAGTCGAGGAAATCAGGCCACCTGTGCCACTTAAGATGCCAAGAATATCTGGTGGCCATTCATCTGGAGGATGAGGCAGAAAGTGGTGGGCCCACCATTCATCACATCCTGCTCCCTACCAGAGAAAATATAAGGTCAGTGCTATAAACTGTAGGCAACCCAGAGTAATCGAAATTCCAGAGGTTTTTTTCAGTGGAACAGCTCACAGGAAATCAGGTTTTTCTTTTCCTAGTGAAGTCTCAAAATTGTGGGGCTGGCCTTCTTCATGGTGCCTGGGGTAGCAGGGGCATTCCTCTGAGAACTTGTGAGGGATTATGTCTAAATAAATTGAGAAGCAGTGGCCCATTAGGACTTCTTGGGTAAGCTCTGACTGGCATGGTGCATGCAATGTCCACACCTGCTCACTCTCTCCTCACTCTATCAATTTTTCTCCATCTCTATTAGGTCATAATCATTATACTTTGTCTTAAGTTCAAAAGCAGTTGCTCTTTATCTAGGACCCTGAATCTATTTTTGAGGGTTTCTGGGATTTTATATTTCTTGAGGCTTTTTTTAAACTTCCCTCCTTTGCCCCCATACCCATCACAAACTTTGACAAGTCCAGCTGGCAGATCTCTCTGTCTGGAAGTCGACTTAAAAATTTGCCAACTCATTTTCTTTCTTTCTTTTTTTTCTCTTTCCAGTACAGCTGGCGCCAAAATGTGATGATTTGTTTTGCTCCAGTCACTGAAGTTTTTGTTTTCTTTTATTTCAACCCCCTGCCGGTTTCCCAACTTGGTGCTGAGTCATCTGGTGCAGGTGTTCTAAGCGGCTGGTATTTATGTCACTTGCAGATGGTTTGGGTAAATTACACGATGTTCCTGCAGCCCAGTAGAGGCTCTCTTGGCTCTCTTTGATCCAAGGGCTTCCTGTGGTTCCTGCTCATGTGCAGAACTTCAGGGTACTGGGTGAACTCTTAGATGGATTCTATCCAAAGATGGTTAGGTTGCTTTGGGCCCCAGTCTGATGGAATCCAATTCAAGCTAAGAGAAGTTAACAAGAATAGAGAATCCTAAAATCACAAGGCTTAACCTACATAGGGAATCACTTCCCCAATGTACCATGAACACAAGTAAGCTAATGCCACAGCTGCCTAAGGAAATTAGGATAAAGGGGTCCGATTCTCTTTCTGAAGAAGGGGAAAGTCATATTTGAGACAGAAGACCTGTTACAGTAAAACTATAAGTCTTAGAAACACATATTTAGTGTTTTCATTTTCCTTGTCCCTTACCTAACCCCACAGTGTCTCCAGCTCCTATTCTACTGCTCACTGCAAAGACTGTCTCACCTGAAAATATTTATTTATACTTTAGACACAGAGCATTGATGAGGAACTTAGGAATCCTTGTTCCCTTCCATCAGAGAAGGCTGTCCTTCATCATGAGATAATCCATTCCACTTGGAAACACTCAGCAAATTACCCTCCTGTGAAGTTTTGTGATTTAGCAAGGGAAATATCTGTTTGATCATCACCAAAGACATGAAGTATGACTGTATTTCAGAAGCATTTCTAGAAAAACAGGATTTTAGGAGAAATATGCTTTCCCAGACTGTAGAAATCTACATTGGCTCTTAAAAGGTGACAAATCTTCTGAGGGGTTTCCCTGGAAGAGTGAATTTCAGTGCTGAAACTGAAGCAGTCCTTGGCAAACAGTGGGCACTTTAATATATGCAGAGAATAACCCAAAGAACCATTAAAAATACAGATTTCTGGTTCCCCATCCCCAGAGATAATGATGTAGTTGTTCTGTGGTGGGACCCGAGGATTTACATTCCTAAGGATTTTCAAGGTGGTGGTAAAACTGCCAGGTAAGGGCTGTAGTTTGAGATATAAGCAGCTAGAATATTCTTTGATAGAATCTAGTGTCTTCAGAAAAGGAGATGAAAAGTATAAGATAAAAGTGAAGAAAGAGTACAGATGCTGGAGCAGTGCCTAAATTGTTGACCCTTGAACAACACAAGTTTGAACTGTGCTTGCCCATCTGTTTGCAGACTTTTTTCAATGAATGTCACAATATTATGTAATACTTGGTTGGTGAATCCCCTATGCAAAACTGCTAGTAAGGAGGGGAAACTATGAGTTAAAGTGGATTTTCCACTGAGCAGAAGATCGGCACCCCAACCCCTTTTGTTGTTGTTAAAGGGTCAACTATACTAGGTAAAGGTGTATTTGTGTGTATGTGCTTAGTCATTCAGTCATGTCAAACTTCGTGACCCTTTGGACTGTACCCCCCAGATTCCTCTGTCCATGGAATTTTCCATGCAAGAATATTGGAGCAGGTTGCTCTTTTCTTCTCCAGAGGATCTTCCCAACCCAGGGATGGAACCTGTGTCTCTTATTTCCTGCATTGCAGGCAGATTCTTTACCCACTGGGCGAAAAGTATTGTCTTTCAAAAGTGACTCATTCTTAATGTATCAGGCGGTTATTACCATAAAAACAACAGCCAAAAAATCTCAGTGGCAGACAGCAACAAATGTATTTTCTCACTCACAGAATGGTGGGGTTCAGCAAATCTGGGCTGAGCTGAGCAGCTGTGTTTCTGTCTGCAGGTTGGGTGCAAGTCTCTTCCACATACCTCATTCTGGCAAGTTGACACATGATTTTGTTATGGTAGAATCAGAAATGGAAGCATGTGATGTTTCTGAACACATAGGCTCACATCAGTCACAATGTCACTTTCACTCACATCCCATTGGTTAGAACCAGTCAAGCCCCAAATTAGTAGAGTTGAAAAGTACAGTCTTCCACTGAAAGTGAGTGGGCTGGGAGTGAACACTTGTTGAATAATAATCTAATCTACAGGGATCTCAGGGTTTGAGAATATCCAGTCTAATGACTGAAATATAATTGCTACATGTTTCATAACCTACAACAAATTTCAGGGGTTTTTTGGGGTTTTTTTAGCATCAGTTAGGGATAATTACCACATTGCTGAAATATTTACTAAATGCTATAATACATATTCTAGTTGCTCACATTTTTAAAAGGAAATCTACTTGATATTTCACTTTCTTTGATTGCTTTGTAGGAAAACAAAGAGGATATAGAATATGTAATACTAACCCACTTAACAAGTTTTTG
>SJYQ01006862.1:75990-151144 GCA_006410935.1 Redunca redunca
TTAACAAGTTTTTGGGTGCTATAATTTGTTTTATTTTATCTGAAATACTCTTTCTTTCATCTGATGTTCTCAACCACTTTCTATTCAATTAAATAAACCTATAGATTCAAGGGATTTTTCTACCAAAACACTACAAATATTTCATGTTACATAAAAATCATGTAAGGATACAGAAAGAAAGCATAAATAAATATCAAAATAAGTATATAAATTAAGAAATCATTTTGATGACAACAGAATCATCTTGTTTCTCAAAAAAGGTAAACTGTGATTGATTTTTGGCAAAGGGTTTTAAATGGAATTTACTGGTATGCTAGGATTAAGAGGTATTTGTTAACATTGACAAGGCCTTCTGGAGGATTAATATTTCCAGAATTGTTGGAATTACCACCCATGGCTCACTGTCTAGACCTCTTCCACCAGAACATGAGATTTTCATTGTTTTAGCAAAGGAAAGTCTTTATTGAATTCATTGGGGGGTCATTTACTGTTTATATGATCAAAGAGACATGAACATTTATCACTGAGCCCTATAAGAATATTATCAAAAGACTGACCAATATCTTAAACTATGTCTTCAATCAGGATTCAGGTTATGTACTAGGGTATATCGTGCTTTCTGGCTGTGTTATAGGGAACTGTACACAACCCTGACAGGAAGCCCTTGGACACAGTATTTCCATCCCTTTAATGTGCAATGTATGAAGCTTCCACAGTTCTTATTGAAACCACTAAGAAGAGTAGCACAAACAGGTCATCAGTCAGGACTGTTCTCCAAAGGGAACTAATATTGCAACTGCTATGAAAGTCAAAGTAAGTTTCATTTTTGTGCTGCCAATCACTCCAATGAATTTCATGCAGGAGAAACCTGATTAAAATGAATGACTGTAGCAGTTTTGAATGCAAAGAAACAAAGAGAGGGTTATAATAAAAATGTAATATGAAATCTAATAGGTATGCAGAAAAGTAGGGGATAGATATTATTAACAAGTTGATGTGCTGCTCAAGATGATCCCTCTAAGCTGAGCTACTCAATATCATAGTCACTAGTTATCTGTGACTATTTAAATTTGAGTTTGCTAAATTTGAAAATTCAGGTCCTCATCCACATTAGCCACATTTCAAGCAGCCATGTGACTATTGGCTACCATATTGGAGAGCACAGATATGGAATATTTTCACCATAGCATAAATTTCTATTAGATAGCAATGAACTAAAGTTTCTTGTTACTGGAAAGGTGTTGGATTTAGTACTTGTATGATTAAAACATGATTTGTTAAAACAATGCTGTAAGGCTCTTTTCTCAGCTAGAGCTTTGTAGTAAGAATAGCCATAAAATCTGAATCTAGAGAATTGTCTTTAATGAAAAAAACTGTTAGTACCGATATTAATATTTCTGCTCCTAATGAATGTTTGCTATCTGCCTCAAATACTGAGAAGCAGGAACATGCTACTATATGGAAAGAAAATGACTTTGTGCTATGCTTGTTATGCTTGCTCAATCACCCAGCATTTCTATCCTCCTCTTTGGGAGGTCAGTTTTAATGGAAGGTAGGACATGGTGACCTGAGGGTCACCAAATAGGTTTTGATCTTTTTTTTTTTTAAACAGGGTTTTGTTGTCATTGTTCAGGCAGTAAGTCATTTCCTGCTCTTTGCAACACTATGAACAGCAGCAAGTCAGGCTCCTCTGTCCTCCACTATTTCTCAGAGGTTTCTCAGATTCATGTCCATTGAGTTGATGGTGCTATCTAACCATCTCATCCTCTACCTCCCACTTCTTTTGCCTTCAGTCTTTCTGAGCATCAGGATATTTTCCACTGAGTTGGCTTTTTGCATCAGATAGACAAAGAATTGGATCTTCAGCTTTAGTATCAATCCTTCCAATGAATATTCAGGGTAGATTCCCTTTAAGATTGACTGGTTTGATCCTGCAGTCTAAAGGATTCTTAAGAATCTTCTCTAGCACCACAATTTGAAAATATCAATTCTTCAATGCTCAGCTTTCATGATCCAACTCTCATACCCATACAAAGCCACTAGAAAAACCACAGCTTTGACTATATAGACCTTTATTGGAAATATGATGTTTTTTAATATGCTATCATACCTTTCCTCAGAGAAGGCAATGGCAACCCACTCCAGTACTCTTACCTGGCAAATCCCATGGACAGAGGAGCCTGGTTGGCTGCAGTCCATGGGGTTGCTAGGAGTCGGACATGACTGAATGACTTCACTTTCACTTTTCACTTTCATGCACTGGAGAAGGAAATGGCAACCTACTCCAGTGTTCTTGCCTGGAGAATCCCAGGGACAGAGGAGCCTGGTGGGCTGCTGTCTCTGAGGTCTCACAGAGTTGGACATGACTGAAGTGGCTTAGCAGCAGCAGCAGCAGCATACCTCTCCTTCCAAGCTTGTCATACCTTTGTATGGCAAAATTTGTCATACTTTTCCTTCAAAGGTACAGTTCAGTTCAGTTCAGTTGTTCAGTCATGTCTGACTCTTTGTGACTTCATGAACCGCAGCACACCAGGCCTCCCTGTCCATCACCAACTCCCAGAGTCCACCCAAACCATGTCCATCGAGTCGGTGATGCCATCCAACCATCTCATTCTCTGTCGTCCCCTTCTCCTCCTGCCCTCAATCTTTCCCAGCATCAGGGTCTTTTCCAGTAAGTCAGCTGTTCACATCAGGTGCCCAAAGTATTGGAGTTTCAGCTTCAACATCAGTCCCTCCAATGAACACCCAGGACTGATCTCCTTTAGGATAGACTGGTTGGATCTCCTTGCAGTCCAAAGGACTCTCAAGAGTCTTCTCCAACACCACAGTTCAAAAACATCAATTCTTTGGCACTCAGCCTTCTTTATAGTCCAACTCTCACATTCATACATGACCACTGGAAAAACCATAGCCTTGACTAGACGGACCTTTGTTGGCAAAGTAATGTCTCTGCTTTTTAATATGCTGTCAAGGTTGGTCATAACTTTCCTTACAAGGTGCAAGTGTCTTTTAATTTCATGGCTACAGTCACTGTCCGCAGTGATTTTGGGACCCAGGAAAAGGAAATCTGCCACTGTTGCCAAATTTTCTTCTATGTGCTATGAAGTAATGAGCCTGACCAGATACCATGATCGTAGGTTTTTTAATGTTGAGCTTCAAGCCAGCTTTTTCACTCTTTTCTTTCATCTTCATCAAGAGGCTCTTTAGTTCCTCTTCACACTCTGCCGTTAGAGTGGTATCATCTGTATATCTGACGTTGTTGATATTTCTCCCAGCAATCTTGATTCCATCTCGTGATTCACCAGCCTGGCATTTTCATGGTGTACTCTGCATATAAGTTAAATAAGCAGAGTGACAGTATACAGTCTTGTCATACCCTTTGCCCAATTTTGTCAGTTGTTCCATGTCCAGTTCTAACTGTTTTTTCTTGCCCCACAAACAGGTTTCTCAGGAGACATGTAATTCAGTCTGGCACTCCCATCTCTTAAAGAATTTTCCAGTTTGCTGTGATCTACACAGTCAAAGGCTTTAGCTTAATCAATGATGAAAAGGTAGATGTTTTTCTGGAACTCCTTTGCTTTCTCTATGATCCAATAAATGTTGGGAATTTGATCTCTGATTCCTCTGTTCCTTTGAAACCCAGCTTGTACATCTGATAGTTCTTAGTTCACACACTGATAAAGCCTAGCTTGAAGGATTTTGAGCATTACCTTGCTAGCATGTGAAATGAACTCAATTGTAATGTAGCTTGAACATTCTTTGGGATTGAAATGAAAACTGACCTTTTCCAGCCCTGTGACCACTGCTGAGTTTTCCAAATCTCCTGATATATTGAGTGCAGCACTTTTAACATCATCATCTCTCAGGATTTGAAATAATGTATCTGGAATTCCATAATCTCTGCTAGCTTTGTTTGTAGTAATGCTTCCTAAGGCCAACTTGACTTTACTCTCCAGGACGTCTAGCTCTAGGTTAACAGCAACACCATCATGGTTATCCAGGTCATTAATATATTTTTGTACAGTTCTGTGTATTCTTGTCACCTCTTGTGAATCTCTTCTTCTTTTAAGTCTTTACCATTTCTGTCCTTTACTGTGCCTCTCCTTGCATGAAATACTCCCTTGATATCTCCAGTTTTCTTGAAGAGATCTTTAGTCTCTCTTATTCTGTTGTTTTCTCTATTTCTTTGAATTGTTCATTTAAAGAGGCCTTCTTACAGGGTTTGAGTGTTCTTATTATTTTCCAATTCCTTAGTATCTTCCAATTCCTCTCTAAGAATTGTAAATGTTTATTGTACTCCTCCATCTTGATGATATATGAAAATTCTAAGTCAAACAAATTCTTAAATGCCACATTAACTCCTAGGTTCCAAAGGATTCAAGTTCTTATTTTAGCCTTTGAAGTCTATAAAATAGTGCATAAATTCAGTCTTTACCACTTTACTCTTATACACAGTTTTTGTTCCAGGTTCTGCCCCTATGAACGCCACTGAGTTCTAGGCACTTTACAAATTTGTGTCATTTGACTCTTATCTCAGATAATTACTATCTATAGGTTACTAACCTACTATCTATAGATTACTAACCTATCTATAGGTTACTATCTATAGGTTATAGAAAAATGGGGCTAAAAGAAAATAAGAGCTGACCTAAGTTCACAATTACATAAACTATTTGAACCTAAGGCAATTACTTCTCTTTGTCTTTTTTTGTTTGTTTGTTTGTTTTTCTGACAGGTACTCTTACTGGAATAATTACATAATGGACTAATTAAGAATGTACTCTGACTCAGTTTGGGGATGGTGTATGGGATAAGAAGGACCATATTCAAGCAGAAAAGAGAAGAAAGAGTATAGTGTATTTGAACTCTCACCAAAGAGGCTGAGATTCAGTAGGAAGAGTTGAAGCAGACTCCAGAAACCAGGGCTTCCCTAGTATCTCAGCTGGTAAAGTATCCATCTGCAATGCAGAAGACCCCAGTTCAATTCCTGTGCCAGGAAGATGTGCTGGAGAAGAGATGGGCTACCCACTCCAGTATTCTTGGGCTTCCTGATGGCTCCAACAGTAAAGAATCCTCCTGCAATGTGGGAGACCTTGATTTGATCCTTTGGTTGGGAAGATCCCCTGGAGAAGGGAACAACTACCCACTCCAGTATTCTGGCCTGGAGAATTCCATGGACAGAGGAGCCTGGAAGGCTACAGTCTATGGGGTCTCAAAGAGTCAGACACAACTGAACAAATTTTACTTCACTTCTTCAGGAAACCAAGGCAGTAATTCAGCCATGGGATCTAGGCAATCAGAGAAAAGTTGTACTTAGGAGATTTGTGGGTTCCCAGACTTACCTCAGAAATCAATCTTGAGGCCACAAGCCTGAAGTTGAAACCACTAAATGGGCAGATTAGAATCCTAGTTTCTTTCTGAGATCAGACTGAATTCTTCAGTTGGATATGGACTGCCATTCTCAAAACTTTGGAATAAAGAAAATCAATAACCTCTTTGCTTCTCTTAGTGAATCTCAGTTTAGCCATGAAATTTCAGAGGAAGAAGATAACTTAACATTCAATGTTCTGAATGATATTATTATATACAATCATAATACAAGAAAGTCATGGAAATACAGAAAGAACATAAGAAATTATTGAGTGTAGTACTTCATGTACAACAAAATACTCTATGATATTCAGTTGGTGACTTTTATATACAACATAGGACCACAGTCTCAGAACACCAAGGATTGTCCAGCCTTGTTCTATTGCAGAACTCACCATAGTGTTCACATTTGGAAACTTTTTCTTACATTACACAGGAAAAAAAAAGACAAGCTTTTCAGCACCTGGAATTGTTAGTGAGGTATAACTGGGGTGACAATATAATTTATTGTCCAAATAGAGACAATTTTGACAATGAATGTAATTATTTATAATTACACCAGAACCACAGGTGTAAACCAGAACTGTCAGAGGCAGAACAGGGCACACTGTCACCCTAGGTATAGACCACAGCTGCATGCAATTGGCATCATGACATTTTCCCAACTCACTGAACATGACCAAAAGTCTGCTCATGTGTGTCAGCTGATTTATAAGCTAGTTGACATAATGATGTAAATGTACAATGATGAAGATGTCCAATAACCTGTTCTTAAAAAGTAGCCATGGTAAAGAAAAATGTGATTGATCACTGTTGTTGATTTTATCCTAAAAAAAAAAAAAGTAACTTGATACAATACATTTCAAGAAAAAAAGTGTTCAATTACCAATCTCCACTTGCCATGGGAGAGTATTTCTCTTCAATTGAAAAAGAATTAAATTACCTATTATCTTCAAGGCATTTTGTATGATATTCTATTTCAGATATGTCTGATCATGCCCTTAGGGAAATTTGAAGGGCGTTTGGGTTATCACAGTGCTTGGGGTGCACTACTGGTGTTTAGTGGGTGGGGACCTGGAATTGTAGAGGTCCTAAAACATCAGGTTTCCCTGGTGGCTCAAATGGTAAAGAATCTACCTACAATGCAGGAGATCTGGGTTTCACCTCTGGGTCAGGAAGATCCTCTGGAGAAGGGAATGGCTACCCACTCCAGTATTCTTGCCTAGAGGATTCTGTGGACAGAGAGCCTGGTGGGGTACAGTCCATGGGGGTCACAAAGAATTGGACATGACAGAGCAACTAACACTGCACCATGTTGCATAGTCTCACACAGTGAAGTGATGTCTCAGGTCTCATCTGACTCTTGTGAAGAAAAATGTGCTAAGAAAAACTTAAGCCTAAAATGTAGCTCCATTTTTGTATATAAATGCAAAGATTCTTTTTTACAATGCTTTAATAGCAACTACCATACACATTGGCAGAATTATGCCCTTTGTTTTATTTGGTGCTCTAGCTAGAATTGTTTATTATCTCAGAAAGTCACATTACAAAAGGCATTATGGCTGGGTGGCTGAATTTGTGACTAACATTCAAGGTGACCCAAGTATTTATACACTGAAATGCTTATGATAAATGATTTTCTTAACTTATTTTACAATTTATTTCTACACTATAATTAAAGCATTATATTGACTTAAAAATAAGTGTGGGGGAGGTTTATATTATTTATTAATTTCATTTCCGTGTAGTAAATATACTGCTGTCTGATATGAATAGAGATCTTGCCAAGACTCCAGAGCAGCGCTCCTTGTAGCGTAGTCTCAGAATTGGCAGCAAGATGTTCATTAGAAATGCAGATTCTTGGGCTTTACTCCAGATCAGCAAAATTACAGTCTTTTAGGTGGCATTCAATTGATCTGTGATTTAACAAACATTCTAGGTGGTTCTTCTTGGGCATGCTTTAATGCATGCAACTATTGGAGGACTATCATTCCAGGTGAAGCAAAGATGAGTAATAAATTATCTTCAAAGAACATAGGGTTTAACAGAAGAAATAAAGATACCTTCCTGATTGAGTTATGTGAGTCAGAAAATCACAGAGATCACAATGCCCACAAAACAGAAAGTGATATACCAAACATGACATATTAATAGCAAAATGCTGGGTTCTGAGACAAGTTTAAACTATACAACCTGATTAAAATGAACAAGACTCATGCTGTTAAGACTTGATGGAGTCCTGAAAACATACCCAGCAGAGTATTTAAGCTGTTCCAAAACACGTCATTCTCTACTTTTTAACAGGGAGTGAACAGCTGGGATGTGTTATTAGTAAGCCATGTTTTCATAGGCTTTCTGGTTTTCTTTAGCCAAAGTCTTACAACAGTCTTTGGACAAATTAGTGCCTGAAGCTATAGGAAGTCTTTAGTCGTTCTGGAGAACTGCTGAGTAAGTCGAGTCTCAAAGACAGCATACCCACATGGACATGCCTTGCCACCTTTGGCCTTTCCACCTTAGAAATGCCTTCACAACCAATTACACTATTCTCAAATGTCTATTTACTTTTAATGGCTCTGGTTAAATGTGAAGATTTATTCTGATGACCCAGTTCAAGACTAGCAAAGAAAGCTTTAAAAAATCAATAGATTAAACTGGGAAGCTCTTAAATAAATGAAGAAGAATCAAATTTACATCTTAATAAATGAGCGACAAATTGTTGAATGGCCTACATGAGTTGGTGGTACTGAACCAGAACTCACATTTTAAAAGACATTAAAGAGATCAACATGGAAGCAATGTTGGAACATGAAGCATGGAAACTTTCTGTGTCTAGATATTCTCACATGCACTTTTGCTGCAGGCCACTGGGGAGTTTTGTTCCAAATTGTCAGCACAGTGATATAGCTTTTATAAGTTCACAAAAACAGCTCCTAGGGATATTCTTCCTATATTTGTTGTTGGGAAAAATCCTGAAACATGATCTGCCACACACAAGAAAGCAGCCTTCCTGAGATTCTCCTTGGGCTGCCTCTTGTTGTTGGCACATGCATAGATATTTATTTCTAACTTTGTCCTAGTTTCAGTACAGCTCCCCAAATATGACTGAATCTCAGCAAATCCATTCATGTCAGATTCTTCATTTAAAGTTGTTCTGAAAACATTGTTACATACCCATTGTTTATAAGCTGATGGGTCAGTGTCTACTGTCCATTTTTTATGGCTCACAGGCAGTTGCTATAACTGTGTAACTCCCACTGGGAATGAGAGAGTGAGAGAATGGTGCCAATTATTTTTTATATCTCAGAAGACAAAAATCGATGTGCTAAAGTCATCTGGATAAAAGTATAAACTCCACATCTTCCTTTGCCTAAAGAGTTTCTCATTAACATTTCCATCCCCTTTGGTACTGAGAGCTGCTCAAATAAGCATTTAGAACAGGTGGTCCTGGTTGTACTGAAGCAATTCCCCTAGGGAACAGCACATGCTTACACTGTAGATTCCCAGGCCAGTAAATCCAAGACAAAATTACAACTCCCAGTGGTCAACTCATTTAGTTTTACACAATGAAGTTCATCCTCTTTGTTGGGAGTGGAAAATGTATTCCTCTTAGAAAAAAAATGTATAATGTAATACAAGAGGGGAAAAAAATCACTGAAAGTTAACAGACTCAGGAGATAATAAAAATTCTGCCAATGATCAACCCTGGGGTTTTGGTCAATAATTTAAGATTTCTGTTCATTAACAGGGTCAGTGTGCATAAAAATTAAGAGGTTTAAAAAACCCTAGATGGCTTGTAAAAGGACTTTAGGAGCTGCATATAGACATTCATTTGGATAAAAATATGGTGCTTATCAACAAGTGCTTTTTACAGATTTTTACAAGGGTAGATATGACCCCTCCAAATTAAGAATCATGGGATTAAATTTCTCCAAGGAAACTTTACTACCCCAATGTTCTTCAACAAACTTTTATTGAAAAGGTGCTATTAGCCAGCACACTGTGTCAGGCTATTGAAATATATGGATAGGCAATACATAGACTCGCATGTTTACAACTCACTGCCCTATGTCTTTACAGCTCCCGGCTATAAAGAGATCAACAGCATCACATTTTATGTCTCTTGTAATCTTGTTTCCATCCTTATTTTTTGCTAAAATTTTATATGGAGTCCACAGATGACTCTTATTCACAGAATCAAATACAGCACCTAGAAATATTTGCAACCTCTGGGAGTTCATTACAAATGCAGCATGCTTGACCTCACCTAAGACCAGAATTCAGCATTTTACAAAAAAATAAAAAGAAAATGCTTCATGTATGTTAAAGTTTGAGAAGTTCAGCTCTATAACATTCAATAATTCCACGTTACCCTTCTAAACTAAAGAAGTAAATGAAATTGTCTTTGTTCTAGAGCAGCCTTAACTTTAATGCCATCATGACTTGTCAGCATAAAATATTTAGATTCCTTATAATCATTTAATTTTTTTTTTTAAAGGAGAACTAAGTTGTAGGGAAAAAATCTACTTCCATACCTCTGTGTCTGAACACTTCTGGGGTTATTTGGTGAGTTGAAGAATCAAATCTATATTTGATTTTGCAATATTTTGCAAGGCACTGGACGTGAGGCAATGAAAGACAGTGATGCTTGAGAGATAAGCCTTTCTATTACCCCAGATGACTGCCTTGGAATGGTTTTCAGACCACAGCACAAAAGGGCTGTTCAGGAAGAGGAGACAGAGATGAGAACCTACAAAGAACACTGTAGCTAAAGCTGACACAATAGAGTACCAAAGAGGATAGAGCTGCACAGAGAGAGAACCATGGAGATTTGTGGAAGGTCCTCTGGTGTATCGATCAATCCATGTATGTGAGGAAACTACTTGAAGCTGAAGAAAGAATATCCTGAAAAGATTAGACACTGGTCT
Organism: Redunca redunca; assembly: GCA_006410935.1. NCBI lineage: Eukaryota > Metazoa > Chordata > Mammalia > Artiodactyla > Bovidae > Redunca > Redunca redunca. The sequence continues at coordinate 86,286 of SJYQ01006862.1, forward strand.
ATCTAACTGGGGCTATCAAGGGATTGTAAGTAATGCCTGCTCTCATCAGCCAGACAAAAAAACCTCAAGATTCAGAGGCTTCATGTAGAGTACACAGAAAAAATTTGCCTCAATCCTGGGAAAATAATTAGCCCTAGACTGAGCACTATTCCCAGTGACACTTAACAAATCTTAAAAACAANTAGATTCCATATATATGCATTAATACATTTGTTTTTCTCTTTCTGACTTACTTCACTCTATATGACAGATTCTAGGTACATCCACACCACTACAAATGACCCAGTTTAGTTCCTTTTTATGACTGAGTAATATTAAATTATATATACGTGCCAAATTTCTATATCCATTCATCTGTTGATGGACATATAGATTGCATCCATGTCTTGGCTATTGTAAACAGTGCTGCAATGTACATCAGGGTACATATGTCTTTTTGAATTATGGTTTTCTCGGGGTATATGCCCAGCAGTGGGATTCCTGGGTCATAAGGGAGTTAAGTGATTTTTTTTTCCCCCTTCAAAGGACTATCCCTGTGTTTCTCAAATCTGACCTGTAGATGGCTTTTGTTTGGACCACAGTGGTTTAAATGGAATCAATGGCGAAATTTAAAACATGGGATGTTAAAAAAAAATAGCACAGAAGAAATTAAATGTTCTCAAGTAATTTAACTACTGCTGCTGCTGCTGCTGCTGCTAAGTCGCTGCAGTCGTGTCCGACTCTGTGCAACCCCATAGATGGCAGCCCACTAGGCTCCTCTGTCTCTGGGATTCTCCAGGCAAGAATACTGGAGTGGGGTGCCATTGCCTTCTCCAATGCATGAAAATGAAAGGCAAAAGTGAAGTAGCTCAGTCGTGCCGACTCTTAGCGACCCCATGGACTGCAGCCTACCAGGCTCCTCCGTCCATGGGACTTTCCAGGCAAGAGTACTGGAGTGGGGTGCCATTGCCTTCTCCAAATTTAACTACATCCTTAAACAAAACTCAAGAATATTTAGAGGAATATAAGATTATTTACTACTCAGGAAGGTAAAATTCAGAATGTCAGGTATCCTATCAACTATTACAAAGCATGCAAAGAACAAGGAGGATACAACCCATTATGAGGAAATAAATCAACTATGTCAAAACAACCCTGAACAGAAGTTAGAATTGGCAAACAAGTGCACCATTAAATTTTAAAAGAATCAATTAATTATAATCATTTTTTAAGAAAACAGAAAATGTTTTACTTGTAGGAGAAGCATTATTCTCTGGCTGTATTTCCAGGTATTGCCAGTAAAGATATTTATACGTATGCTTTTTCTTGGGATTTACAAATACTTGCAAGAGTGAGTGAGTAAAATATTTGCACAAATAATTACAACTGGAATCCTTTTGTGCAATATCTCTCTTCACTGCATGAAAGATCCTGTCCAGATTACCCACTTCTTAACAGACCCTTATGGCAGAGAGAAGAGAAACTAAAGAGCCTCTTGATGAAAGTGAAAGAGGAGGGTAAAAAAGCTGGCTTAAAACTCAACATTCAAAAATAAAGATCATGGCATCTGGTCCCATCACCTCAAGGCAAGGAAATAAGGGAAAGAGTGTCAGATTTTATTTTCTTGGGCTCCCAAATCACTGCAGATGGTGACTGCAGCCATGAAATTAAGACACTTTCTCCTTGGAAGAAAAGCTAAGACTAACTAAACAGCATATTAAAAAGCAGAGACTTTACTTTGCCAACAAATGTCCATATAGTCAAAAGTATGGTTTTTCCAGTAGTCATGTATCGATGTAGAGTTAAACCATAAAGAAAGCTGGGCATCAAAGAATTGATGTTTTTGAACTGGGGTGCTGGAGAACATTCTTGAGAGTTCCTTGGAGATCAAACCAGTCAATCCTAAAAGAAATCAACCCTGATATTCATTGGAAAGACTAATGCTGAAGCTCCAATATTTTCTCCACCTGATACGGAAGAACTGACTCAGAAAAGCCCCTGATGCTGGGAAAGATTGAAGGCAGGAGGATAAGGGGACGACAGAGGATGAGATGGTTGAATGGCATCACTGGACATGAGTTTGAACAAGCTCCGGGAGTTTGTAATGGACAGGGAAGCCAGATGTTCTGCAGTCCATGGGGTTGCAAAGAGTCGGACATGACTGAGTGACTGAACTGAACTATAGTTGAAGCATCATATAGGCTATTTAAATAAATAGTATTCAACCATTTATAGATGACACATATATACATCTCTGTTGTATGTATGTGTATATATAATGTTATATTATATATAGACATGTATGTTTATATGTGAGGATGCATAAATATTAAACTGAAGATACAATTAACAAAGAGGCTTCCTGAAACAGTTGTCTTGAAAATTAAATTTCATTCATTGTCTAGTGAAGAAGACATTGTCTTCCTTATAATAATAGTATTCTTAAATGTAATTTAAGTCTCATACACTATCCAATTACTAGCTTATCCTCTTCAAATAAATTATTTACATCTAGTTTCCTTATATATTCATTTTGTGTGTCTTTTGCTTTTAGAAAGAATGTTTTTTGAAGTTTTCTCTCCCTACCACATCCCTAATACCTAGAAATATCCCTGACATGCTAATTATTATCACATTGTTAAAATAATTATCACATTGAAATAATGAGATGATTTTGCTGAGACCTGAAGTTTCAACAAGCAGCTAGAACTTTGATGATGTTTGTCACTAAGTTGAGTCTGACTCTTTGCAACTCTATGGACTGCAGCCTGCCAGGCTCCTCTATCTATGGGATTTTCCCAGTCAAGAATACTTCAGTGTGTTACCATTTCCTTCTCCAGGGGATCATCCTAACCCAGGGATCAAACACACAACTCCTGCATTGCAGGTGGTTTCTTTACCACTGAGCCACTAGGGAAGCCCTCAGCTATAATTCAGTTCAGTTCAGTTCAGTTCAGTCACTCAGTCGTGTCCAACTCTCTGCGACCCCATGGACTGCAGCATGCCAGGCCTCCCTGTCCATCACCAACTCCCAGAGTTTACTCAAGCTCATGTCCATTGAGTTGGTGATGCCATCCAACCATCTCATCCTCTGTCGTCCCCTTCTCCTCCTGCCTTCAATTTTTCCCAGTATCAGAGTGTTTTCAAATAAGTCATCTCTTTGCATCAGGTGGCCAAAGTATTGGAGTTTCAGCTTCAACATCAGTCCTTCCAATGAACATTCAGGACTGATTTCCTTTAGGATGAACTGGCTGGATCTCCCTGCAGTCCAAGGGACTCTCAAGAGTCTTCTCCAACACCACAGTTCAAAAGCATCAATTCTTTGGTGCTCAGCTTTCTTTATAGTCCAACTCTCACATCCATACATGACTACTGGAAAAACCTAATTCAGCTATAATTAGGATACATATAAAATAAATTTAAGTATTTGGTATACAGCCATGCATATACATTATGGTCCCAAACCCATTTTAGAGAAGTTTTACATGATCAGATATTTATTTTGTTGGCTAATTTCAGTTCCTAGCCAGGAAATTATATATTTGGCAATAAGATATTTGATGCTATAAAATAATAACTAAAAGCATAGTCTATGAAGCCAACTTGGTATTAAACCTTGATTCTACCTCTTTTTTGCTTTGTCTAGCAGGCAACAGAAACAACTCTAGATGTTTTCAGCAGAGAGATTTTAATATAGGCATTTGATTACCCTAGGGGTAAAGATTTATGAAGTCAAAGGAGGACCTGAGTTATTTGAAAGATTAGCAAAATGAGGAAAATGTGGTCATGCTTAAGGCTGAAATTCCACATAGAAACTGCATTGCATGAACCCAGGAGTCATGGCCCCTGATGGGTGACAAGACCATCCTACCTTTTGGGACCTTGAAATGAAGGGGATTATCAGGTCAGAGCTGGAGCCATACAGGGTACATAGCTACTGACAGAGATGCAATCAAGCAGATAGAGGAAATGGTAAAAATATACCAGTTTCCCCTTTTCTTCACACTTCCCATTACTTATTCTTGTACTATATAGGACATAATAGCCAAAAGTCATTTGTCAAGGAAATCTGAGCAGATTAGTTTTCATGAGTCACTCTGTGGGTACCAGTAATCTATTCTTAGAATAGATGTGAAATGAATATTTCATCTTTTAGCTTTGCCTCAAGGTTTTCCCACAAACTTATTCTTGCTCTGGATAATCTTTCTTCATCTTTTCATTTGGATATCTCTTCCTCATCCTTCATATTTTACTTTACACGACACTTCCTCAAAAAATTTCTCTAACTCTTTTCAGTTCAACTCAGTTTAATTGTTCAGTCATGTCCCACACTTTGTAACACCATGGACTACAGCACAGCTGACTTCCCTGTCCATTACAAACTCCTGGAGCTTGCTCAAGTTCATGTCCATCGAGTCAGTGATGCCATCCAACCATCTCATTCTCCGTTGTCCCCTTCTCCTCCTGTCTTCAATCTTTCTCAGCATCAGGGTCTTTTCCAATGAGTCAGTTTTTTGCATCAGGTGGCCAAAGTATTGGAGCTTCAGCTTCAGCATCAGTCCTTCCAAATATTTAGGACTGATTTCTTTTAGGATTGATTGGTTGGATATCTTTGCAGTCCAAGGGACTCTCAAGAGTCTTCAGCACTACAGTTCAAAAGCATCAATTATTTAGCTCTCAGCTTTCTTTATTGTGCAACTCTCACATCCATACATGACTACTGGAAAAAACATAGCTTGGACTATACGGACCTTTGTCAGCTAAGTGATATCTCTGCATTTTAAGATATTGACTAGGTTTGTCATAGCTTTTCTTCCAAGGAGCAAACATCTTTTAATTTTGTGGTTTCAGTCACCATCTGCAGTGATTTTGAAGCCTAAGAAGAAAAAGTCTGTCAGTGTTTCCATTGTTTCTCCATCTGTTTGCCATGAAGTGATGGGATCAGATGCCATGACCTTTGTTTTTCAAATGTTGAGTTTTAAGACAGCTTTTTCACTCTCCTCCTTCAGTTTCATCAACAGGCTCTTTAGTTTCTCTTCACTTTCTGCCATAAGGGTGATGTCACCTACATATCTGAGGTTATTGATATTTCTCCTGGCAATCTTGATTTCTGCTTGTGCTTCATCTAGCCCTGCATTTCCCATGATGTACTCTGTATATAAATTAAATAATTAGGTTGATAATATACAGCTTTGATGTACTCCTTTCCCAATTTTGAACCAGTCCTTTGTTCTATGTGAGGTTCTAACTGTTGCTTCTTGACCTGCATACAGATTTCTCAGGAGGCAGGTCAGGTGGTCTGGTATTCCCATCTCTTGAAGAATTTTCCACAGTTTGTTGTCATCCACACAGTCAAAGGATTTAGCATAGTCAATGAAGCAGAAGTAGATGTTATTCTGGAATTCTCTTGCTTTTTCTATGATCCAACATATGTTGGCAATTTGATCTCTGGTTCTGCCTTTTCTAAATCCAACTTGAACATCTGGGAGCTCTTAGTTCACATATTATTGAAGCCTAGCTTGGAGAATTTTGAGAATTAATTTGCTAGTGTGTGAGATGAGTGCAACTGTATGGTAGTTTGAACATTCTTTGGCATTGCCTTTTTTTGGGATTGGAATGAAAATTCACATTTTCCAGTCCTGTGGCCACTGCTGAGTTTTCCAAATTTGCTGGCATAGTGAGTGCAGCATTTTTATAGCATCATAGTTTAGGATTTGTAATAGCTCAGCTGGAATTCCATTACCTCCACTAGCTTTGTTCATAGTAATGCTTTCTAAGGCCCACTTGACTTCACATTCCAGGATGTCTGGCTCTATGTGAGTGATCACACTATTGTGGTATCTGGATCATTAAGATCTTTTTTGTATAGCTGTTTTGTGTATTTTTGCCTCCTCTTCCTAATATCTTCTGCTTCTGTTAGATACATGACATTTCTGTCCTTTACTGTGGCCATCTTTGCATGAAAAGTTCCCTTGGTATCTTTAATTTTCTTGAAGAGATCTCTAGTCTTTCCCATTCCATTGTTTCCTCTATTTCTTTGCATTGCTCACTTAGGAAGGGTACCTTATCTCTCCTTGATATTCTTTGAGTTCTGCATTCAAATGGGTATATCTTTCTTTTTCTCCTTTGCCTTTCACTTCTCTCCTTTTCTCAGCTCCTCAGACAACCATTTTGTTGTCTGTCTCCTCAGACAACCATTTTGTCTTTTTGCATTTCATTTTCTTTGAGATGGTTTTGATCACAGCCTCTTGTACAATGTTACAAATCTCTGTCCATAGTTATTCAGGCACTCTGTCTATCAGATCGAATCCCTTGAATCTATTTACCATTTCTATTGTATAATCATAAGGAATTTGATTTAGGTCATATCTGAATGGTCTAATGGTTTTCTTTAATTTACGTGTGTATTTTCAATAAAGAGTTCATGATCTAAGCCACAGTCAGCTCCTGGTCTTTCTTTCTTTCTTTCTTTCTTTCTTTTTTTTTTTTTTGCTGACTGTACAGAGCTTCTCCATCTTCAGCTGCAAACATTATAATCAATCTGATTTCAGTATTGATCATCTAGTGATGTCCATGTGCTGAGTTGTCTCTTGTGTGGTTGGAAGAGAGTATTTGCTGTCACCAGTGCATTCTCTTGGCAAGATTCTGTTAGGATTTATCCTGCTTAATTTTGTACTCCAAGGCCAAATTTGCCTGTTACTCTGGGTATCTCTTGGCTTCCTGCTTTTGAATTCCAGTCCCCTATGATGAAAAGGACATCTTTTTGGCATGCTAGTTCTAAAAGGTCTTGTAGGTCTTCACAGAACCATTCAACTTCAGCTTCTTTGGTAATAGTGGTTGGGGCATATACTTGGCTTACCATGATATTGAATGGCTTGCCTGCAAACAGAGATCATTCTGTTGCTTTTGAGGTTGCACCCAAGTACTGCATTTCAGACTCTTTTGTTGACTTTGAGGGCTACTCAGTTTCTTCTAAGGGATTCTTGCCCACAGTAGTAGATGTAATGGTCATCTGAATTAAATTTTCCCATTCCAGTCCATCTTAGTTCACTGATTCCTAAAATGTCAATATTCACTCTTTCCATCTCCTTTTTGACCATTTCCAATTTACCTTGATTCATGGACCTAACATTCCAGGTTCCTATGCAATATTGTTCTTTACAGCATCAGACTTTACTTTAATCACCAGTCACATCCACAACTGGACATTGTTTTTGCTTTGGCTCAGCCTCTTCATTCCTTCTGGAGCTATTTCTCCACTCTTCTCCAATAGCATATCCAACACTTACTGACCTAGGGAGTTCATCTTTCAGTGTCATATCTTTTTGCCTTTTCATGCTGTTCATGGGGTTCTCAAGGCAAGAATACTGAAGTAGTTTGCCATTTCCTTCTCCAGTGGACCACATTTTGTCAGAGCTCTTCACCATTTCTTGTCTGTCTTTGGTGGCTCTTTATGGCATGGCTCATATTTCATTGAGTTAGACAAGGCTGTGATCCATTTGATCAATTTGTTTAGTTAAATATCTTAGTGTAAAGCTCTCTAGATCTACACATATCATGGCAAGAAACAATATTTAATTTTTTTATTGCTGAGTGCTACTCACTGTATTTATAAATTATGTATATATGTATATACACATAATATGCATATGTGTGTGTGTGTGTGTGTGTGTGTGTGTGTACCTACAGATACACACCACCTCCTCTTTTTCCATTCATTTATTGATGGCTACTTACATTGTAAGTATGAATGGCTATTGTAAAATGTGCTACAATGAATATGGAGTGCACATATATTTTTGATTAAGTCTTGCTGTTTTCTTTGAGTAGATAGCCAGAAGTGAAATTTCTGGATCATATAGCAATTTTTTTTTACATTTTTTGAGAAATCCTCTTTCTGTTTTTTATAGTGGCTACACTAATTTACAATCCAATCAACAATATACAAGTGTTACTTTTTTCTCCATATCCTCAGCTACTCAGCGTTTGCCATCTTTTTTTTTTTTTCGAGTATATATTTTTTATTTATTTTTTTACTTTACAATATTGTATTGGTTTTGCCATACATCAACATGAATCTGCCATGGGTGTACATGTGCTTTTTTAATTAATTAATTTTTAAATGAGTGATAAATGCTTTACAATGTTGCATTGGTTTCTGCCATACATCAACATGATTCAGCAATAGGTTTGCATATGTCCTTTCCCTCTTGAACCTCCTTCCTGTGCTATCCCACCCCTAGAGGTTGTCACAGAGCACCAAATTGAGATCCCTGGGTCATACAGCAAATTTCTACTGGCTATCTATTTTACATATGGTAATGCATACATCTCAGTGCCACTCTTTTAATTCATCCAACCCTCTCTTTCCTCCACTGCGCCTACAAGTCTGTTTCTCTATGTCTGCATCTCTATCACTGCCCTACAAATAGGTTATTAAGTACCATTTTTTTCTACATTACATATTATGTGTTAATATATATTTGTCTTTCTTCTTCTGACTTAATTCACTCCATATAGAAAGTTCTAGGTTCATCCACCTCAGTTCTACTGAATCAAATTAGTTCTTTTTATAGCTAAGTATTCCATTGTATATATGCACCACATCTTCTTATCCATTGACTGAGATTGCTTCCATGTCCTCACTATTGTAAGTAGTGCTGCAGTGAACACTGGGGTATATGTGTCTTTTGGAGTTATGGTTTTCTCCAGGTATATAAGCAGTAGTGGGATTGCTGGGTCATACAGTAGTTTTATTGATGATAGCCATTCTTACAGGTGAGAATGGTGAGGTGCTATCTCATTGTCATTTTGATTTGTACTTCCCAGATTATTGGAATGTTGAACATCTTTTCATACTATTAGCCATCTGTATGTCTTCTCTGGATTCATGTTTATTCAGGTCCTCTGCCCATTTATTAATCAAGGTTTTTTGTTATTGAATTGTATTAGTTCTTTGGATATATCATTTTAAAGTAGCTTCTCCAATTCAGTGGGCTGCCTTTTCATTTTGTTGGTGGTTTCCTTTGCTGTGCAAACCCTTTTTAGTTTGATATAGTCTCTTTTTGCTTTTGTTTCCCTTTCCTGCTAATGATAGTCTTCTTTTTCATCCGAGTTTTGTATTCTGAGAGAAAAGTAATGATGTACTTTGTATTCATGAGATGAATTCCATTCAAACCATCATTCATTGCTTGGTGCTTTAGTCTCCATGTTTTGCTGGTGTTGAGCTACAGCTGTGGCAGTGGCTTCTTAATGCTAATTTTCAAATATACAGAAGACAGCTAAAGCAACATGTTCTCAAACTCACTGTTTCCAGTCATGATCTCTGATTTTGTAAACACTTTCTCTTCCTGGAACCACCTCCAGGGCACTGCTTTTGGGCCAGGTGGAGAGAGGGCACTAAGCAACTAACTCTTTAGAAGAGATTAAGCTTCTCTATTATATGTACTCTTAGAAAATGTATTACATCCCTTAAAACTGAATCTGAAATTGTGCTTATTAATTTACTTGTGAGTTATCTCTAAAATATCTTTCTTTCTCACTAGGTGATATGCTCCATGAAGTGAGATTTTCTCACTTCAGAACCTAACACATACTTGACACTCATATACTTGTTGGATGATGTTTCTCAATCCATATTCTCATCTCTGTTCTTGAGACATGTCAAGGTGTCTCAGGCAAATCAAGTGCAGCCCTGAAATCTTATCATACTGCTGGACATGTGGGGATACCAAATTACCACACAAGTCAGCTTATTTAAAATCCCAGAAGAAAAAGTCACAAATACTGCTCAACACTATAGTCTCTTCTACAAAAATTGCTACTAAAATAATTAACTCTGTCTAACACAATTTCAAAACTAATTAATCTGTACTAGTCAGTGTTCTCCAGAGAAACAGAACCAATAGGATTTCATATATGTATTAAATATGAAGGATTATAAGGCATTGGTGCACATAATTATGGAAGCTGATGAGTATCAAGATCTGCAGCCAAACTGGAAACCTAAGGGAGTTGATGGTAGAGTTCTAGATGAAGTCTGAAAGGCTGAAAACCATGGGAGCTGACTGTGATTCTATCAAAATTCCAGAAGGCTTGAGACCCAGAAAGAGCCAAAATTTCAATTCAAGTTTGATGGCAGAGAAAAACAAAACAAAACGAAAAAAGATGACTTGGCTTCAAGGCAATCAGGCAAGAGGAGTTCCCTCTTACTCAAGGGAGGGTCAGCATTTTTATTTTATTCAGACTGTCAACTGATTGAAAAAGGTCCATCCACATTAGGGAGGGTAATCTGCTTAACTCAATTGACTGATTCAAATGTCAACCAGAAACACCCTCAAAGACACACCAGAATGGCATTTGACCAAATGTCTGTGCATCCCATGGCTCAGTCAAGTTGATTCATAAAATTAATCATTTCAAGTCTAGCCCTTGTCAACTTGGCATGCATACCTATCTCCTGAAACCATTTGTAATTTTCAAGTAAAGATAGCAAAAAGGTCTTAATTTCACCTAATGTGATTCAACTATTCTACCTACAACTGAAAATGCACTAAACCCTCCCCAGTAGAGGAGGCAAGTCTTTGAGTGATGCTTACTTTTTTCCTTGATGTCCCACTAACTTAAATACTATGATGTAAATTTGACAATGGAGAAGGCAATGGCACCCCACTCCAGTACTCTTGCCTAGAAAATCCCATGGACGGAGGAGCCGGGTAGGCTGCAGTCCATGGAGTCACAAAGAATCGGACACAACTGAGCAACTTCCCTTTCACTTTTCACTTTCATACATTGGAGAAGGAAATGGCAACCCACTCCATTGTTCTTGCCTGGAGAATCCCAGGGATGAAGGAGCCTGGTGGGCTTCCGTAGATGCGGTCGCACAGAATTGGACACGACTGAAGTGACTTAGCAGCAGCAGCAGCAGCAAAGTTGACAATACTTAAATACTATAATATAAAGCCAATACATCTTATGATACATGATATTGGAATAAGAGAGGGAAGAAAACAAAGAAGTTGTTTTCTTGTATTCATACACACAAACATATGTATAACAAAAATGGAAATTCTCATGACAGTTATAGATATTATTTCTGTAACTGATCATGAGGTTGCAACTAGCATTTGTAACTATCTTCTTCTATTGCTCTTCTATTGCCAGTTTTGTATTTCTTTTGCCTTGAGCCAGCTCTTCAGCTGGTCATGATCCTTTACCTGGTGGGATGAGAAAAACCTTCATTCCTGAGAGATCTGGGCTATCCTACTTGGTTTGGGATGTTGTGCTTCTCCATGGAAACAGTAACAGTCACCCTTAGGGATTTCTTGTACATACTCTTGCCTCCACCGTGGAGTAGCAGTCTAATATCCCATTATAATCTGGATCAATCACCACAGAAACTCCCTTTTGTGTCTGTTGATTCAAATGCATGAGAAGCCCAGTGTGGATGGAGGCAGTGATTCAGTGGAATCATTGTGTCTCCTAGTGGAAGAATTTCTCCCTTTGGAACTAAGACCTCTAGGTCAGGAAATCACAAAGTAATGGGGACAAGAAGCAAATATTTTTGCTAGTGGGCCATTAGGAATAATAAGTAAGTGGTGCCACTCCTATTTCCACAAATTAAATCATGGACACATGAATTCCTGGCTATTGGAGAAATAGTACCATCTATTGTTATACTGGACACTGATTCAAAGCATATGCAGCCTTCTAGAGAAGCTCGCCCCATACCTGCAAATTACTCCCACAAGATGCACTGTAACTAGTCTTGAAGAAGCCATTCTGCTGTTCCATCAAAAGTTTCTAGAGGATGTTGGGGAACATGGTTCAGTTCAATTCAGTTCAGTCGCTCAGCCGTGTCCGACTCTTTGCGACCCCATGAATCGCAGCACGCCAGGCCTCCCTGTCCATCACCATCTCCCGGAGTTCACTCAGACTCACATCCATCGTGTCCGTGATGCCATCCAGCCATCTCATCCTCTGTCTTCCCCTTCTCCTCCTGCCCCCAATCCTTCCCAGCATCAGAGTCTTTTCATAAGTCAGCTCTTCTCATGAGGTGGCCAAAGTACTGGAGTTTCAGCTTTAGCATCATTCCTTCCAAAGAAATCCCAGGATTGATCGCATTCAGAATGGACTGGTTGGATCTCCTTGCAGTGCAAGAGATTCTCAAGAGTCTTCTCCAACAGTTCAAACACATCAATTCTTCGGCGCTCAGCCTTCTTCACAGTCCAACTCTCACATCCATACATGACCACAGGAAAAACCATAGCCTTGACTAGACGGACCTTAGTCGGCAAGGTAATGTCTCTGCTTTTGAATATGCTATCTAGGTTGGTCATAACTTTTCTTCCAAGGAGTAAGCGTCTTTTAATTTCATGGTTGCAATCACCATCTGCAGTGATTTTGGAGCCCCCAAAAAATAGTCTGACACTGTTTCTACCGTTTCCCCATCTATTTCCCATGAAGTGATGGGACCGGATGCCATGATCTTCGTTTTCTGAATGTTGAGCTTTATGCCAACTTTTTCACTCTCCTCTTTCACCTTCATCAAGAAAACCAGTAAATTCCATGGGCATGGGCCCATGTCTGTACTTCATTTGCTGTGAAGTGAGCTTCTTGATCAGAAGTCATGTTATGTGACATACCAGAACTATATAAGACTGCAGACAGCAGTTTAAGCAGAACAATTGCAGGGAAAGCAAATCTGTATTCAGTGTCTAGTTCAATAAGGACAAAATGCTGTCCCTTCTGTAATGGACTGGTTCAATGCAATCAACATGACAAGAGCTAACTAGCTAATCAGCTTATGTAATGGTGCTATATTAGGGAGTTAGTGTTGATTTCTACTGCTTGGCAGATTGAGCCCTCAGAAGTGACCATAGCCAGGTCAGCTTTGGTGAGTAGAAGTCCTTGTTATTGAACTCATACATGATCTCCATCCTGTCACCATGGCTACTTTATTCATGAATCCACTGGGTGATGAAAGGGAGGAAGGAGAAAGGCTGACTGGTATCCATTCAATGGGTCATATTATTAAAATCTTCCTCTGTTAAGATCACTATTTGGTGAACATCATATAGAACACAAAAATATTTATGCTTTTTTGCTATTCAAAGAGGTCTATCCACATACCTCTTCCCGGCTGGCCTTAAACCATTAATTGATATATGATCTCGATCTGACCATTTATCCTTCCAGGCAAAATAAACAAGCATGCACTGCTCAAATTTCTGCCACTAGGTACTGTGTCTCTTTCTTGGTTGGAAGAGAGGCCAGAGGCAGCAACTTATGCTTCATCTTAGAAGAAATATCTTGGCATGTCCCCATACTTCTGGACCCCTAAAAATTAAGACTGAGCTAGAAGCACCTTGAATTTTAGTCGGGTTTATTTTGTATCATCTGACACACAAATATCTTACCAATAAGCTTATAGTAATTGCTACTTCTTACTTACCAGGTCCAATCATCATAGTATCAGTAATGTAATGGACCAATGTGATATCTTGTGCAAGAGAAAACAATCAAGATCCCTATGAATTCAGTTATGACAGAGACCTGGAAAGTTGATGCACTCTTGAGGGAATACAATGAAGGTGTATTCTAGCATTGTCAGAAAACTGCTTCTAGTTGTCCTTATTGACAGGTGTGGAGGAAAAAAGCATTCGCCAGATCAATGTGTTTACAAGATATCAATGGATGTGTTTTCTCAAGCAAATAAACTATATTTAGTGCAACTGGAAACGCTGCATGAGTAACCTTAAAATAATCCACTGTCATTCTCAATGATCCATCCATCTTCAAAAGCCAAATAGGAGAGCTGAACACAGATGTGATGGGCATCATCACACCTTTATCTTTCATGTCCCTGATGGTGCCACTAATCTCTGTGATCTCTTTAAGAATACAACATTAGTTCAGTTGCTCAGTCGTGTCTGACTCTTTGCGACCCCATGAATCACAGACACCAGGCCTCCCTGTCCATCACCAACTCCCGGCGTTCACTCAAACTCACGTCCATTGAGTCAGTGATGCCATCCAGCCATCTCATCCTCGGTTGTCCCCTTCTCCTCCTGCCCCCAATCCCTCCCAGCATCAGAGTCTTTCCAATGAGTCAACTCTTCACATGAGGTGGCCAAAGTACTGGAGTTTCAGCTTTAGCATCATTCCTTCCAAAGAATACCTAGGGCTGATCTCCTTTAGAATGGACTGATTGGATCTCCTTGCAGTCCAAGGGTCTCTCAAGAGTCTTCTCCAACACCACAGTTCAAAAGCATCAATTCTTTGGTGCTCAGCCAGAATTCTTCACAGTCCAACTCTCACATCCATACATGACCACAGGAAAAACCATAGCCTTGACTAGACGGACCTTAGTCGGCAAAGTAATGTCTCTGCTTTTGAATGTACTATCTAGGTTGGTCATATCTTTTCTTCCAAGGAGTAAGCGTCTTTTAATTTCATGGCTGCAGTCACCATCTGCAGTGATTTTGGAGCCCCCCAAAATAAAGTCTGACACTGTTTCCACTGTTTCCCCATCTATTTCCCATGAAGTGATGGGACCGGATGCCATGATCTTTGTTTTCTGAATGTTGAGCTTTAAGCCAACTTTTTCACTCTCCTCTTTCACTTTCATCAAGAGGCTTTTTAGTTCCTCTTCACTTTCTGCCATAAGGGTGGTGTCATCTGCATGTCTGAGGTTATTGATATTTCTCCCGGTAATCTTGATTCCACCTTGTGCCTTCCAGTCCAGATGCTTCCAGTCCAGTGTTTTTCATGATGTACTCTGCATATAAGTTAAATAAGCAGGGTGACAATATGCAACCTTGACATACTCCTTTTCCTATTTGGAACCAGTCTGTTGTTCCATGTCCAGTTCTAACCGTTGCTTCCTGACCTGCATACAGATTTCTCAAGAGGCAGGTTAGGAGGTCTGGTATTCCCATCTCTTTCAGAATTTTCCACAGTTTATTGTGATCCACACAGTCAAAGGCTTTGGCATAGTCAATAAAGCAGAAATAGATGTTTTTCTGGAACTCTCTTGCTTTTTCCATGATCTAGCAGATGTTGGCAATTTGATCTCTGGTTCCCCTGCCTTTCCTAAAACCAGCTTGAACATCAGGATGTTCACAATTCATGTATTGCTGAAGCCTGGCTTGGAGAATTTTGAGCATTACTTTCCTAGCGTGTGAGATGAGTGCAATTGTGCAGTAGTTTGAGCATTCTTTGGCATTACCTTTCTTTTGGATAGAAATGAAAACTGACCTTTTCCAGTCCTGTGGCCACTGCTGAGTTTTCCAAATTTGCTGACATATTGAGTCTACACTTTCACACCATCATCTTTCAAGATTTGAAATAGCTCTACTGGAATTCCATCACCTCCACTAGCTTTGTTCGTAGTGATGCTTTCTAAGGCCCACTTGACTTCACATTCCAAGATGTCTAGCTCTGGATAAGTGATCACATCATCGTGATTGTCTGGGTTGTGAACATCTTTTTTGTACAGTTCTTCTATGTATTCTTGCCACTTCTTAATATCTTCTCCTTCTGTTAGGTCCATACCATTTGTCCTTTATCGAGCCCGTCTTTGCATGAACTGTTCCCATGGTATCTCTAATTTTCTTGAAGAGATCTCTAATTTTCTTGAAGAGATCTCTAGTCTTTCCCATTCTGTTCTTTTCCTCTATTTCTTTGCATCGATCGCTGAGGAAGGCTTTCTTATCTCTTGCTATTCTTTGGAACTCTGCATTCAGATGCTTATATCTTTCCTTTTCTCCTTTGCTTTTCACTTCTCTTTTTTTCACAGTTCTTTGTAAGGCCTCCCCAGACAGCCATTTTGCTTTTTTGCATTTCTTTTCCTTGGGGATGGTCTTGATCCCTGTCTCCTGTACATTGTCAGGATCCTCCATCCATAGTTCATCAGGCACTGTATCTATCAGATCTATGCCCTTAAATCTATTTCTCACTTCCACAGTATAATCATAAGAGATTTGATTTAGGTCATACCTGAATAGTCTAGCGGTTTTCCCTACTTTCTTCAATTTAAGTCTGAATTTGGTAATAAGGAGTTCATGATTTGAGCCACGTCAGCTCCTGGTCTTGATTTTGCTGACTGTATAGAACTTCATCTTTGGCTGCAAAGAATATAATCAATCTGATTTCGGTGTTGACCATCTGGTGATGTCCATGTGTAGAGTCTTCTCTTGTGTTCTTGGAAGAGGGTGTTTGCTATGACCAGTGTGTTTTGTTGGCAAAACTCTATTAGTCTTTGCCCTGCTTCATTCTGCATTCCAAGGCCAAATTTGCCTGTTACCCCAGGTGTTTCTTGACTTCCTACTTTTGCATTCCAGTCCCCTATAATGAAAAGGACATCTTTTTGGGGTGTTAGTTCTAAAAGGTCTTGTAGGTCTTCATAGAACCGTTCAACTTCAGCTTCTTCAGCATTACTAGTTGGGGCATAGACTTGGATTACTGTGATATTGAATGGTTTGCCTTGGAAACAATCAGAGATCATTCTGTCATTTTTGATATTGCATCCAAGTACTGCATTTCAAACTCATTGTTGACCATGATGGCTACTCCATTTCTTCTGAGGGATTCCTGCCTGCAGTAGTAGATATAATGGTCATCTGAGTTAAATTCACCCATTCCAGTCCATTTTAGTTCGCTGATTCCTAGAATGTCTACGTTCACTCTTGCCATCTCTTGTTTGACCACTTCCAATTTGCCTTGATTTATAGACCTGACATTCCAGTTTCCTATTCAATATTGCTCTTTACAGAGTCAGACCTTGCTTCTATCACTAGTCACATCCACAGCTGTGTATTGTTTTTGCTTTGGCACCATCCCTTCATTCTTTCTGGAGTTATTTCTCCACTGATCTCCAGTAGCATATTGGGCACCTACTGACCTGGGGAGTTCCTCTTTCAGTATCCTATCATTTTACCTTTTCATACTGTTCATGGGGTTCTTAAGGCAAGAATACTGAAGTTGTTTGCCATTCCCTTCTCCAGTGGACCACATTCTGTCAGACCCACCATGACCCACCCGTCTTGGGTCACCCCGTAGGCATGGCTTAGTTTCACTGAGTTAGAAAAGGCTGTGGTCCTAGTGTGATTAGATTGACTAGTTTTCTGTGAGTATGGTTTCAGTGTGTCTGCCCTCTGATGCCCTCTTGCAACACCTACCATCTTACTTGGGTTTCACTTACCTTGGGCATGGGGTATCTCTTCACAGCTGCTCCAGCAAAGTGCAGCTGCTGTTCCTTACCTTGGATGAGGGGTATCTCCTCACTGCCGCCCTTCCTGACCTTCAATGTGGGGTGGCTCCTCTAGGCCCTCTTGCGCCCATATAGGCACCACTCCAGAGACAGTTCTAATGACTTCTACTTGGCTTTTCCTCCCCCAGAAGTCCTCACTCTACATGTCAGAATTCTGCTAACTGAGGAACATGTCTTTCCAATTATGTATTCAGGAACTAGGAAGATAACATTAAGATACATTCAGGGACCCGGTGGGCCCACAGTGAGATGAACCTCAGTTAAAATTTCATTGATTACCTTCCCTCAGTAAGTCTCTTCTCTGACCAGAGGGATGTTTTTGGTCTCCTGGAACTAGTGTAAGTCCAGAACCCGTGTCCAGTAGCCCCCTGTATATCTGATTATTTCTTTTTCCTCAATTCCTTTCATTCAAGTGATTTTGCATCTGTAAATTGGCTCAAGTCTTGGAATTGACTGAAAGTCTATGCTAATATCATCAGGTTAGATTTCTGTTCAATTGACTTAGAACTTTTCTGCTTAGAACAAGTAAGAATTTAGTAGACTCCTTATCTATTTCACTTCAAGAGACTTTGGTCTGCTGGACAATGCCACCCATCTTCATGAATCAGACTATTTCAATGGTACTTTGACTTCCATTTCCATAAGAGTAACCACACCCACCTTGCATTTGGTGACCAAGTGCTGTCACATGGCCCCTGCTACTCTCAGATTCAGTCATTGTATTTACATCTCCCAAGTGAGTCACCACTGTTTCCACTGTAAGTTCCTGCCTACAGAGTGATCACAAGGCTCTTCAAGAGTTATCACGGCTTTCTTCACAAATTTATTTCTCACAGTCACAAAGTGGATATCTCTAAACCCTCTCAGGTGGATGTGTTTGTCATGCAGTTGTGTCTGACTCTTTGCCACCCCATAGACTACAGCTCACCAAGCTCCTCTGTTCATGGAATTCTCCAGGCAGAATACTGGAGTGAGTTGCCAACCCCTTCTCCAGGATATCTTCCCAACCCAGGGACTGAACCTGTGACTCCTTCATGGCAGACAGATCCTTTACCTTCTGAGCCACCAGGGATGAGTAGGTTTTAAATAACAAGCCCACTGTAATATTCCAATATTCCAAGTCTTTGAATCCCTTCTTCTACATTAAACCAAAGTTAGTTTGGCATTTCTAACTCAGTAACTACAGGCCACCTTCATGTTTCAACCAAGCGAACAAGAAAACTGTTAGAGCTCCTAGTAACCCACCAAACTGCAACATTAAATGCAAACTCTCTGCTTATTGAATCTAAATCAATAAATTTGGCCTGATCTGACATTCTGTTCCTTCCGCCATTTCCCAAACCCTTAAAATCCATTCCCACATGTGTTCCCTGGATTTCTGTTTGTAATATGGAAAACTCAAGTAATTCTTTTTAATTGTAGCTCATCTCCTCATGGGTCACACTCTTTAACTCCCCGTTAGGGGTGTGATAGGATTCGAGCCTGGTTATATGTAGGCCTGGCGTGCTGCAATTCATGGGGTTGCAAAGAGTCAGACACGACTGAGCAACTGAACTGAACTGAACTGTCTGGAAACAAAGAGGGGTGCTGAGGCTGGCTGCTGAGGAGAATCTATATTGTTTAATTCACACCATAACTCAGTCAGTCACAGGTCAATGTCAAAAATTTCATTCCTGAGGTTATGGGAGATAAAGTCTCTTTCAGGGCAGACATGATAGTTCTTAAGTCATTTAGGTGGTGCTTGAGCTGGGATTTCAAATCTCTGAGCTCATAATTTTTTTTTCCCCATCTTGTCCAGCAACATTGGAACAACCATCCAATTTTAGTATATTCATTAGTTTGCTAAAAGTCTTCAAAAATATCACCCACATCCTTGCTTCTTGTAAACGGTTAATTAGGAGTATCCAATAGTGGTGTTTTGCATATCTCTATTGCCATATTATGTCATGAATTTCAGTGCTCTCTTTACTACTGGGAAAAGAGTGAATAACGTTTTAGATTTAATCAGCTTGGAGAGCAATTGCAGAAGCCACGGAACCAATTCATTAAATTTATCCTTAAAATTCAGTTCTTCTAGATCTATCATTGGTACTAAAATATGTATTAGGGTTCTTATGGATCTCCAGAGAAAAACAGAACCAATAATAAATTGGTTCACATGATTATGTAGGCTGATAAGTCCCCAAATCAGCAGTAGGCAGACTCAATTCAAACCTAAAGGCAGGAAAAGAACAGCAGCAACAACAGCACAATATCCTAGTTCAAAGGTAGTCAGGTAGAGTAAGAAATCCTTCTTACTTAAAGGAAAGTCAGCTTTTTTATTCTTTTCAAATCTTTAACTAATTGGAAGAGGCCCACCCACATTAAAGGAGTGTATCTGCTTCATTCAGTCTACTGATTCCATGTTCATCAGTATGTTCAAATGATTCATTCAAAATTTTTTCACAGAGACATTCAGAGTAATATTTGGCCAAATGTCTGGACATTCCATGATCTATCAAGTTGACACATAAAATTAAGAATCACAGCATCTCATATGTACCAGCCATTGTACCAAGTTTTAAGGACCCTGATGTAAATAGAATACAGTTCCTGGGTTCCATGACATCAGAGATTTTCAGGGGAAACAGATGTATGTGTGATTAAATATTGTGAAAATGGCAAAGTTCTCTGTGAGTTTACTTTCTTGGTAAGAGAGTTAGTGGCATATTTGTAGCATTTGAAAATGACAAAAAAGAAAAGACTAGATAGGACCTGGTCATAAATGATGTTAATGCCTTATGTCTTAGCTTTTCCCAAAAATAGACTCACAGTTAAGGATTCAAATGCAAGTGGTTTATTTTAAAAAGTGACTTTGAAACAGTAATGATGAAGTGGGGAAGTGAGAGTGAGAAGAAACTACCAGATTGAATTTCCCAATAACTTTGGGCAACTAAAGCTCGGTCTCACTGGGGAACTCAGAAAAAGTACTGACCACATTCCTCAGGTACTTTGCTCCTAAAGGTTGAAGGAACTTGAGAGTACTATATATCAGTCCTCAGTAATTCCACATAGGTTGGAATTGTTAACTCCTTGATATTTCTGCCTTCCCATGTGCACCAGCAAGCATGGCTCTAGCAACCAGCAAAAAAATGCTTAAAGAAAAGAGATGGAGAGACTAGTACTTGTTACTCAGGTTTGCATATTCTGGACCTGGGGAGAGTACTGATGGCATTTCCTACAAAAAAGCAGGAAATTTTTACTTTGCTCAGAAGACATTGAGGTGTCACCAAAAGTTCCTGGAATATAGGCTAAAGAGGAAGTAAAAGATGACCTGAATCCCATGGGTAATGAAGAAATCTTGGCATTTAGAATCAACTTGGTGTCTGCTTTTGCTCACCCTTCACATATGACCATTCATTTATCCTTTTCTATTTTAGGAATTATTCTCAGCTTTATTTTCTAACAAACAATGTTTGGACACTTAAGCTATGGTCTCATCAAGATATTTCCTTTAGTAATGTCATTTTGGTGTATTCTCTCCCTCTGTTCTTGCCTCATCATAACAAAGATTTGGAACCACAGGCCACTTATAGCTCAAACAGGCAAGATTTTATTAAGCAGGATTTAGGCCCTGTTCATAACAACAAACTAGTTACAGCTCAGTTACAGCTGAAGTGTGAAGCATGCAGCAGGCAATAGCCCCCCAAGCCACAAGGACAGGTTGACTCTGAAAGGCCCTGAGTCCTCTTGGCATCCCTTTTTATATATTTTTGTTTCCTCTCCCAGAGTCTGATTGGTTACACCCTATGCACAATAGGTGACCATCCCAGCATATGCCTGACTGGTTACACCCAGGACCTATCAGGGAAGAGGGTGTGTTTTCGAATGTTATATAGTGGTTTTGTGTTAGTTGCTTAGTTGTATCTGGCTCTTTGCAACCCCACGGACAGTAGCCCACCAGGCTCCTCTGTCATGGAATTATCCAAGCAAGAATACTGGAATGGGTTGCTATTCTCTTCTCCAGGGGGTCTTTCCAATCCAGGGATCAAACCCTGGTCTCCCACATTGCAGATAGATTCTTTACCATCTGCAAAATAAGGGATAATATAGCAGTGTTTGCCTGATTGGTTATACTCAGGACCAGAGGTTATCATTCAGATCCTCAGCTTCCCTTTTTTATGGACTTTCCCCCCTCCCTCTGCATGGTTCTCCATGTTGGACTCATTTATTTTTAATTTTTTTCTAACTACCTGACAGTTTCGTGATTGTCACTGGAAGTTCCTATACCTACCTCAGCTTCACCATGACCTATATTTTAACTCTCAAATCTCATCTGGAGTTACTTTAGAACCTCCATAATTTTACTTCATACTTCCTTTCTCCTGCTACACTAACCATCTAATCAACCTCATCCAACACATCTCAGCATCACTGAATTTCTCTTTATTTTTCTACATATCCAGTCACATCATGATGACTTTGTACCTGTTTCATTTGCCAGAAAAAGTAGTCTCTAGTTTTCCAAGTATTTGTTTCTTAAGGTACTTACAACTCCCCTACATGTCTTTCCATCATAGCACACAGTATATGGTACATGAAATAAATAACTGCTTATGAAGAGCAAAAGAGAAAATAGCAGTTTTCAGTTACTGAATCCAGATTTACTCTTGTTGATCCTGAAGTGACTTTATGTTGTTACGAATCAGGGTTCTTGGCCTTCCCCAGTCAATGGAAATTGACTAGAGACCAGACAAGAAATTTAGGCAAGCCTTTATTGGGGACCCTGCTGCAGCAGGGGGAGCAAGAACAAACAACAGATTCCCTTGCTTGTTTGCTCCCCAAGGATGAGTGCAAGTGTTGTGTCATAAGGGTCGTGGTATGTCCAGGGGTCAGATCAGAGGAGTGGTTTAGTGTTTTGCCCACCTCTTAGATAATATTGTGTGCAGGAAACATGCGCAGTACCCTGCTTTTATCCCCCAAACCCTGTTTTTGTTTGTTTCTTTTGTGTCCAGAATTTGTCCCAACTGTGCATGCAAGTAGTTATTTTTAGTCCAGTAGAGTTTCTTTGTATTTTGTTGCTCAAGGAGAGGTTTGTCCAGGTGCAAATTTTGCAGCATTGAAGCAAAGGGTCCCAGGTCCCAAGGCCTGTCTAGTATCACCACAAAGAAGTTGTAGCAATAAATTGGAAAGTGGTGTCATGATGCCAAGAAAGAAGATAGATCTATAATAGCATGCACCTTCTTGAATTTGAGTCTAAAAAGAGAACATAAAATTTAAATCACTTCAGAATTGCATATTTTATTGCTCTGTGACTATTTCAATAATTTGAATAAAGTTTGTGAAATATTAAAAAAAAAAATTTAAATCACAAGCACATGGGTCTTTTTTTCCCTTTGTTTCCACAACTTCTCCCTTTCAGAAAACAAAGGATTACTTGCAAAAACAAATACAAACCCATGCGGTGGCAAATGACAGATTGTTGCAGAAAATCTCCAAAGTATAATAATTGGGGGATAAATAGGAGAACTGGAAACTCAAACTAAAGAAAAAACCTTCACCTACCCTTTTGAAGGGCTTCCCTGGTGGCTCAGATAGTAAGAACCTGCCTGCAATGCAGGACACCCGGGGTTCAACCCCTGGAGAAAGGAATGGCTACCCACTCCAGTATTTTTGCCTGGAACATTCCATGGAGAGAGGAGCCTGGGAGGCTGCAGTCCATGGGGGTTGCAAGAATAGGAAACAACTGAATGACTAACACACACGCTCTTGTAAAATCTTCATATTCAAGTCGAACCAATTTATAAAGGCAATAAAGATTCTACTCATCAGAACAATAAACAGTTTCCCCTACAGTCAGTCTCTTCCATTAGGAAGCTTCCATAAGCCTCTTATCCTTATCCCTCAGAGGGCAGATAGAATGAAAAACACAATCACAGAAAACTAATCAAACTGATCACATGGACCACAGCTTTGTCTAACTCAATGAAACTATGAGCCATACCATATAGGGCCACCCAAGATGAATGGGTGATGGTGGAGAGTTCTGACAAAATGTGGTCCACTGGAGGAGAAAACGGCAAACTACTTCAGTATCTTGCCTTGAGAACCCCATGAACAGTATGAAAAGCCAAAAAGATTTGACACTGAAAGATGGACTCCCCAAGTCAGTAGGTGCCTAATATACTATTGGAGAAAAATGAAGAAATAGCTCCAGAAAGAATGCAGAGGCTGAGCCAAAGCAAAAACAATGCCCAGCTGTGGATGTGACTGGTGACAAAAGTGAAGTCTGATGCTGTAAAGAACAATATTGCATAGGAACCTGGAATGTTAGGTCCATGAATCAAGGTAAATTAGAAGTGGTCAAACAGAAGATGGCAAGAGTGAACATCAACATTTTAGGAATCAGTGAACTAAAATGGACTGGAATGGGTGAATTTAACTCAGATGACCATTTTATCTACTACTGTGGGCAAGAATCCCTTAGAAGAAATGGAGTGGCCATCATAGTGAAAAAAGAGTCTGAAATGCAGTACTTTGGTGCAATCTCAAAAACTACTGAATGATCTCTGTTCGTTTCCAAGGCAAATCATTCAATATCACAGTAATCCAAGTCTATGCCCCAACTACTAATGCTGAAGAAGCTGAAGTTGAACAGTTCTGTGAAGACCTACAAGACCTTCTAAAACTAACACCCGTAAAAGATGTTCTTTTCATTATAAGGGACTGGAATGTAAAAGTAGGAAGTCAAGAGATACCTAGAGTAACAGGCAAATTTAGCCTTGAAGTACAAAATGAAGCAGGATGAAGGCTAACAGAGTTTTGCTAAGAGAACACACTGATCATAGCAAACACCCTCTTCCATACAACACAAGACACTCAGCACATGGACATCACCAGATGGTCAACACCGAAATCAGGTTGATTACATTCTTTTCAGCCAAAGATGGAGAAGCTCTATACAATCAGCAAAAATAAGACTGGGAACAGACTGTGGCTCAGATCATGAACTCCTTATTGCCAAATACAGACATAAACTGAAGAAAGTAGGGAAAACCACTACACCATTCAGGTATGACCTAAATCATATTGCTTATGATTATACAGTGAAAGTGAGAAATATATTCGAAGGATTCAATCTGATAGACAAAGTGCCTGAAGTACTATGCATGGAAGTTTGTGACAATGTACAGGAGGCAGTGATCAAAACCATCCCCAAGAAAATGAAATGCAAAAAGGCCAAATGGTTGTCTGAGTAAGCCTTACAAGCAGCTGAGAAAAGAAGAGAAGTGAAAGACAAAGGAGAAAATGAAAGATATACCCATTTGAATACAGAGTTCCAGAGACTAGCAAGGACAGATAAGACAGTCTTCCTCAGTGATCAGTCAAAAGAAATAGAAACAATATAATGGGAAAGACTAGAGATCTTTTCAAGAAAGTTAAATATACCAAGGGAACATTTCATGCAAAGATGGGCATAATAAAGGACAGAAATGGTATATATATATACCTAACAGAAGTAGAAAATATTAAGAAGAGGTGGCAAGAATACACAGAACTATAGAAAGAAGATCTTAATGACACTGATAATCACAATGGTCTGATCACTCACCTAGAGCCAGACGTCCTGGAATGCAAAGACAAGTGGGCTTTAGGAAGCATCACTACAAACAAAGCTAGTAGAGAGGTGCTGGCATTCCAGTTGAGCTTTTTCAAATCCTAAAAGATGATGCTGTTAGAGTGCTGCACTCAATATGCCAGCAAATTGGAAAACTCAGTAGTGGCCACGGGACAGGAAAATGTGATTCTTCATTCCAATCCCAAAGAAAAGCAATACCAAAGAATATTCAGACTTACCGCACATCTCACATGCTAGTAAAGTAATGCTCAAAATTCTCCAAGCTAGGCTTCAACAGTATGTGAGCTTCCAGATGCCAGATGTTCAAGCTGGATTTAGAAAAGCCAGAAGAACTAGAGATCAAATTGCTAACATCTGCTGTATCATTGAGAAAGCAAGAGAGTTCCAGAAAAACATCTACTTCTGCTTTATTGACTACACCAAAGCCTTTGACTGTGTAGATCACAATAAACTGTGGAAAATTCTTCAAGAGATGGGAATACCAGTCCACCTTACCTGCCTCCTGAGAAATCTGTATGCAGGTCAAGAAGCAACAGTTAGAACCAGATGCGTAACAGTGGACTGGTTCAAAATTGGGAAAGGAGTACATCAAGACTGTATATTGTCACCCTGATTAGTTAACTTCTATGCAGAATACATCATGTGAGATGCTGGTCTGGATGAAGGACAAGCTGGAGTCAAGATTGCCAGGAGAAATATCCGTAACCTCAGATACACAGATCACACCACCCTTAAGGCAGAAAGTGAAGAAGAGCTAAAGAGCCTCTTGATGAAAGTGAAAGAGGAGAGTGAAAAAGTTGGCTTAAAACTCAACATTCAGAAAACTAAGATCATGGCATCCAGTCCCATCACTTTATGGCAAAAAGATGGGGAAAAATGGAAACTTTAAATTGGAGAGCTCAAAAATCACTACAGATGGTGACTGCAGCCATGAACTTAAAAGAAACTTGCTCCTTGGAAGAAAAGCTTTGACCAACCTAGATGGCATATTAAAAAGCAGAGACATTACTTTGCCAACAAAGTCTAGTAAAAGCTATGGTTTTTCCAGTAGTCATGCATGGATCTGAGAGTGGACTGTAAAGAAAGCTGAGTGCCAAAGAATGTATGCTTTTGAACTGTGGTCTTGGAGAAGACTCTTGTGAGTCCCTTGGCCTGCAGGGAGATCCAACCAGTCCATCCTAAAGGAAATGAGTCCTGAATATTCATTGAAGGGCTGATGCTGCAGCTGAAACTCCAATACGTTGGCCACCTGATGCAAAGAACTGACTCACTGGAAAAGACCTTGATGCTGAGAAAGACTGAAGGAAGGATGAGAAGTTGACAACAGAGGATGAGATGGTTGGATGGCATCACCAACTCAATGGACATGAGTTTGAGCAAGCTTTGCTGCTGATGGACAGGGAGGCCTGGAATGCTGCAGTCCATGGGGTCATAAAGAGTCAAATACAGCTGAGTGACTAAACTGAACTGGCTGAAAGATTCTACCTTCCTTCTTCCCTTGCTTTACATCAACATTTCACATGGATCACACTCCCCAAGGTCGACCGACACACGTTGTATGCCAAATCATTGTTGAATAAAGTAAGAATATATATTCCTGTATCTAAGATAGTTTAACACATGAAGCGATCTTCAAAATAATCATATTAGGCAACCTTAGTATAAAGCACTTTTGTGTGATCAGTAAATCAAACATCTGCATGTCTCTGATTTCCTGGTCCATAATGTGATGTAACAGCTAGCTTGTTGAATTTTATATCTTGTCTTGCAGAAGTAGCCTTGCTTCAGCGACACAGTCACAACCAAGACTCATGGTAAGCAAACCACACACCAATATTTTTATATTCTAGGACATTTCAGAAACAGAATGTGCTCATATTTCAGATAGAGAAATTACCTCCCAGGGCCAGATAATGCTGACAGTAAATGTACCTTTGGACTTTTAGAAACATTATACATTATAATATGCTATAATAATAAGGAAAAACATTCTGTGTTGCCCTGCAGCCATCAAGGCTAGTTGTGTAGCTTCAATTTCAAAGTTCACAGACAATCCAGGGAGAAAATCTTCTAATTAGGGTCAAAGAACTAAGGATGCAATCCTAGTATCAAAAGTAAATGTTGGAAGCTTCTTTATGCCATCACATGAAGATCATGAAAATAGTAAGGGTATGCCTGTTTGAATGTATTTCTAACTCTTAACATAAGCATTTCCACATGATATCTGTTGGTCTATGAATTCCAACAGTTTTGCATCAAGGATGACATTTTCCCTCTGTTTCATTTTAAGTGAAATAATTTTTTAGAATATGCATTTCTCTGCAGAAGTTTTGGCTTGGCAGAGTTCTTCTAGTGATTTTTGCTTGCTGCTGCTGCTGCTAAGTCGCTTCAGTCGTGTCTGACTCTGTGCGACCCCATAGACAGCAGCCCACCAGGCTCCCCCATCCCTGGGATTCTCCAGGCAAGAACACTGGAGTGGGTTGCCATTTCCTTCTCCAATGCATGAAAGTGAAAAGTGAAAGTGAAGTCGCTCAGTTGTGTCTGACTCTTAGCGACCCCTTGGACTGTGGCCCACCAGGCTTCTCCGTCCATGGGATTTTCCAGGCAAGAGTGCTGGAGTGGGCTGCCATTGCCTTCGGATTTTGCTTAGAATTGTGATATTGATAACTGAGCAACTAAGATGTTCAAGGAAAAGAATTTTCACACTTTTTTCACTAAAAATAGCTAAAAAAAAATTCATAGAACTGTTAGATATTCTACTTGTAGAAGCAGTTATTCTGTTTACTAGTAATTTAATGTTTTTCACCCATCAGCATCACAAGGTATATATAGTTGATCAAAAGTGTAGTGAAAATTATTTATCTAATGCTCTACTTTCACTACTTTTGGGTAACTACCCCAGGAAATCTTTTCAGATTTCCAGCCTTGGAAGCATTCAAAACCAGTCTAGTGACCAGTGACCAAAACTGAGATGACCAGCTGATGCAATAACCCAGTCAATTGACTTGTGTAGTTGCCTAAATTGAGCAGATTATTTGTCTAAGATTGCTGGAAACTGAGGTAGATGTATATTGTCACCCTGCTTACTTAACTTATATGCAGAGTACATCATGCAAAATGCTGGGCTAGATGAAGCACAAGCTGGAATCAAGATTGCAGGGAGAAGTAACAATAACCTCAGATACTCAGATGACACCACACTTATGGCAAAAATGGGGTCGCAAAGAGTCAGACACGACTGAGGGACTGAACTGAACTGAACTGAGGTGATGTTGAAAGACTGTACATATAAATGCAGATTCTGGGTTTGCAGTGGAAACTCACAAACAACTCTCCCCTACCATATGATATCTTCGTTGCCCTGCATTATTTTAACCTCAAGTCTTCTTTAGGTTAGGGGCTGTGTTGATACGTAAGCCTACATTCATTTATTATACATTTACTGAGTGCCTATCATGTCCAAGACACTTTGCTGCAACCATCAAGGTACAGTGGTGAGCCACAAGACACACATGGTCCATTCCTAAGTCATTTTCTCTCTTGCTTATTCCCATCTTTTTGTAATGCTTTGTTTCCTGACAGAGAAATCATCCTACTCACTGAAGCATCATTTCAGTTCAGTCACTCAGTCATGTCCAACTCTTTGCAGCCCCACGCACTGCAGCACATCAGGCTTCCCTGTCCATCACCAACTACTGGAGCTTGCTCAAATTCATGTCCATCGAGTCAGGGATGCCATCCAAGCATCTTATCCTCTGTCATCCCCTTCTCTCCTATCTTCAATCTTTCCCAGCATCAGGGTCTTTTCCAATGAGTTAGTTCTTTGCATCGCATGGCCAAAGTATTGGAGCTTCAGTTTCAGCATCAGTCCTTCCAATGAATATTCAGGACTGATATCCTTTAGGATTGACTGGTTGGATCTCCTTGCAATCCAAGGAACTCTCAAGAGTCTTCTGCAATACCACAGTTCAAAAGCATCAGTTCTTCGGTGCTCAGCTTTCTTTATGGTCCAACTCTCACATCCATACATGACTAGTAGAAAAACCATAGCTATGATTAGATGGGCCTTTGTTGGCAAAGTAATGTCTCTGCTTTTTAATATGCTATCTGGGTTGGTCATAGCTTTTCTTCCAAGGAGCAAGCATTTTTAATTTCATGGCTGCAGTCACTATCTCCAGTGCTTTTGGAGCCAAATAAAATAAAGTCTGTCACCATTTCCATTGTTCACCATCTATTTGCCATGCAGTGATGGGACTGGATGCCATGATCTTCATTTTTTGAATGTTGAGTTTTAAGCCAGCTTTTTCGCTCTCCTGTTTCACTCTTGTCAAGAGGATCTTTAGTTCTTCTTCGCTTTCTGCCATAAGGGTGGTGTCATCTGCATATCTGAGGTTATTGATATTTCTTCCAGCAATCTTGATTCCAGCTTATGCTTCATCCAGCCCAGCATTTCACATGATGTGCTCTGCATATAAGTTAAATAGGCAAAGTGACAATATACAGTCTTGTCATTCAAACCATTGCTTCTTGACCTGGATGCAGATTTCTCAGGAGGAAGGTAAGGTGGTCTGGTAGTCCCATCTCTTTAAGAATTTTCAACTCTGGTTTTCTTCAGTCAGGCTGTTCCCCTGCAAAATCAGACCCCATTGAAGTGATATGATCTCCAACATTATAAAGTCCCACATCACTCTCCCCTTTGCTGCATGCTGTGCCCTGGAGCCTAGTGAAGGGGAGCCACAAGAATACAGTTTTAAAGCAGAGCTACTTCACTGGTAGGCATGAGAAAGAAGGGGAGGTTTGTGATTAATTTAGTGAATTTGATCTTTCCAGATTGATAATTAGTTGTTATCTTTGTGACTATTATAGAAGTTATGGCATCATTGAATTCAGGCCAGGAAG
Source organism: Redunca redunca (assembly GCA_006410935.1). NCBI lineage: Eukaryota > Metazoa > Chordata > Mammalia > Artiodactyla > Bovidae > Redunca > Redunca redunca. The sequence continues at coordinate 116,054 of SJYQ01006862.1, forward strand.
GGCTCCTATGAATCAACTCCTTATACTCCCTCACTTTTTCACACAAAGAACTCCAGTAAAAGTGACTGTTTATCTTCACACAGTATGCTTGTTTGGGAATCAAAAAAATCAGTGAAAAAAAGTAGAGATAAAATCTAGGAATAATTCATATCAAATTTCATTGTTATGAAAATGCAAGTTTAATTATAGTGATAAATTATTATTATTCTAAAGGGTCAAGTCTCTAGATTCCTTCCATTACTGCACTTAGGTAATAACTATAATTTCTTCTTTAAGATACTAAAACTAACAAACATATTACTAATTCTCTGGGAACCAGGAGTCTGAAGTACAGTCACACATAAATTTGTGGAGTTAATATATTTTTAGCATCTATAAGAAAGTAAGCTTTAGTTCTTGGACAAAGGGGCTTGTACAATATAATCTGTTTCCATTTTTTGAATAAAACACTTTTACCTTCTATTTCTAAAATTGTCCAAAGGCAATATAATTTTTATAAAACATCTGAAAGTTTCAAAACCATTTCACTGCCAATGTTTCTAATTCCAAACCTGATGTTCTGGAGAAATGTGTGCCAGAATGTTTCATTTTATGTTTAAATGGTCACAGATTTAATAATGGACTGCAAAAGATTCTTGCATTTAACTATGTCCTTTACTGTTCATGCACTCATCCAAGTATGCACAAACAGGGGAATGCCATGCACTTTAAATCCATGAACATCACGGAAAAGACCCACTCTGGGCTTTGGACACATTAAAAAATTATGTCCCATTAGGTCAATGCAGAAATTAATTGTGGGATTCTTTTAAAATCCACATTGTCTCCTGGCTCTGTTGCAAGCCACTCAATTAGACACCTCTCAAGGCCTTTGTGTTGGACTAAACGTAACTAATTGTTCCATTTCTGCAAGGAGTGATTCATCTCCCAGATGTCCCAGACCTTTCAGCAGCTCTGCTCTACCAATATCTCGACATATGAAAATAGAGTCATTAGGGACCCAGGCAGAGGGGAGAGATTGGGGAGCAAATAGAGCAGGGTATTCTTTACCCCTGCCCTTTGGTATGATTAATCTTCAGTGAGAAAGGACTCCTGAATCATTCTCTTGACAGGGTAGCCCCTTTGCCCTATCTGGCTTTCCACGTGAGGAAAGATGGATGAATGCTTCCTTTTTTCTCTTCCTCCAGGTGCAGCCCTATTCACACTCAAGTCTGACTGCACATAATAGAATGACTTCTACTTGCCTCAGCTCTGTATTTTCTCCTCTACTGTTTCTCATTTGTTCTTATTCCAATGACAGAGACAGCCAAATTGAAAATGCATGAAGACCCAAAGTCTTATTTCCTAAGGGCACTGGAGTAAAATTGTGTTTGTGTGCATGTATGTTTTCTTCGAGGAAATATAGCTTCAGAGTAAATCTATGGAGAAAGGTTTTTATGCCTTTAAGCTATTGGGTTAGCTTGATGATTTTTACTACAGCTTTGAACTCTTGCTTTGTTTCTGAGCTGTTTTCTTCATGTCTTTCCTTTACTTGTAGCAAATGGTGTTATTCATTCATTGTAATAGTCGACTATATAATAATGCATGTTCTGGAATAGAAAGAGCATCTTATCCTGCTATCTGTATGCTTTCAACCATATTTAAAACAGCTAACAATGTGTTATCATCAAATGCAGTTTTTAGATCTCACATAGATTGGCAAAAAGCTTCTGTTTTAAAGTGAAATAAGAAATTGATAGCACAATATTTTAACTTTATATGGATCTATGCCTAGAGTTAGGCTGGGCTCTACTGAAAATAATTAAGCTAATCATAAGTTTTAGTTTGAGTTCCCTGAAACAAGACATTTAAACTAGGATATGAATGTATGTAGTTTATTTGGGAGGTAATTACAGGGAGTGGAGTTAGAATGATTTATGGAAGAGAAAGCCACTGGTAAAGGGTGTGTTATCAAGCAAGTTACCACCATGGGCAGCTTGAGCTTAGTCCCAGTAGGGAACTCTAGGAGCCTCATAGAACATCCACCTCAAGATTTCTCCCATTTATGGAGCAATGAAGCTGGAGTATTAATAGACTAATCCATTAGTCAGTGCTCCTAGGCTGCTCCTGAGAGACTTAATTATACCTCTGTAGCCAGGCAGAATAGATTTGATCACCAAATAATCTTCAGGAAATAGACGGAGATGTGTTTACTGAAGGGCTGCTGGGGACCATAAGAATGGTAGGGCCCAGAGTGTCTGCTCCATCATTGCACTTTTGGAAACTTTGACAGGAATGATCACTTACTTTAAGCTAATTGAAAACTTGCATTGCTTTAGAATCTATGGAAACCCCTGACTTTGAAATATAAGGTGTTCCTTATTCTTCATTTTGTTTCATCAACATTTCTGTGATTAACCAGACCAGCCACATGGTTAATTAAAGGCTACAACTCTAGGAAAATCTATTTGTTTATTTTTGCAAGAACAGTACAGAAATATTTCTCCCCTGAGCCATTTGAGAATAATGTATTAACCCAATGCCCCAATACCCATGAATATTTTAGTGTATTTTATATGAACAAGGACATTCTCTGTCTGACTCTTTGTGAGCCCATGGGCTACAGCCCACCAGGCTCCTCTGTCCATGGAATTTTCTAGGCAAGAATATCATAGGGGGTTGCCATTTCCTACATCAGGGGATCTTCCCAACACAATGATCAAACCCATGTCTTCTTTATCTCTTGCACTGACAAGGGGATTCTTTACCACTGCACCACTTGGAAAGCCTTAATTACAATGTATCTAACAAAATCATGAAATTAACATTAATGCATTTTTACTATATAATCCTCAAGTCCCATCCAAGTTTCAACTTTTGCTTCAGTAAAGGGATTTATTTCAGACCTATATGATTTCACAATGTACATGTATATCAAATCATATAGTTTATATATAATTTTATTTGTCAGTTATTTCCCAATAAGCTGGAAAATAGAACACTTTAGTAGATGAATTATAAGAATTAAAAATGATAAGAATCATGCTGCATTGCAGTTGTCATGTCTCTTTAGCTTTTTTCAATCTGTGCAAATTCTTGGTCATTTCTTGACTTTTTAACCTTGAAAATTTTGAAGATTACAGGTCATCTGTTTTGTAGAATGCTCATCAGCTTGAATTTGGACTCATCTTATTTTTGTTCTATGATTAACTTTGTCATGCTTCACTGGTAGGAAAAAAAATCACAAAACTAATGCTGCATTCATCTCATTGTTTCACATGTGTGACACACGCTTTTGATGAGTCCCTTTACTGGTGATCCAGTCCCATCACTTTATAGCAAATAGAAGGGGGGAAAGTGGAATTAGTGTCAGATTTCTTTTCTTAGACTCCAAAATCACTGTGGATGATGACTGCAGTCATGAAATTAGAGGACACTTGCTTGCTTCTTGGAAGAAAAGCTATGGCAAATCTAAAAAGCATATTAAAAAACAGAGACATCATTTTGCCAGCAAAGGTGCTTGTAGCCAATATTATGTATGTTTTTTCCAGGAGTCATGTAAGGATTTGAGAATTGAACCATAAAGAAGGCTGACTGCCAAAGAATTCATGCTTTGAGTTATGGTGAATTGTGGTGCTGAAGAAGACTCTTGAGAGTTCCTTGGACTCCAGACAGATCAAACCAGTCAATCCTAAAGGAAATCAACACTGAATATTCATTATAAAGACTGTTGTTGGAGCTGAAGCTTCAATAGTTTGGCTACCTGATGGGACAAGACAACTCACTGGGGGGGAAATAATCTGATGTTGAGAAAGATTGAGGGCAGGAGAAGGGGGCAACAGAGGATGAGATGGTTGGATGGTATCACTGATTCAGTGGACATCTACTTGCACAAACTCCAGGAGATAATGAAGAATGGGGAAGCCCGGCATGCTGCAGTCCATGAGGTCACAGAGTTGGACAAGTTTTTGAGACTGAACAACTGGTTATCACTGAGTTAAAGTGGTGTCTTTAGCATTCTCCATTGTAAATTTCACATTTTAAAATTAAGAACTATTTTGAGAAGAGGTACTTTTAACTTGTAAATATCCCACTACTCATCAAACTTTCAATTCTTTATTGATTTATATATTTATATATATAAGGATATTCTCAAAAATTCTTATTTAAATATTGGCTCATAATTTTTACTATTCTACATATATTGATATTGAAATTGTCCCAGATTTGGCCAGGAGGAGGCCCTGACAGCTGACTTGTATATCTTTCCAGCTTGACCCCATCTTCCTACGAAAACTTTTAAAACTGAGAATCCCGATCAATGGTGAGATATTTGAACCAACAAATGGTATTCCATTAAGGAAAATTAGAAGAATAACTCAGCATATCTTCACAAAGAAGAAACAAACAAACAGAAGAAAATCAAGATCCATAGCATAAGACGTTTGATTGAGACATGAGGTGGCTTCTGTAAAAAGTAGTCATATATATCAACTTGGAAATCTCCCGTGTGAAATGTCTTGAGTTAATTGATTCTAATATTGCTAGAATTATACATGATTCAGAGATTATAGTTATAGGTAGTAAATTATGTTTTGGATTGTAATAGAATATTTTTAATACAAAATTAATTCTGGAAAAATGAAGACTACTTCATCAATAAGTTAATTAAATAACAGCTAATTTTTTTTTTTCAAAACATTCTGCCAAGAAAAGGTATTTGGACTAGCAGCACCAGAGATGTCCTATCTCTGTCAATAATTTCTTTTCCTTTCGATCTTGGGGTAACCAAGAGAAGTAAACATACATTGGTCATTAGCCAATTAAAAATAACATATTTAATCAGCCAATGCCTGTGACTTATTAGCAAAGAGGTCTGAGAAAACAGTCTCCTGTCTTCCAACTCTTGTGCCAATTCATTAAAAGTATTAGCTTCTCAAAATGATATAAGCTATATGAAGCAATTACTTTGCTGACAAAGGTGCGTATAGTCAAAGCTATGGCTTTTCCAATAGTCATGTATGGATGTGAGAATTGGACTATAAAGAGAGCTGAGTGCCAAAGAACTGATGCTTTTGAACTATGGTGTTGGAGAAGACTCTTGAGAGTCCTTTGGGCTGTAAGGAGATCCAACCAGTCCATCTTAAAGGAGATCAGCCTGGGTGTTCATTGGAAGGACTGATGCTGAAGCTGAAACTCCAATACTTTGGCCACCTGATGTGAAGACTGACTCATTAGAAAAGACCCTGATTCTGGAAAGATAGAAGGCAGAAAGAGAAGGGTACAACAGAGGATGAGATGGTTGGATGGCATCACTGACTTGATAGACATAAATTTGAGCAGCTCCAGGAGTTGGTGATGGACAGGGAGGCTTGGTGTGCTGCAGTTAATGAGGTCTCAAAGAGTCGGACATGACTGAGTGACTGAACTGAACTGAACTGGTAGGAAGCAATGACCAGTATATTGTGAAGAGAGCAAGTGAAGAAAGCAAGATGTTTGGGCTTTTAGAGTTATTGTTTATCTGTATGAAATGAGTGAAGAGAGAAACAGAGGCCCTATTTAATCCACAGTCACACTGTTACTCATAACTGTGGTCCAGTAAACAAACACCCTGAAATTAGTATTATGATTAACAAGTTTCCCATTTTTTTAGGAAGAGATGGAATGTAGTGCTAAACTGAGAGGTGGAGAGAAGTGCTTCTTTTCCTGTATATTCAATGTGATGCAGTTTAAGGAGGTTGTCAGAAGGCTCATTCAAAGAGCTTGCCTTAAATGAAACAATGAGTTAAACAATTGAAACACAAGATGTGTTGTGCTTAGTTGCTCAGTTGTGTCAGACTTTTTGTGACCCCAAAGACTGTAGCCCACTAGGCTCCTCTGTCCCTACAGATTCTCCAGGCAATAATACTGGAGTGGGTTGCCATGCCCACCTCCAGGGGATCTTCTCAACCCAGAGATCGAACCAAGTTCTCCTGCATTCCAGGGAGATTCTTTACTGCCTGAGCCACCAGGGAAGCACGCAAGATGAAAAGTATGGTGGGATTGTTCCAAGATGGAGGAGATATAGAATGGGGAGACCACTTTCTCCACCACAAATTCATTAAAAGATCATTTGAATGTTGAGCAACTTCCACAAAACAACTTCTGAAAGCTGGTGAAGGACACCGGGCACCGAAAAAGGCAGCTCAATCTCTTCAAAATGAGATAGGACAAAATATAAAAGACAAAAGCAGAGACAGAAGATTTAGGGATGGAGATCCTTCCTGGGGAGGGACTCATGAAGGAGAAGTTTTCACACAGTAGGAAACCCTCTCACAGGCATGTCTGTGGGGACTTTTGGAATCTCAAAGAGCAGCATAACCAGGAGGGAAAACAAAAAAAACACAGAATATGTGCTTAACTGCAACAACAAGCAGAGGGGAAGTGGCACAGACACTCCCTTCTACCACAAGTGAGTGGGAGCTGGGCAGGGAGATATTGGCTGCATCAAAAGTCCTTAGGTTAAGGACTGGACCTGAATGCCCTGCGGACAATCTGAGGGAGCTAATGTGAGATAGTAACCCAAACTGTAGGATGATCAGAGAGACATTAAAAACAAAACAACAACAACAAAAAAAAAACACTTTCCTGCAAAAGGCTCTAATGCCCCTTGGTGCCCATTGGCGTGCTCACAGAACAAAGGAGTGAATACCAAAGGAGAGAAAGTCACTGCCATATAGGGCCCTCCTTTCCCAGAGGCAGAGAGGCAGACATGCAACAGCCAGATACAGAAGGAAAGGGGCTGCTTCAGTCTCAGCCCCAGAGACTGCGTCTTGCACCAACATGTGAGGAGGCTCCCAGTTGCTAACCATGTCTTCCTGGGATCCTGGACAGTTGACATCTGCCAGGAGTGTCACAGCCTGAGATCAGCGCCCCAGAGGAGACACACAGCACACTCGGAACTGTGCTCTTACAGCACACCCGGAAAACCAAGCAGCCAGGACAGGGGAGGTGAATAAGATACAAGGCCCATCTGGGACAGTGTGCTCACCAAGCACTTAGTCACCTGAGCTGCTCGGACCTGGGAAGGGCAAAAAACACACAGCTAATCTGGATCTGTGCCCTTGAGGACCACCCAAGAACCTGAGTGGCTTAGACCTGGGAAGTGCACAAAACACAGGACCCACCTGGGACAGTACCCTTGCAGAGCACCCTGGAGCCTGAGCAGTGTGGACCCGGGAGGTACATGCCGCCTTCGGCTATGGTAAACCCAGTGTGGTCCATCCACTGTGAGCACTCCCCATACATGCCAGTGGTATCTGTTTGCAGTGTCCCTCCCTCCCCACAACACAACTGAACAAGTGAGCCTGAATAAGTGGCCACCTTCACAACCTGATGTCAGGGTGGTTAATAGACACTGAAGAGACTTGCAAACAGAAGAAGCCAAAATAAACAAAGAAGGAGGAACTGCGCTGGAAGTGGCAGGTGCAGCAGATTAAAACCCTGCAGTTAATACTGAGACTGCATTTGAGAGACATCTATAGACCTTGAGAACAAGTACAAGCTTGAACAAGGGACTATCTAACACTGAATTGGTCCACACTTCCCACAACAATATATATATATATATTAAAATATATATTTTTTAACTTTTGTGATTGCTTTTGTTTTGTATTCTTTATATTGCATTTTTGAGAGTCTAATCTCTATTCTAGGATTTTAATCTTTGCTGTTTGATATTTGTTATCAATTTTGTACTTTTAAGAATCTAATCTTCAGTATTCATTTTCACTTAGGGATTTGATTACTGGTTTGATTGCTGTGTCCCCTTTTGACTCCCCCTATTATTCTCCTGGTCACCTCTATCTCCCCCTCTTCTTTTCTCTATATCTGAATTTCTCTGGGTGTTTCTGACTGTGGACAGTTGTTTCACCATTAACCTAGGGGTTTTACCTTCTGTGCTGTATGGATGAAGAAGTCTTGAGGCTACTGTTAGAGAAGGACTAGAAGCCAGAGGCAGGAGGCTTAAATCTAAAACTTAGAACATCAGAGAATTTCTGATTCCATGGAACTTTAATAGACAAGAGCTCATCCAAAAATCTCCATACCTGCCCTGCAACCAAGCTTCACCCAAAAGCTAATAAGTTCCAGTGCAAGACATATCATGCTAATTCTCCAGCAAAACAGGAATACAACCCTGAACATTAAAAGACAGGCTACCCAAAGTCATGCCAAACCTATAGATACCCCAAAACTCACTAGTAGACAGGTCATTACACTCTAGAGAGAAGAGATCCAGCTCCACCCACCAGAACACAGACACAAGCTCCCCCAACCAGGAAACCTTGACAAGCCACTAGTCCAACTCCACCTACAGGGAGCAGACTCAACAATTAAGAGGAACCATGAACTTCCAGCCTGCAGAAAGGGCACCCCAAACACAGCAATCTAAATGAAAATGCAGACAAATATTCAGCAGGTGAAGGAACATGATAAAAACCCACAAACAAGCAAAAGAGGGAATAGGGAGTCTACCTGGAAAAGAATTCAGAATAATAATAGTAAAGATGATCCCAAATCTTGAAAACATAATGGAGTTACAAATAAATAGACAAGAGACAAGGATTAGAAGATACAGGAAATGTTTAACAAGGACCTAGAAGAAATAAACAAGAGTCAATTAGTAATGAACAATGCAACAACTGAGATTAATCACTCTGGAGGTAATCAACAGCAGAATAACTGAGGCAACAGAGAGGATAAGCAAGGTGAAAGATAGAATGATGGAAATAAATGAAACAGAGGGGAAAAAATAATTAAAAGAAATGAGGACAACCTCAGAGACCACTGTGACAATGTTAAATGCCCCTACATTCGAATCATAGGTGTCCCAGAAGAAGAAAACAAAAAGACACGGCAGGAGAAAATGTTGAGGACATAATAGTCAAAAACTTCCCTAAAATGGGGAAGGAAATAGCCACCCAAGTCCAAGAAACCCCAAGTATCCCAACAGGATAGAGCCAAGGCAAAACACCACAAGATACATATTAATCAAACTAACAAAGATCAAACACAAAGAGTAAATATTAAAAGCAGCAAGGGAAAAGCAACAAATAACACACAAGGGGACCCCATAAGGATAACAGCTGATCTTTCAATAGAAGCCCTTCAGGCCAGAAGGGAATGGCAGGACATACTTAAAGTGATGAAAGTAAAACCTACAACCAAGATTACTCTATCAGCAAGGATCTCATTCAGATTTGAAGGAGAAATCAAAAGCTTTACAGACAGCAAAACCTGAGAGAATTCATCACAACCAAGCCAGCTCTTCAACAAATGCTAAAGGAATTTCTCTAGGCAGGAAGCTCAGAAAAGCTTTATAAAAATGAACCAAAAAAAAACAAAACAAAACCTAATAGTAACAAGATCATCAGTTCAGTTCAGTTCAGTCACTCAGTCATGTCCGACTCTTTGTGATCTCATGAATCGCAGCATGCCAGGCCACCCTGTCCATCACCAACTCCCAGAGTTCACTCAAACTCATGTGCATCGAGTTGGTGATGCCATACAGCCATCTCATCCTCTGTCGTTCCCTTCTCCTCCTGCCCCCAATCCCTACCAGCATCAGAGTCTTTTCCAATGAGTCAACTCTTCACATGAGGTGGCCAAAGTATTGGAGTTTCAGCTTTAGCATCAATCCTTCCAATGAACATCCTGGACTGATCTCCTTTAGAATGGACTGGTTAGATCTCCTTGCCGTCTAAGGGATTCTCAAGAGTCTTCTCCAACATCACAGTTCAAAAACATCAATTCTTCAGTGCTCAGCTTTCTCCACAGTCCAACTCATCCATACATGACCACTGGAAAAACCATAGCCTTGACTAAACAGACCTATGTTGGTAAAGTAATGTCTCTGCTTTTGAATATGCTATCTAGGTTGGTCATAGCTTTTCTTCCAAGGAGTAAGCGTCTTTTAATTTCATGGCTGCAGTCACCATCTGCAGTGATTTTGGAGCCCAAAAAAATAAGTGTGACACTGTTTCCACTGTTTCCCCATCTATTTCCCATGAAGGGATGGGACCAGATGCCATGATCTTCGTTTTCTGAATGTTGAGCTTTAAGCCAACTTTTTCACTCTCCTCTTTCACTTTCATCAAGAGGCTTTTTAGTTCCTCTTCACTTTCTGCCATAAGGGTGGTGTCATCTGCATATCTGAGGTTATTATACTTATCAATAATTACCTTAAATGTAAATGGTTTAAATGTTCCAACCAAAATAGAAAGACTGGCCAAATGGGTACAAAAATAAGACCCCAATATATACTGTCTACAAGAGACCCACCTCAAACCTAGGGACACATACAGACTGAAAGTGAAGGGCTGGAAAAAGATATTTCATGCAAATAGAGACCAAAAAAACATCAGGAGTAGCAATACTCAAATAAAATAGACTTTCAAAGACTATGATGAGAGACACAGAAGGACACTACATAATGATCAAAGGATCAATCAAATCAAGAAGAAGATGTAACAATTTTAAATATATATGCACCCAACACAGGAGCACCTCAATGTGTAAGGCAAATGCTAACAAGTATGAAAGGGGAAATTAACAGTAAAACGATAATAGTGGGGGACTTTATGGATAGATTAACCAAATAGAAAATTAGCAAGGAAACACAACCTTTAAATTCTACAGTGGGCCAGTTAGACCTAATTGACATCTATAGGGCACTTCACACAAAAACGATGGATTTCACCTTTCACTCAAGTGGACATGGAACATTCTTCAAGATATATCACAACCAGGGCCATAAATCTAGCCTTGATAAATTTTTAAAACTTGAAATTATTTTAAGCATATTTTCTGTTTATAATGCAGTAAGATTAGATGTCAACTACAGGAAAAAAAAAACACTATTAAAAATACAAAAATATGGAGGCTAAACAACACACTTCTGAGTAACCAATGATCATGGAATAAATCAAAAAGGAAAGGAAAATATGCATAGAAACAAATGAAAATGAAAACACGACAACCTCAAACCTATGAGATTCAGTAAAAGCAGTGCTAAGAGGGAGGTTCCAAGCCTACTTCAAGAAACAAGAGAAGCATCAAATAAACAACCTTACTTTCCATCTAAAGCATCTAGAAAAAGAAGAAGAAAAGAAGCCCAAAGTTAGGAGAAGCAAAGAAATCATAAAAATCAGAGAAGAAATAAATGAAAAAAAAAAAGAAAAAAGAGACTATAGTAAAAATCAACAAAACTAAAAGCTGGTTCTTTGAGAAGATAAATAAAATGGACAAACCATTAGCTGTGCTCATCAAGAAATAAAAACGAAGAATCAACTCAATATAATCAGAAATGAAAATGGAGAAATCACGACAGACAACACAGAAATACAAAAGATAATAAGACTACTATGAGAAATTATATGCCAATAAAATGGACAACTTGGAAGAAATGGACAAATTCTTAGAAAAGCATAACCTTCCAAAACTGAACCACTAAGAGTCAGAAAATCTTAACAGACCCATCACAAGCATGGAAAACAAAACTGTAATAAAAAAATCTTTCAGCAAAACATTTGTTGAAGCCCAGGACCAGATGGCTTCACAGGTGAATTCTACCAAAAATCGAGAGAAGAGCTAACACCTGTCCTACTCAAACTCTTCCAGAAAATTGCAGAGGAATTCTATGAGGCCACCATCACCCTAATACCAAAACCAGACAAAGATGCCACACCAAAAAAGAAAACTACAGACCAATTTCACTGATAAACATAGAAGTAAAAATCCTAAACAAAATTCTAGCAAACAGAATCCAAAAACATATTAAAAAGATCATACATCATGAGCAAGTGGGCTTTATCCCAGAGATGCATGGAGTCTTCAGTATTCAAAAATCAATCAATGTGATACACCATATAAACAAATTGAAAGATAAAAACCATATGATTATCTCAATAGATGCATAGAAATCCTGTGACAAAATTCAGCACCCATTTGTGATAAAATCTCTCCCAGAAGCAGGCATAGAAAGAACATACCTAAACGTAATAAAAGTCATATATGACAAACCCACAGCAAATATTATCTTCAATGGTGAAAAATCAAAAGCATTTCCTTTAAATAAGGAGTAAGATAAGGATGCCCATTTTCACCACTACTATGCAACCTAGATTTGGAAGTCCTAGCAGCAGAAGAGAAGAAAAAGAAATAAAAGGAATCCAAATTGGATAAGAAGGAGTAAAACTGTCACTGTCTGCAGATGACATGATCCTCTACATAGAAAACCCTAATGATCGCAGCAGAAAATTATTACAGCTAATCAGTGAATATAGTAAAGTTGTAGGATATAAAATTAATACACAGAAATTCCTTGCATTCCTATACACTAACAATGAGAAAACAGAAAGAGAAATTAAGGAAACAATCCCATTCAACATTTCAATGAAAAGAATAAAATACTTAGGAATAAGTTTACCTAAAGAAACAAAGGACCCATATACAAAAACCATAAAACACTGATGAAAGAAATCAAAGATGACACAAATAGATGGAGAAATATACCATGTAGCATGGATTGGAAGAATCAATATAGTGAAAATGAGTATACTACACAAAGCAATCTACAGATACAATACAATCCCTATCAAGCTACCAATGATATTTTTCACAGAACTAGAACAAACAATTTCACAATCTGTATAGAAACATAAAAAACCTTGAATAGCTAAATCAATCTTGCGAAAGAAGAATGGAACTTAAGGAATCAACCTGCGTATCTTCAGACTATACTACAAAGCTACAGTCATCAAGACAGTATGGTACTGGCAAAAAAACAGAAATATAGATCAATGGAACAAAATAGAAAGCCTAGAGATAAATCCACACAAATATGGACATCTTATCCTGGTTGTTCTTTGGAAGGAATGATGCCAAAGCTGAAATTCCAATACTTTGGCTACCTCATGTGAAGAGTTGACTCACTGGAAAAGACTCTGATGCTGCGAGGGATTGGGGGCAGGAGGTAAAGGGAACGACAGAGGATGAGATGGCTGTATGGCATCACCGACTCGATGGACATGAGTTTGAGTGAACTCTGGGAGTTGATGATGGACAGGGAGGCCTGGCATGCTGCAGTTCATGGGGTCACAAAGAGTCGGACATGACTGAGTGACTGAACTGAACTGAACTGAACTATCTTTGACAAGGGAGACCAAAATATACAATGGAGAAAAGACAATCTCTTTAAACAAGTGGTGCTGGGAAAACTGATCAACCATCTATAAAAGAATGAAACCAGAACACTTTCTTACACCATACACAAAAATAAACTCAAAATGGATTAAAAATCTAAATGTAAGACCAGAAGCTATAAGACTCTTAGAGGAAAACATAGGCAAAACACTCTCTGACATAAATCACAGCAAGATCCTCTATGACCCACCTCCCAGAGTAATGGAAATAAAAAGAGAAATAAATAAATGGGACCTAAGTAAACTTAAAAGTATCTGCACAATGAAGGAAACTACAAGGAAGGTGAAAAGGCAGCCTTCAGAATGGGAGAAAATAATAGCAAATGAAACAACTGACAAATAATTAATCTTCAAAATATACAAGCAACTCAATACCAGAAAAATAAATGGCCCAATCAAAAAGTGGGCCAAAGAACTAAACAGACATTTCTCCAAAGTCATATAGATGGCTAACAAACACATGAAAAGATGCTCAACATCATTCATTATCAGAGAAATGTAAATCAAACCTCAATGAGGTATCATTTCATTCCAGTCCAAACGGTTGCCACCAAAAAGTCTATAAGCAATAAATGCTGGTGAGGGTGTGGAGAAAAGGGAATCCTCTTACACTGTTGATGGGAATACAAACTAGTACAGTCACTATGGAAAACAGTGTGAAGATTCCTTAAAAAACTAAAAATAGAACTGCCATAAGACCCAGCAATCCCACTGCTGGGCATACACACAGAGGAAACCAGAATTGAAAGAGACACATGTACCCCAGTGTTCATTGCATCACTGTTTACAATAGCTAGGACATGGAAGCAAGCTAGATGCCCATCAGCAGATGAAAAGGAAGTTGTGGTACATATATACAACTGTGGAATGTTACTTAGCTATAAAAAGGAATATATTTGAGTCAGTTCTAATGAGGTGGATGAAACTGGAGCCTATTATACAGAGTGAAGTAGGTCAGAAAGATAAATATCAATACAGTATATTAATGCATATATGGAATTTATAAAGATGATAATGACAACCCTATGTGAAAGACAGCAAAAGAGACACAGATGTAAAGAACAGACTCTTGGACTTAGTGGGAGAAGGGGAGGGTGGGATAATTTGAGAGAATAGCATTGAAACACGTATATTACCATATATAAAATGGATGAGCAGTGAAAGTTTGATGCATGAATCAGGACACTCAAAGCCAGTGCTTTGGGACAACCCAGAGGGATAGGGTGGGGAGGAAGGTGAGAGGGGGTTCAGGATGGGGGGACACATGTGTGCCAGTGGCTGATTCATGTCAATATATGGCAAAACCCACCACAATATTATAAAGTAATTAGCCTCCAATTAAAATAAATAATATTTTTAAGTATGAAATTCAATGTAAAATACACAGAAAAATAAGAAAGTGATAATGTATGAATAAGTTTCCTTGAAAAAATTATTTGAATTTAAACAGCTTTAAAATGTGATTTTATTCTTGCTGACCTGCCCTACAGGAGGGAGGGGCTGTACCAGGTTATTACACAAAGGCCAATTCTAACCAGGTGCTTAGGGTCATAGGTTCAGTTCACTCACTGGATACACTTCCTTTGGGTTCAGTCAACTAAACCCACTGCAGAAGAGAATTTAATAAAGGAAAGGAAATCCTACCAGGACCAGCTCCAAGGGATCTCAAGGTTTTAAACCTAATGCTGGGCTCCTTATGCCTTCAGGTTAACCATATGTAAACAATTGCTACTTTTCACACCAGAAGAAAGTTACTCTTCAGAGGTGGACTGATTCCTTGGCCATAAAGTTTATAAGTCCACTGGCTAAGTTTATAAAGTGCTCAGACATCCTTTGGAAATGAAAGGTGCTGTATAGTGGCAAGAGCTCTAGGGTGGGAAGGAAAGGAAACACAGCCATGGAGCCTAAGTCTCATTAGCCCAATATATTGCTTTTGCAATGAAGTTAGACATATTTTAAGAGAATTAAGACCAATGTATCACACTGAAATGCACAGAGTCATTACATGCTCTGCCTCAAAGGTCTGTTAAGCATACAAAAGCCTAAAGTAAGGCTGAATGAAGAAAAATAAAACACATTTTCCTACAATGGGTCTTGTCCCTGCTGTAAACTTCAAGCAACCTTTCTCTGGATGGTTCTTCCCCCAAGGTTAGTGAGCATACTATGGAGACTTAGAGGACTGGAATCAAATTTCTTCACTTTTCAGCATCTTCATCACAACTTTTGACTCCTCCCAGGACCACTAATAATACATCTTCTTCTTTAGTACCTTGGTACCTAAAGCTTTTTTTTCTCTGTGGAGGTGAATCAAATACAATTCCTTTTCAAGGAAGAGCAGTTAGTTTTGCTATGTAAAAAATGATCCCCAAAGTAGTGGCTAAACCTAACATTTTCTCTTTTCTCATAGCAATGTGAATTAGCACTTTGGGATGAGCTCAATCTGAATTGTTTGTCTCTGCTCTAGTCAGTGAGTGGTTGATGACCTTGTTCACATGCCTGATGGTGATACCTGGCTTCAGGATCAATGCAAGTAACTGGATCATGTTCCACTTGTTCTCTAGAAGGCTAGCTGAGGATCATTTATAGGGTGGCTGTACTAATTCCTAAGAATAGCAAGAGAGGAAAAGCCTAGTGCTCAAGTATTTGCTAAGCCCCTGCTGGTCATAAGTCTGTCACACACCTAAATTCAAATCAAATAAGAAAAAAGAGAGAGAGAGGAAATAAACTCTCCACTTTGATGGGAGAAGCTGCAAAGTCTCAGTGCAAAAGTCATGAAATAGGAAAAGAAAGAATTTGTGGCCAGTTTTGCAACTGACCATATAAGGTAAAAAATGGAAATAAAATCAAATATGTTCCACCATAAATGTGCTCAGATCCAAAAGAAGTGCTGGAATATAATACTAGTTGGAGACATGGCTTCCATGTCTATTTTGGTTTATTATTGTCATCACCAGAATCTTTCAGTTAATGTTTGGAGAAATTTCGGGGCTTTTCACAGTATGGTTTTTCTCTGAAATTTCCCTCTCACAATATGTACAGATTGATGAAGCTATGGTTTTCAGACAGAGACTCATTATCCTCCCCTACCCCACCATCACTATTACATACATGAAGAAAAATAAAGATGAAAGAATGGGGGGGAAAAACCCAACTAGATTTTTTTCTCCTTTTATTTTCTTTCTTTATTTTTCAGACTTGTCCATAAAGCAAAAATGAAGCATGTAGTGAACCTGTTCACACTTTCTCACTTCTAGTGAATGACTTCATACATTTATTTCTATATGTTGGTGAAGTTAGGACACACTACCCACAAAATATTATACCTTGACATATTGAATATCTTAAGTTTAAAAATTTGAGAAAACAGAAGATGCAGGAAAGTAGATTTCTCTGACCTCCCCTCTGCCCTTTTTCTCTGAAACAAATCATGAAACTCTCATGTGGGAGATATCCTCCCCATACTTGGAGGCAAGAAGCATTCTTATCTCCAAAGACAAGGGGACTCCCAAGAAGAATTCCAATAAAAAGATCTTGCTAAGTCTCCCCCTGGATTAGTATGCTTACCTTATACTCCGTGACTATCCGATTTCTATACAACTCCCCACTCTCCATCAAATTCAGCTTTAAAATATGCGGGTCTAACTGTATGCTTTATACCTATTAATCTATCTTTGTCAGTTTAAATTTCAGACCCAGTCAGGGACCCTAACAGGTTTTGAAGAAACTTTTTTCCTTCCCTACAATATCAGGTTGCTTCAGTCGTGTCCAACTCTTTGCAACTCTGTGGACTGTAGCCTGCCAGGCTCTTCTGTCCATGGGATTCTCTTGGCAGGAAAATTGGGTTATGCCCTCCTCCAGGGGATCTTTCTGACCCAGGGATTGAACCCATATCTCCTAAGCATTGGCCTGGGAAGCTCAACATTATCCCAAGTTAGAGCAAATCTAGTTTTGAAAATAAGTAATTTGGGCAGACCTTAATATCACTTGCCTATTTTTAGTTTGCTGTTTTTAATAGAGGGCAATGTTGTTAAGATGTAACAAATAATGTCAGCCCCACAGCTTTGCAAAATGCCCTCCTGCCTCTAAAGCACTTTTCACATGTTTTATTTTATCCTTGTAGTGGAGTATGCAGAGATTTACATCAGTAGTATTTAAAGGCTATTTCAAAAATATTGGCCCTAGAGTAGAAAGAACAGAAGGGGAAGCTGAGGGAAAGGCAAAGAAAGAATTCATTCTTCATCTTCTGAGGACCTAATAGCTATGCTCCTTGAAAAACTGCCAGCATTTTTTCTAGCAATTTGAAGTCAGCAACTTCCCTTGTGAAAACCAGAAGAAAGCCACAATAATCGGAAACAATCACTTCAGACAAAATTCATGGATTATGATATAACCACTGTAAAAAGAATGAAATTATCAGAAATTATTCATAATAAAAAATGTCTGTACTGAGAGTAGCTACATTTGATTTATATTAGCAAAAAAAAAAGAGAGAGAGAGAGAGAGAAGATGGCCTTAATAATGTAAAATTGTACATTCTAGTTGGGAACTTCGGATGTCTTATCGATTTCTGCAGTTTACATTAGGATATTTTCTACACATAACAGAATGTCCAAATACAAAGGAGCTTAAACAGTAGGTCCTTTCCACCATGTATCAAAATCTATATGGGAAGGTATTTGTCAGATTTCCTGGAACTTTAGCTCTTTTCTTGACTTGCAAGATAGCTGCAGTAACTTTAAGCCTCACAGTTTTATGGGAGAAGGTCACAGGCAGGAAAGGAAGTAGATCGGCTTTCTACACATCTCAGAAAAAGCAATCTTTCCCTGAGTCACTAGATTTTTCTCCTGAAGCTCATGGACCAAGAGTGGTACACATGTTCATGCTCTTGCTGCAAAGAAGGTTGGTAAAGCAAGGTACAGCTATCTTCAGCTTTTACTGGTGAAGCATCAGGGGAAACAGATGTCAGGGTCTCGATCTTCCTACCTGGCAAGAAGGAAGGAGATGACTCATGCCATCTGCTTCCAAAAGCTTGGTGGGAAGAGTATTTTAATCTGAAACATGCATGTATTAATCTTCTTCTTCCTCTCCCATCACAGGATTATGTCCACATTCACAAATAATGCACACTCTTTATAATATTTTATGGATTACTATGCCTGAATGTGCACAAAGATAAGTGGTTCTATTCAAGCTTAATAAAGCTCTTAGGACCAACTTCAAAGCTGTGGATAAAGCAATTAAAGATGTCCTCCTTAGGCCCCATGGCTGAGCTGTATGGGATACCACCCGTGAGGCAAGTCTCGTCTTTGCACAGAAATGTTTTGATCCATTTCTATGTATTCTTCTACTCAACTGAACGTTGCAAATGGCAATATTTTATATTACTATCATTTAAAACATTATTAAGCCAAGTCATTTTTATATTTTCCAGATGAAATATGGTATAGCAGAGCAACTTTTAAAATAGTATCTGTGGCTATCTAGGATTATGTTAAAGCCAAGTGGGTGGAGTGCGTCTGACTAGCTAGCCAACACTCCCAACGTGTGTGCATGCTAAGTCACTTCAGTTGTGTCCAACTCTTTGCAGTCCTATGAACTGTAACTGATCAGGCTTCTCTGTCCATAGGATTCTCCAGGCAAGAGTATTGGAGTGGATTTCTATGCCATCCTCCAGGGGGTCTTCCCAACCTAGAGATGGAACCTGTGTCTCTTGCTTCTCTTGCATTGGCAAGAGGGTTCTTTACCACTAGCAACACCTGGGAAATCCCACATTCCCAGCATATCCATCTAAATAAGCTCAGCCTTTGTAATTATTATTATTTTTTTAATTTGGAGATAAAAGGGTTCTGCTTACACATTTTTTTTTAATGAAATGAATTCTACAGCTAAGAAAAATTTTTCAGTAGAAAGAATTGAGGATGTGGAGTTAGAACTTGGAGGGACTCTTAATACTGCCACTTATTAGCATGCTATGTGACTATGTGCAAAAAGTTGCTTCCCCAAGTAGTGGTATTTTAATAACAGTGAATCCATGAATTTTAAGAAGAAATTCACATTATCTCCTTAATTAGATGTCCAGGAACTATCAACATTATTTCCTTATTCACATTTTTCATGCTATAATTACAGCATAAAACCCCATTCAGTTGGTATGCCAAGATATTCTTAGCTAAGGTAGATTGTTTCAAATTGTTTGTTGAAATAGACATCATTTACATGGAAGAGAATCCCTTATTGTAAAGTTCCCATGGAATAAATTCTAAGAAATGATTTTATGGATACAAGGACGTAAACATCTGTTTGCTAATCAAGAAATATTGCCAAATTGCATTTTTTAATAAATAGAATTATAATTGCTTATACTGGCATTAACAATATATCATTATACCAAGTTTCAAAAATGCTGCCAATTTTGAATATTTATTTTATTCAATTTTGGCAGTTATAAAGGTATAAAATTATATCATGGAGTTACTGAATTTCTAATAGTTTTATTACTAAGGGAGATACATATTTTTCTTTATTTNTGCCAATGCAGGAGATGCAGGTTCAGTCCTTGGGTCAGGAAGATCCCCTGCAGAAGGAAATTGCAACCCACTCCAATAATCTTGCCATCGAAATCCTATGAACAGAGGAATCTGGTGGGCTACAGTCCATAAAGTCGCAAAAGAGTCAGACACAATTTAATGACTAAACAACAGTAACAACAAAATGATGGAAGTATAGCATAAGGCCAGCATTTGAGTTATTTTCTTTGCCACCTTCTCTCCCCTGTTAGAGGAAACCAGTATTTTGAAATAAGTGCTGTTTTTCATCCCCATGCAAACATTTGAAATTATACAACACATAATGCCAAAAACCATACACCATTGTTTTATATGTGCAGGAGACACTGTTATACCCCTTCCAGAACTCTTTCTCTGTTGGTGCCCTCACATTCAGGTGCAGTGAGTACGAGGAGTGTGAGCTGTCAATGGGTCTCACTGTCTTGTTCTCTGTTCCCAGGATTGTGCTTGGCTACATAGAAGGTGTTCCATTGGAAGATGCCTTCCACAGGTCAGCCCACAGCCAGTGATTGGTAAGTATGTGTGTCTCGGGCACAGGGATGAGAAAGAGAAGCAGTCACCCTCTTGCCTCAAGGTGAGACCAGTGCTACTATGCACTTTATTTTCCAGAGCTGCTCTTGGGATCAGACTGAGATGAGAATCCAACCAAACCGTAACCTTGCTTTATTCTTTCCTCAGTTCTGCCCTGCTTCCCTTCCTGACCTTCTATGAGCCATTCTACAGTAGGTCACATATACCACAATCCTTGTCCCTGACTTAGCTTTTACAGGATCCCTCCCAAGAAGATGTGCTATCTAAATATATATATATATATATATATATATATATAGAGAGAGAGAGAGAGAGAGAGAGAGAGGGAGAGAGAGAGGAGAAGGCAATGGCACCCCATCCAGTACTCTTGCCTGGAAAATCCCATGGACGGAGGAGCCTGGTAGGCTGCAGTCCATGGGGTCGCTAAGAGTCAGGCATGACTGAGCGACTTCACTTTTGCTTTTCACTTTCATGTATTGGAGAAGGAAATGGCAACCCACTCCAGTATTCTTGCCTGGTGAATCCCAGAGACAGAGGAGCCTGGTGGGCTGCTGTCTATGGGGTCGCACAGAGTCGGACATGACTGAAGCGACTTAGCATATACATATATATATAGAGAGAGAGAGAGAGAAACATTTTATCTTGTGCATGTTAAGTCGCTTCAGTCATGTCTGACACTTTGTGACCCTATGGACTATAGCTTGTCAGACTCCTCTGTCCATAGTATTCTGCTGGCAAGCGTACTAAAGTGGGTTGCCATGCCCTCCTCCAGGGGATCTTCCTGACCGAGGGATCCAACCTACATCTCATGTCTCCTGCACTGACAAGTGGGTTATTTACCACTAGCGCCACCTGGGAAGCCACACATTTTATCTTACTTATTGCTAATTACTTGACATCTTGTTTTCTTTATGTAACATGATGTTTTTGAAAGATTAATCATTATATATCTAAGACATTCCATCTTTTAAATATTTTATTTTCAATCATTTTATTCCTCTAATCCCCTTCAAACGGACTGTTAAATGTGAGACCTTTTTTTTTTTTTTGTATTGCAAACATTGAACAGTCATACATATGTTCCTCTGCACATCTCTCCATAACTCTCCATAACATCTCTCCAAAACTGATGCCCAAGATTAGATCTGCTGGGTCATATGATGGGTGGATCATCAACTTTCTTATTAGGTTGGTGCAACTGTAATTGTGGTTTTGGACCATTAATTTTAAATCATTATGTGTGTATGCTCAGTCGCTTCAGTCATGTCTTACTCTGCTACCCTATGCGACTCCACCAGGGTCTGCTGTCTACAGGATTTTCCAGGCAAGAACACTGGAGTGGGTTCCCATGCCTTCCTCCAGGGGATCTTCCCAGACCAGGAATCAAACCTGCGTCTCCTGCATTGCAAACAGATTCTTTACCACTGAGCCACCAGAGAAACCCCCTTAAATCATCATAATTAATAGCTCAGCTGGTAAAAAAAAAATCTGCCTACAAAGGAGATCCCAGTCTGATTCCTGAGTCGGGAACATTCCCTGGAGAAGGGATAGGCTACCCACTTCAGTATTCTTGGGCTTCCCCACTGGCTCAAACAGTAAGAGTCTACGTGCAATGTAGGAGACCTGGGTTCAATCCCTGGATCAGGAAGATCCCCTGGAAAAGGGCATGGCAACCCACTCTAGTATTCTTATCTGGAGAACCCCATGGACAGAGGAGACTGGAGGGCTATAGTCCATGGGGTTGCAAAGAATCGGACATGATTGAGTGACTAAGCACAGCACAGCACAGGCTCAAACACATCTTTATTAATCAAAATAAGAACTATTACAATCAACATATTTTTGCCAACAAGAAATAAGTTTGCTTAGTCCTGTAGCATAAAAATCCATGCTTTGAGATTCGACAAACTCTTGGAAAGCATTTTCTGCTTCCTGCAGGTTGTGGAAGCGTTTTCCCTGAGAAGTCATTAACCTCCAATTAAAATAAATAAATTTATATTTTAAAAAAAAGTTGTTGAGATGCTTGAAGAAGTAGTAGCTGATCCATCAGGTGGATATGGCAGATGAAGCAAAATTTCATAGCCCAGTATGTTCAACTTTTGAATTGGTTGTGTGACATGCGATCAGGTGTTGTCATGTGAACTCACCCCTTTCTGTTGACCAATGGTGGGTGCAGCTGCTGCCTACTCACTAAGCCTGTTCCTGAGAAAACTGAGTCTGAAGAAGATGTAACCTTTCTTTCTGCCTTCTTATTGCCAAGCTAGTCCACCTATGACAACCTTCAACGGGGAAACAGACAGGAAGAACACACTCAGAAAGGTAGTTCCAGGCAACTCTTCTGAAATTGGCAGGTGGTACTTCAAAAGGAGAATTTTGATTTTATTGTTTTATGGCAGTAGTTTAGTCACTAAGTCATGTCGGATTCTTGAGACCCCATGGATGGTAGCCTTCCAGGATCCTCTGTCCATGGGATTCTCTAGGCAAGAATATTGGAGTAGGTTGCCATTTCCTTCTCCAGGGGATCTTCCTGACCCAGGGATTGAAGTCTTCTGCATTGGAGGCAGATCCTTTACAAACCGAGCTATGAGGGAATCCAAATTGTTTTATTAGATTTTGTGTTTAGCTTTAAAGGTAATCTTTGACAGTTTAGACTATCAAAAGTTGACAAACTTGTTCTGTACTAGGCCCCTCAATGAATATTTTAGGCTTTGAGAGCTGTGGTTTCAGTGGCTACTGTTCCCCATCTCTTTCATCATGCTTTTCTAGAATTCTAAAATGCAAAGCCAATTCTTTCTTAGTCTGTACAAAATCAGACTGCAGGGCTTTGACACAGGACATAATTTTCCAATCTGTATACCTGATGTCATAGTCTATACATTTAGATTCATTCTACATGTTTTTGTTGTTGTTGTTGCTCTTTCTCCTTAGAAAATTTCCTTTTTCTTTCTTTCTTTGTCTTTACTGATTCCAGGTGGGTCATGTTTTATTACCTTCTATCTTTAGTTGGTTTGAAAGTTGTACATCCTATTTCTACTATTTTAGTTGTGGCCTTAATTTTTTAATTGAGATATAATTCACATATAAAATTCACTATTTTAAAATGTACAATTCAGTGGCTTTTCATATAATCACAAGGCTGTACTGTCATTGCAACTACCTAATCCAAAGCATTTTCATCCCTAAAGAAACCTTCCATCTGCTACATTTGCTCCCCAGCTCTCCATTCCTCTTCCTGGAGCCCCTGGCAGCCACTAATCTACTATCTGTCTCTATGGATTGGCTGGTTCTGGACACTTCATATAAATGAAATCATATAATTTATAGCTTTTTTGGATCTAGCTTGCTATAATGTTTTCAAGTTTCATTCATGTTGTAGCTTGCAACAGTACTCTATTCCTTTTTGTGTCTGAACCATATTCTATTGTGTGGGTATACTATATTACCCACTCATCAGTTGATGAGCTTTTGGGTTGTTTCCCCCTTTTGGCTATAATGAATGAGGCTATTGTGAAGACTGGTGTACAGATTTTTATGTGAACATATGTTTTTAGTTTCCTTAGTATACACCTAGGAGCAAAATTGTCTAGTTGCATGGTTTAGCTTGCTGAGAAGCTGCCAAATTATTTTCCACAGCCAAACCATGTGACATTCCCATTAGTAATGTATGAGAATTTCAATTCTTCACATCTTCACTAACACTTCTTATTGTCTGTGTCTTTTATTATAGTCATCCTACAGTTTGCAAAGTGTTATTCCACTGTGATTTGCTTTGCATTTACCTAATGACTAATGACATTGATCATCTTTTTATGTACTTATTGGCCATTTGTATATCTTCTTTGGAGAAATGTCTATTCAAGTCCTTTGGTCACTTTTAATTGAGAAATTTGCATTTTTATTGTTGAACTATACATCTTCATTATATATTCTGAATCTTAGAACCTTATCAGGTATACAATTTGCAAATATTTTGTCTGATTTTGAGGATTATTTTACTTTCTTGGTAGTGTTTTTTGGTACTCAAGAGTTTTTAATATTGATGAAGTCCAATTTATCACTTTTGGTTGTATTGTAGTCTGAATGTGTGTACCCCAACTCCTGGTCATACTAACATATTGAAATCCTAACACCCCAGAGATGATGGTTTTAGATGGTTTGTAAAATACTTAAGTTATGAGAGTGGAGCCCTCATGAACAGCAATACAAACCTTGGAAAAGAGACCCCACAGAGATCCCTAGCCATTTTCACCGTGTGAAGACATAATAAGAATGCACCACATATGAATCAGAAAGTAGGCCCTCACCAGCCACCACACTGAATCTGCCAGAGCGATGATCTTGGACTTATCAGCATCCAAAACTGTGAAAAATAAATTTCTATTGTTTATAAGCTACCCAATTTGTAGCATTTTTCTATGACAGCCCAAACAGATCAAGGCAGCTTGCTTGTGACTTGGTGGTCTTATAAGAAAGCTTTGCCTTACTAAAGTCATGAGTATATACATCTCTATTTTCTTTTAGGAGTTTCATGATATCAGGTCTTACATTTAAGTCTTTGACCTATTTTGAGTTGTTTTGTATATGCTATGAGTAGGGCTCCAAATTCATTTTTTCATGTGGATAACCACATGTCTCAGCATTGTTTGTTAATAAAACTATAAATTCCCCAGAGTATAATCTTGGCATTTTTGTCAAAGCCAGCTGACAGTAGATGCATGGTTTTATTTCTGGACTGTTAATTTTATTCCACTAATTTATATATCTATTCTAATACCACATACACTTGATTACTATAGCTTTGTAATAAGTTTTGAAATAGAAAAGGGCTGAGTCTTCCAACTTTATTCTTTTTCAAGACACTATTCTGTGTCCCTTGTATTTCCAGATTATTTTCAGTATCAACTGTTCATTTCTGCAAAAAAATAAATAGACACTTTGGTAGAGATTGCATTGAATCTATAGCTCAATCTGGGGAGTCTTGCCATCTTAATATTGTTTTTCAATACATGAACTTAGGACATCTTTCCATTTATTTGTGTCTTTAATTTCTTACCTGAGCATATAACAGGGAAGAACAGAATCTGACTCCATGTTGAGTCTATTTCTTTTACTTTAACCTTTGCATTTTGTTGTTTTTGTTACTATAATCACTAACAGGATGCTGTTTATAGATGTAAGCATACATAATGGCCTGCCTCTGGGAACCCTGCCCCTCTGCTTTAATGTTAAACTAAAGTGCCTTTGTCCAGCTCACAGGGAGACATTTTGATGCTTCCCACTAGTGAATGGTTGCAGGACAGAAGAAATTAACACATCTCTTCCCCCATGCTGGCCAACCCAAAAGATATTTTGTAAGATTTAAGACCTTCCTGGGTGGCTCATACGGTAAAGCATCTACCTGCAATGCGGGAGACCCATGTTCGATTCCTGGGTCAGGAAGATCCCCTGGAGAAGGAAATGACAATCCACTCCAGCACTCTTGCCTGGAAAATCCCATGGACGGAGGAGCCTGATAGGCTACAGTCCATCAGGTCGCAAAGAGTCGGACACGACTGAGCCACTCCACTTCACAAGAGCTTTTTTTTTTTTTTTTTAAACTTTACTATGTTGTATTGGTTTTGCCACACATCAACATGAATCCGCCAGGGGTGTACACGTGTTCCCAATCCTGAATCCCCCTCCCACCTCCCCCTACCACACCATCCCTCCGGGTCATCCCCGTGCACCAGCCCCAAGCATCCTGCACCCTGCATCGAACCTATACTGATGATTCGTTTTACTTTACTTCCTCATCTCTTCTCCCTGTCTATAAAAGAAACTGGCATCCAGACCCCGATACAATGGTACTCCAGGACACTAGTCTGTCATCTTCTAGGACCCACTGTTTTCTGTATAAAATCTCTATTGCTTGCCTCAACACCTCGTCTCCTGATTATTGACCTGTCGAGCAGTGAGCAAATGGTGCATGGATTCAGTAACAAGCTCGTCCATTGCCTTACACATGTGCATAGCTTTCTTGATTCCCAGGAGTATATCAAAGTATTTCAAAACCCTATGGACATGTCATTCCAGTTTTCTCTTTTAGGCTTTATCATTAGTCTATGGTTTACCCCAAATGTTATCCATTGCCTTGGGAATATTTATTTATAAATATTTTTGATAAATGTCCCCCAAAGAGGCTTTTAGCATGAGGTGAACACTTAGGTTAAAGATGATCTTTTCAAGTGAAGTATTTCAGGAAACCAGTAGATGGATTAAAATAATGATAATTCCTTAGAAATTTTACTGGGCTCTAAAATCATTGTGGATGGTGACTGTAGCCACAAAATTAAAAGACACTTGCTCCTTGGAAGAAAATCTATGACAAACCTAGACAGCATATTAAAAAGCAAAGATAACACTTTAACAAAGGTCTGCATAGTCAGAGCTATGGTTTTTCCAGTAGTCATGTACAGATGTTAGATTTGGACCATAAAGAAGGCTGACTGCTAAAGAATTGATGCTTTCGAATTGTGATACTGTAGAAGACCCTTGAAGATTCTCTTGGGCAACAAGGAGATCAAACCAGTCAATCATAAAGGAAATCAACACTGAATATGCTTTGCAGGGACTGATGCTAAAACTGAAGCTCCAATAATTTGGCTACCTGATGCAATGAACTGACTCACTGGAAAAGACTCTGATGCTGGGAAAGATGGCAGCCAAAAGGAGAAGGGGGTGGCAGAGGATGAAATGGTTGGATGGCATCACTAACTCAATGGACATGAGTATGAGCAAACTCTGGGAGATAGCCAAGGACAGGGAAGCCTGGCATGGTATAGTCCAAGGGGTTGCAAAGAGTCAGACACAAATTACAACTGAAGGACAACAGCTCTTTCCCTTCAATATTGGAAATGTTATCTTGTATTTTCAAGATTACTGTTAAGTTGAAGAGTGTGGAATGGAACTGGGGTAAGTGAGAATACCACAGAACTCTCTGTTCTTACCTAGATTCAATTGTTTTCCTTAAAGGCTCTCTGGATGATACAGGCCTTTAGTTAATTTCCAGAGTTCTAAAAAAAAAAGAAAAAGATTTTAACAACTTTGCCAGTGTATCATTGCTTTTATGAAGGGCAGAATTTTGGGAGGTCCTTAATTTGCCATTTTCACTGACATCATTCACCCTTAACTCACCTTAATTCTTAACACATTTTTTTCTAAATTTCAAAATAATAGAAGTCTTTGTCTTCTCAATATTGTCAGAACTTTACAATTATTTAACTCCTATCACCCTTATGTTTTACATGGTATTGTGAACATGTTGTACATATATAAAGTTGTCACCCTAAGATACCTTCTTATTACCAAAAATTTCTTTCAGTTTTGTGGCTGCATCTCATCTTTCTTGAATACCATGCCTTTTTTCAAAAATAAAATCTAAGGTCTTTGTGTGTTTTTTAAATAATACTTTAAAATAAATTTTTTGAGAACATGTTCTTCCAGTATTTTAGCTCCATCTTGTTTTGATACTCATCAAATATGTCATTACTTCATGCTGCTTTCTAATAGCCAGTTTTTAAATTCATTTAATAAATGTCTTTGATCACAATTCTTTCTTCTGCTCTCCTTTTCCCCTCTATTTCCAGTTTCTTCTTTCCTGAGCATATCCTTTAGTAGTTTCTTTATTGAAAGTGTAATGGTAAACTCAACTTTTTTGCTTTCAGAAAATTTTTAATTTTTCTTCGTAGCTTGGTGTCCTCTCATTTCTCGTATTTCTACATGACAATATTCTAATAATGCCACTGCTCATTTTAAGTATTTGTACATATTTAATTTTAATAGAAATTGCTTGGTTGCTGATCCAAAAGCCTATAAAAATTTCATTTTCACATGACTTGTTGGAAGGTAAGGGGAATGAGCCATCTTGGCTGAGGACAGCCTAGACCAACCAACACTGCAGCCTTCCTCAGACACGACTCAGCCTATATCAGAAGAGCCAGCTGGCTGACACAAACACTCTGGAATCACCAAAAATGTTTAAATCACTGTTAAGAATAAGACAACAGGCCCAAAATGGAGTTGTTTATTGTAAACTCCATGTCATCAAACCAAGACTTAATTACAGTCACAGCTCACCCAAAAATAGAATTTTAAGTCAACCAATCAAGAATTGCTTAATCAGCACTAGTTATCTACTCTGCCAGCTGTATCTGTGCAATCTAAAGGAAAATGACCTTGCCATAACCAATTTGCTTTTCTGTCTAACTTCCTTATACTAGAACTCCCTTATGTCTTTAAGTCTTTCGTTTTTGTACAGCACCTGAGAGCTCCTTCTGTCTACTAGATTGCATGCTAATTCATGAACAAAGGCAATAAGATCTTTAAAATTTACTTAGTTGAATTTTGTTTTTAACATCACTGAATTTTGAAGTAATGTAGTTTGCAATATCAAAATAATACATGTGGGCTATTATATGAAAGTGAAAGTGAAGTTGCTCAGTCTTGTCCGACTCTTTGTGACCCCATGGACTGTAGCCCACCAGGCTCCTCCATCCATGGAATTTTCCAGGCAAGAGTACTGGAGTGGGTTGCCATTTCCTTCTCCAGAGGATCTTCCTGACCCAGGGATCAAACCCAGGTCTCCAGCATTGCAGGCAGATGCTTTACCATCTGAGCCACCAGGGCTATTATATAAAACATCTCAACAGCAAGATAACGACCTGGTAATTCAAATTAGAGAATAAGGCCTTAGTTTGACCATAAGCATGACAATAAATCTGTTTACTAGTGTTGGGTTACAGATTTTGCAGTCCCATTTGTTCTTAAAGCTGAGCCTGTAAGCTACAAGAT
Source organism: Redunca redunca (assembly GCA_006410935.1). Taxonomy (NCBI): domain Eukaryota; kingdom Metazoa; phylum Chordata; class Mammalia; order Artiodactyla; family Bovidae; genus Redunca; species Redunca redunca. Next base: position 145,200 of record SJYQ01006862.1, read on the forward strand.
AGAGAGACATTTAGGGAACATTTAGGGAACAGGCTAAGAGAGATTCCTCCAACGATACCTCTCATTGAAGCTTTATCCCTCCTAAATTTCAAGTGTGATGCTGCTGCTGCTAAGTCGCTTCAGTCGTGTCCGATTCTGTGCGACCCCAGAGATGGCAGCCCACGAGGCTCCCCCGTCCCTGGGATTCTCCAGGCAAGAACACTGGAGTGGGTTGCCATTGCCTTCTCCAATGCATGAAAGTGAAAAGTGAAAGGGAAGTCGCTCAGTCGTGTCCGACTCTTAGCGACCCCATGGACTGCAGGCCACCAGGCTCCTCCATCCATGGGATTTTCCAGGCAAGAGTACTGGAGTGGGGTGCCATTGCCTTCTCCGAGTGTGATGCTAGACTGTCCCAAACAACGAGAGAAGTAACACATCTTCCAAACTGGGATAAAAATTGTCAGGCAAACACCCTATTCCATGAATTTGATTCACATAACTACAGGAACTCAAAATTAAGCCAAATGAGAAGTTTGCAGCAAATATAAGCTTACTTAATAGTTTCTAGTGATAGTCCCATCTCAAAGATATATGATCTATCCTTTACCCAAGTACAATTAAACTCTATCTCTTAGGCAAGTTGAACTCTGGATTTTAAAGTAGGCACAGTTTTCTTCTTCCCTGGATCCACGGTGGCTGCTCTAGACTGATAAAGGTTTTTCCCCATTTGGACTTCCATCTTCTTAGACTGGAGTTAGATTTTGGAATTGGGAGTAATGAAAAGCGTTTGTTCCTTCTACACTATTTTGAATAGATCACCAAATCCACCTGGGATTCTAGAAGACAACAGTGATAAGTAGCTGAGGTAGATGGATAACTGAGTCCAAAAGGTATAGTTTCTAATCTAGTGTCTGCCCATCAAATAATGGATAACATTTAAATATAGCTAATTTAAAAAAAATTCTTGTTATAGTAATAGTCTTTGTCAAACTCTCCCATTGTCTGTATATTATACAATGCATAAAATTTTAAGTAATTTTATATAAAGTGAAAAAAATCACAAATATCAAAAGTATTCATAGAGGAAATGATAATGAGAAGTCATATTTCTTGCACATATAATTCTTGTATTTAAGTGCTTATTAAACATTTCAAAACAAAAAAAAAATGTATTGTCACAAGCTAAAGAATATATGCATTGTTAGGTTCTAAAATTCTTCCTTACTTTCCCCACATTAGAAAGAAAATATCCCATCAATAATAATCAACAGCAAAGCTCCAGATGCACACACTGGATAGCTACTCTTGCCTTAGATGCTTTCATTTTTATAATAGAGGCCTTTCTCCCCTTTATGGCCAACTGCACTATTATGAAGTATATTTTATGCACTTAATTACATTTCCACAAATGTTATGCCTAATGTTTGAGTGTGCCAAAAATCTATGAGAATATCCCCTCTCTTGTTATTTTGCCAAATTTAGTATAAATTAATTTTCTGAAGATCTTACAAATGTCTCATTTAATAGGCTTTTAGCCTAAACTTGTCTAATATAAATGTACACAATTGTAGTAATTCTCTGCTGGGAGTTTGGTTGAGCAAAGATGTCATTTTAGAAGGAACATTTAGCTTTAAGTGATTCCTTTAAAAGTATGCTACACATTACCTACTCTCATTAGCTCTCAAACAAACAGCCAGCAATTTCAAATGACTACTTTCCAAAGCAAATTACTCAGACCTTCCTACTCATCAGAAAGTCTCAGCTGAACTAATATTTTAAAAGACTGCTCCAATTCACAATTCTTATAGAACAAAATCGGATTTTTTATCCCACAACCCTCATTTCTGGTCTAACACTTTAGCTACCTTTACCATATGTCACTGTAAAATGCTACCAAAACTAAAATCTTAAGTTGCTGACATGAGATCAATTCTGGTATTCATCACTGTTATTCTCTAATATTCCATCCATTACAAATCATGTGATGTTAAATAATCTAACTTTTTTTTTCTTTTTGCCTATCTTATTTTGGCAAGATATTTTAGTCTTTCAAGAAAAAAATGAAAACCATCTGTTTTAAATGGATTCCACTGCAGCATGATTCCTGCAATGAAGACATTTTATTGTGTTAATTTTCATTAAGTAAAACTCTGTTGAAAGCCAGTAGTTTTCCAAAACCCATATGATTTATGACATTTTAATGTTTGTAGAAATACACTCTGTTTCAACTATATGGAGTAAGTGACACCTCTCAGAACAACTTAGTAATAATATCACCTACAACAAATTTAATTTTAGGCATACAAAGTGGATGTGAGACCCAGGAACCTATTGACAAAATCATCAGCTTCTGCACAAATTTAATCTTCATCACCTCTATGCTATATTTAACGTCAGGTGGTTGTGCTTTCTAGGGGCATCAATAATATACTTCCAGAATGCAGGCACCACACAAACATTAAAAGCTGGGTTTTCCACAACTCAAACCTAGTTTTTTAGCATCCAGCAGAATGAGAGGTACTGAGACCCTAAGGAAATAGGAGCCATTTATAGGAAATGGGCTGGTATTTCACATATTATTTTTCCTATCTCTCCCTCTTTCTGCTTAGTTTACCAATCCCCTTCTCACTGTCTTTTATCTCTTTTTGACCCCAATATTAAGTGCAAATAAGAAAATGGAAACAGTACTTTTTCAGTGATTTTTTAGGATCAGTAAAATCCCAGCCAAAAATATGCATAAGTATATCACAGATAAAATATATATCAAATGACCAATAAAAACAAGTGGCAAAAGTAATAAACAACAATTTGAAAGTACACAAATATTATGTACATAAAATTTAATGGAATAAAGATTTATTGTACTTGTTAAAATATGAAATGAAGATTTGAGCATGAATGCTAGCAGTTGCAAGTGAGTTCTGGGGTGCAACATTTGGAAGTCCTATTCTTTCTGTACCATTATTTTCACTAATATTTGAATCTTTCTAAATCTCATATTCTTCTCACAAATTGAGAGGATCAATTTGAAATATATTTAAATATAATTGAAGCATAGAATATTTTTAGTGTATTTTACCTTGATTTAGTCAAGTGCTAAAACTTTCATCAAAGGGCTCAAAACAAATAGAAATAGGACACACACACAACCTCCTGAAGAGTTGTAGAGGATAATTCCTCTTCATCGTTTTTTGTTGTTGTTAATTTATGTATGCAGAGCACTACTCTTGGTGTTGATCTAAATACAGCATGTTTATCTAATGTATTCCATGTGGTATACATTATTTATTGTGTCAAACAATGAATGCATGCTCAGTCACTTCTGATTCTTTGAGACCCCATGGACTATAATCCAACAGACTCCTCTGTCCATGGAATTTTCCAGACAAGAATACTGGAGTGGGTTGCCATTTCCTTCTCCAAGGGATCTTTCTGACCTAAGAGTCAAACCCATGTCTCTTGCATCTCCTGCCTTGGAAGGTGGATTCTTTAACACTGTGCCACCTGGGAAACTCATTGTGCCAAATAAGTGAAAGTAATCTGCCTGAAATTGTAACATCAACATATCATTTTTAAAGAGCCATTATGGTGAAAAGGCCCACTTGACTTCACATTCCAGGATGTCTGGCTCTAGGTGAGTGATCACACCATCATGATTATCTTGGTCATGGAGATTTTTTTGTACAGTTCTTCTGTGTATTCTTGCCACCTCTTAATATCTTCTGCTTCTGTTAGGTCAATTTCCGTTCTTTGTCGAGCCCATCTTTGCATGAAATGTTCCATTGGAATCTCTAATTTTCTTGAAGAGATCTCTAGTCTTCCCCCATTCTGTTGTTTTCCTCTATTTCTTTGCATTGATCGCTGAAGAAGGCTTTCTTATCTCTTCTTGCTATTCTCTGGAACTCTGCATTCAGATGCTTATATCTTTCCTTTTCTCCTTTGCTTTTCACTTCCCTTCTTTTCACAGCTATTTGTAAGGCCTCCCCAGACAGCCATTTTGCTTTTTTACATTTCTTTTCCATGGGGATGGTCTTGATCCCTGTCTCCTGTACAATGACACGAACCTCCGTCCATAGTTCATCAGGCACTCTGTCTATCGGATCTAATCCCTTAAATCTATTTCTCACTTCCACTGTATAGTCATAAGGGATTTGACTGAGGTCATATCTGAATGGTCTAGTGGTTTTCCCCACTTTCTTCAATTTCAGTCTGAATTTAGCAATAAGGAGTTCATGATCTGAGCCACAGTCAGCTCCCAGTCTTGTTTTTGCTGACTGTATAGAGCTTCTGCATCTTTGGCTGCAAAGATTGTAATCAATCTGATTTCAGTGTTGACTATCTGGTGATGTCCATGTGTAGAGTCTTCTCTTGTGTTCTTGGAAGAGGGTGTTTGCTATGACCAGTGCGTTCTCTTGGCAAAACTCTATTAACCTTTTCCCTGCTTCATTCTGTACTCCAAGGCCAAATTTGCCTGTTACTCTGGGTGTGCCTTGACTTCCTAGTTTTGCTTTCCAGTCCCATATAATGAAAAGGACATCCTTTTTGGGTGTTAGTTCTAAAAGGTCTTGTAGGTCTTCATAGAACTGTTCAGCTTCTTTAGCATTACTGGTTGGGGCATAGGCTTGGATTACTGTGATATTGAATGGTTTGCCTTGGAAACAATCAAAGATCATTCTGTCATTCTTGATATTGCATCCAAGTACTGCATTTCGGACTCTTTTGTTGACCATGATGGCTACTCCATTTCTTCTAAGTGATTCCTGCCCACAGTAGTAGATATAATGGTCATCTGATTTAAATTCACACATTCCAGTCCATTTTAGTTCGCTGATTCCTAGAATGTCAATGTTCACTCTTGCCATCTCCTGTTTGACCACTTCCAATTTGCCTTGATTCATGGACCTGACATTCCAGGTTCCTATGAATTTTGCTCTTTATAGAATCAGACCTTGCTTCTCTCACCAGTCACATCCACAACTGGGTATTGTCTTTGCTTTGGCTCCATCCCTTTGTTCTTTCTGGAGTTATTTCTCCACTGATCTCCAGTAGCATATTGGGCACCTACCAACCCAGGAAGTTCACCTTTCAGTGTCCTATCATTTTGCCTTTTCATACTGTTCATGGGGTTCTCAAGGCAAGAATACTGAAGTGGTTTGCCATTCCCTTCTCCAGTGGACCACATTTTGTCAGACCTCTCCACTACGACCCATCCGTCTTGGGTGGCCCCACACGACATGGCATAGTTTCATTGAGTTAGACAAGCCTGTGGTCTGTGTGATCAGACTGGCTAGTTTTCTGTGGTTATGGATTAGTGTGTCTGCTCTCTGATGCTCTCTTGCAACACCTACCGTCTTACTTGGGTTTCTCTTACCTTGGACACGGGGTATCGCTTCATGGCTGCTCGAGCAAAGCACAGCCACTGCTCCTTACCTTCGACAAGGGGTACCTCCTCACAGCCACCCCTCCTGACCTTGCACATGGAGTAGCTCCTCTCGGCCCTCCTGTGCCCACACAGCAGCTGCTCCTTGGATGCGGGGTTGCACCTCTCGGCCGCCTCCCCTGACCTCGGGCGTGTGGTAGCTCCCTTCAGTCGCGGGCCTACTTCGGGTGTGGGGTAGTTTGTCTTGGATGCTGCCCCTGACCTCAGACATGGGATAGCTCCCTCCGCTGAGCTTTTGTGCAGTCCATAGAAGCTGGAGTGCTTCTGCAACAGTTAGAACTGGACATGGAACAACAGACTGGTTCCAAATAGGAAAAGGAGTACGTCAAGGCTGTATATTGTCACCCTGCTTATTTAACTTATATGCGGAGTACATCATGAGAAACGCTGGGCTGGAAGAAGCACAAGCTGGAATCAAGATTGCTGGGAGAAATATCAATAACCTCAGATATGCAGATGACACCACCCTTATGGCAGAAAGTGAAGAGGAGCTAAAAAGCCTCTTGATGAAAGTGAAAGAGGAGAG
>SJYQ01006862.1:151597-171348 GCA_006410935.1 Redunca redunca
TAAAGGATATCAGTCCTGGGTGTTCATTGGAAGGACTGATGCTGAAGCTGAAACTCCAATACTTTGGCCACCTCATGTGAAGAATTGACTGATTGGAAAAGACTCTAATGCTGGGAGGGATTGGGGGCAGGAGGAGAAGGGGACAACAGAGGATGACATGGCTGGATGGCATCTCCGTCTTGATGGACATGAGACTGAGTGAACTTTGGGAGTTGGTGATGGACAGGGAGGCCTGGCATGCTGTGATTCATGGGGTCACAAAGAGTCAGACACACCTGAGCGACTGAACTGAACTGATGGTGAAAAGTGACTACCTGAGTAATTGTTACTGAGGTCAGTCTGTATTGAGAGAGAAGGTAATATCCTTTGTTATACAGTAAAAATGATTCCTCTGCTTCTCTTGTTTTCTGATTGATATTATGCCCAGATGATGATCCTGATGAGGTGAACATCCTTTTCTGTCTGGGTAGAGAAACTGAAATTCTATTAATTATATTCAGTACCCAGTAAGATCATTTTGGTCTTAAAATATGACCATAACCATGAGAGGACCATTAACTAGAACTAATTTGCCACACGGAATGAATGACAATTCTTATTGTCATGTGAGAAAAATGAAAAAATGAATGCCAAAAATTGTTTCTCTAGTGACCCAAGGGTTATAAACAAGCAATCCCAGGAAATTGTGATTAATAATATACTAACAAAATGATTAAAAATGAATTCATCTTAAAACTTAGAAGGTGAATTTAAGTACATATTGTTAAAACAAAACACTAGAATTTTTGTTATTATTTAATAATGTCTGTTGAGAAGAACATGAAACTGGTGCCTGAAGTATTAGTTTTATATATGTGGAACCTCGGTTTTAAGGAGGTAGAAACTCAAAGAACACAGGTAACTCATAGCCCACGTTTAATAATTCAGTATTTTAATATCCAAATAAAACATGCAAGGCCAATATATTTCTAAAATAAAACCTAACTTTAAAATGGATCAAAGACCTTAAAAGACACTTTATCAGAACAAACCTCTCACCAAAGAAGATATGCAGATAGTTAATAAGCATATGAAAAGACACTTCACATCAAGCACCTTCAGGAGAAACAAACAAACAAACAAACAAAAAAACACAGTGAGATATTACTACACACCTATTACTATGGCTAAAATCCAGAATACCAAGAACATCAAATGTCATTGAAACATGTATATTATCATGTGTGAAAAGGATTGCCAGTCCAGGTTCTATGCATGAGACAGGATGCTCGGGGCTGGTGCACTGGGATGACCCAGAAGGGTGGGATGGGGAGGGAGGTTGAGGGGGGTTCAGGATGGGGAAAACATGTACACCCTTGGTGGATCCATGTGACTGTATGGCAAAACCAATACAATACTGTAAGGTAATTAGCTTCCAATTAAAATAAATAAATTTATATTTTAAAAAAGATATGAACAAGAATGCTCATTCATTGCTGATGATCAAACAAAATGGTACAGCCACTTTGGAAGACAGTTTGGTAATTTCTTATAAAACTAAGCTTGCTTTTTCAATGTGATCCATCAATTGTGCTCCTTGGTATTTACCTAAAGGAGTTCACACACAAAAAAACTGCATATACATTGTTATAGCAGCTTTATAATTGCCAAAATTTGAAACAGACCAAAATGTCTTTCAGTAGGTGAATGAATAAATAAACTGTGGCACAGTCAGAAAATGGAATATTATTCAGCTCTAAAAAGAAGCAACCTACCAACTCTGAAGCAGTTGACACTGAGATGTCTGTCCAGAGAAGAAGATAATTGAGTGGGAAATAATATTTAAAAGAAATGCTATATATGAGGAGGAGACAGCTGAATTTCCCCAAAGGAGACATACAGATAGCCAATAGGTACATGAAAAGATAACTAATATTGCTAATTATTGGAGAAAATAAATCAAAACTATAATGAAGTACCACTTCACACTGGTCAGAATAGCTGTCTTTAAAGTGTATACAAATAAATACTAGAGAGGGTGTGGAGAAGAGGGATCCCTCCTACACTGTTGGTGGGAATGTATATGTGTGCAGCCACTAGGGAGAACAGCATGGATCTTCCTCAGAAAAGTCAAAATAGAGTTGTCATATGATCCTGCAATCTCACTCCTAAGCATTATTGTTCACTTGCTAAGTGGTGTCCAACTCTTAGCAAGCATATAGACAATAGCACACAATGTGTCCTGGTCCTTCACTATCTCCTGGAGTTTACTTAAATTTATGTTCACTGAGTCAGTGATGTTATCTAGCCATCTTATCTTCTGCCCTCCTCTTCTCCTCTTGCCTTCAATGTTTCTGAGCATTGGGATATTTTCCAAGGAGTTGGTTCTTCACAGTAGGTGGCCAAAGTATTGGAGCTTCAGCTTCAGGATCAGTCCTTCCAATGAATATTCAGGACTGATTTCCTTTAGGATTGATTGGTTTGATCCTCTTAAAGTCCAAGAGAATCTCAAGAGCATTCTCTAGCACCAGAATGCAAAAGCATCAATTCTTTGGTGCTGAGTCTTCTTTATGGTCCAACTGTCATAGCCATTTGTGACTGGAAAAAACACAGCTTTGAATACACAGGCTTTTGTCAGCAAAGTGATGTCTTTGCTTTATAATAAGCTGTGTAGTTTTGAATGAGATGATTGTATGGCTTTACTGATACAATAGACATGAACTTGGGCAAACTCCAAGAGATAGTGAAGGACAGGGAAGCCTGGTGTGCTTCAGTCCATGGAATCATAAAGACTTGGACATGACTTGGTGACTGAACAAAAGCAGGTTTATCATAGTGTTCTTTCCTAGGAGAACGTGTCTTTTAATTCCAAGACTTCAGTCACCATCCAGTGATTTTGGAGACCAAGAAAATAAAGTATGTCACTGCTTCCTAGGAAGATACATTCTTTGGCATTGTCCTTCTCTGGGATTGAAATTAAAACTGACCTTTTCCAGTTCTGTGGCCACTGCTGAGTTTTCCAAATTTGCTAACATATTAAGTGCAACACTTTAACAGCATCATCTTTTAGGATTTGAAATAGCTCATTTGGAATTTCATCACCTCCACTAGCTTTGTTCTTAGTAATGCTTCCTAAGGCTTCACACTCAGGGTATCTGGCTCTAGGTGAGTGGTCACACCATCATGGTTATCTGGGTCATTAAGACCTTTTTTATATAGTTCTACTTGCCACCTCTTCTTAATCTTGGGCTTCCCAGATAGCACTAGTGGGAAAAGAAACCAACTGCCAACAGAAGAGATGTAAGAGACAGTGGTTCAACCCCTAGGTTGGAAAGATCCCCTAGAGGATGCCATGGCAACCCACTCCAATATTCTTGCCTAGAGAATTCCATGGGAAGAGGAGCCTGGTGGGCTACAGTCTATAGCATCACAAAAAATTAGACACTATGGAAGAGATTTAGCAAACAAGCATGCTTCTTAATCTCACCTGCCTCTGTTAGGTTCTTACCGTTTCTGTCCTTTATCATTCCTGCCTTGCATGAAATTTTCCCTTAAATTCTCCAATTTTCTTGAAGAAATCTCTAGCTTCACTCATTCTGCTGTTTTTCTGTATTTATTTGCATTATTTATTAAAGAAGCCCTTCTTATCTCTGTTGCTATTCTGTAGAACTCTGCATTCAGTTGGCTATATCTTTCCCTTTCTCCCTTGCTTCTCACTTCTCTTCATTCATCAGCTATTGGTAAAGACTCCTCAGACAACCACTTTGTCTTCTTGCACTTCTATTTTTGGTGGGATGGTTTTGGTCCCTCTTCCTGTAAAATGTTATGCACCTCTGTCCATAGTTCTTCAGGTACTGTGTCTATCAGATTTAAACCCTTGAATCTATTTGTCACCTCTACTGTATAGTATTAGTGTTAGTCACACAGTCATGTCACACTCTGTGTAGCCCCATGGACTGTAGACTGCCAGTTCCTCTATCCATGGAATTATCCAGGCAAGAATAATGGAGTGAGTTCATTGCTCAATTGCTCAGTCGTGTCCAACTCTTTGCAACCCCAAGGACTGCAGCATACCAGGAACCCCTGTTCTTACCATCTCCCAGAGCTTACTCAAACTCATGTCCATTGAATCAGTGATTCCAACCAACCATCTCATCCTCTATTGTCCCCTTCTCCTCATACCTTCTGCCTTTCCAGCATCAGGGTCTTTTCCAATGAGTCAGCTCTTCCCAGAAGGTGGCCAAAATGTTGAAGCTTCAGCATCAGTCCTTCCAATGAATATTCAAGACTGATTTCCTTTAGGATTGACTGGTTTGATCTCCTTGCAGTCCAAGGGACTCTCAAGAGTCTTCTCCAATACTGAAGTTTGAAACCATCAGTTCTTCAGCACTCAGCATTCTTTATGGTCAAATTCTCACATCCATACATGAATACTGGAAAAACCGTAGGTTGGACTATAAGGCCGTTTATTAGCAAAGTAATACCTCTGCTTTTTAATATGCTGTCTAGGTTTGTCATAGCTTTCTTCCAAGGAGCAAGTGTCTTTTAATTTCATGGCTTCAGTCGCAATCTGCAGTGATTTTGGAGACCAAGAAAATAAAGTTTGTCACTATTCCCATTGTTTCACCACCTATTTGCCATGAAGTGATGGGACTGGATGCCATGATATTGGTTTTTTGAAAGTTGAGTTGTAAGCCAGCTTTTTCACTCTCCTTTTTCACCTTCAAGAGTCTCTTTAGTTCCTCTTTGCTTTCTGCCATGAGGGTGGTGTCATCTGCATATCTGAGATTATTGATATTTCTCCCTGCAATCTTGATTTGAGCTTGTGCTTCATCCAGACTGTCATTTCACATAATATACATTGCATATAACTTAAATAAACAATATACAGCCTTGACGTATTCCTTTCATAATTTGGAACCAGTCTGTTGTTCTATGTCTAGTTCTAACTGTGGTTTTTGACTTGCATACAGGATTCTCAGAAGCCTGATAAGATGGTATGGTATTTTCATCTCTTTGAAAATTTTCCTGAGTTTGTTGTGATCCACACAATCAAAGGCTTTGGTGCAGTTAATGAAGCAGAATTAGATGTTTATCTGGAATTCTCTTGCTTTTTCTATGATCCAACTGTTGTTGGCAATTTGATCTCTGATTCTTTTGCCTTTTCTAAATCCATCCTGTATATCTGGAAATTCTTGATTCACGTACTATTGAAGGCTAGCTTGGAGGATTTTGAGCATTACTTTGCTGGCATTTAAAATGAGTGCAGTAGTTTGAAACTTCTTTGGCATTATCCTTCTTTGATTTGGAATGAAAACTGACTTCTTCCAGTCTTGTGGCCACTGCTGAGTTTTCCAAACTTACTGACATATTGAGTGCAGTACTTTCACAGCATCATCTTTTAGAATTTGAAATAGCTCAACTGGAATTACAGCACCTCTACTAGCTTTGTTCACAGTGATGCTTCCTAAGGCCCACTTGACTTCACACTCCATGATGTCTGGCTCTAGTTGAGTGATCACAACATCGTGATTATCTGGGTCATTAAGTTCCTTTTTGTATAGTTGTTCTGTGTATTCTTGCCACCTCTTTTTAATATCTTTTGCTTCTGTTAAGTCCACATCCCTTCTGTCCTTTATTATACCCATCTTTGCATGAAATGTTCCCTTCAGTTCAGTTCAGTTCAGTTCAGTCGCTCAGTCGTGTCCGACTCTTTGTGACCCCATGAATTGCAGCATGCCAGGCCTCCCTGTCCATCACCATCTCCCGGAGTTCACTCAGACTCATGCCCACCAGTGAATCCACCAGTGATGCCATCCAGCCATCTCATCCTCTGTCGTCCCCTTCTCCTCCTGCCCCCAATCCCTCCCAGCATCAGAGTCTTTTCCAATGAGTCAACTCTTCACATGAGGTGGCCAAAGTAACTGGAGTTTCAGCTTTAGCATCATTCCTTACAAAGAAATCCCAGGGTTGATCTCCTTCAGAATGGACTGGTTGGATCTCCTTGCAGTCCAAGGGACTCTCAAGAGTCTTCTTCAACACCACAGTTCAAAAGCATCAATTCTTCGGCGCTCAGCTTTCTTCACAGTCCAACTATCACATCCATACATGACCACTGGAAAAACCATAGCCTTGGCTAGACGGATGTTTGTTGGCAAAGTAATGTCTCTGCTTTACAATATGCTATCTAGGTTGGTCATAACTTTCCTTCCAAGGAGTAAGCGTCTTTTAACTTCATGACTGTAATCACCATCTGCAGTGACTTTGGAGCCCCCCAAAATAAAATCTAACACTGTTTCCACTATATCCTATGAAGTGATGGGACCAGATGCCATGATCTTCGTTTTCTGAATGTTGAGCTTTAAGCCAATTTTTTCACTCTCCTCTTTTACTTTCATCAACAGGCTTTTGAGTTCCTCTTCACTTTCTGCCATAAGGGTGGTGTCATCTGCATATCTGAGATTATTGATATTTCTCCTGGCAATCTTGATTCCAGCTTGTGCTTCTTCCAGCCTAGCATTTCTCATGATGTACTCTGCATATAAGTTAATAAACAGGGTGACAATATGCAGCCTTGACATACTCCTTTTCCTATTTGGAATCAGTCTGTTGTTCCATGTCCAGTTCTAAGTGTTGTTTCCTGACCTCCAGATGTTCAAGCTGGTTTTAGAATAGGCAGAGGAACCAGAGATCAAATTGTCAACATCTGCTGGATCATCAAAAAAGCAAGAGAGTTCCAGAAAAACATCTATTTCTGCTGTATTGACTATGCCAAAGCCTTTGACTGTGTGGATCATAATAAACTGTGGAAAATTCCAAAATTTGGCTTAAAGCTCAACATTCAAAAAACTAAGATCATAGCATCCAGTCCCATCACTTCAGGGCAAATAGATGGGGAAACAGTTAAGACAGTGGCTGACTTTATCTTTCTCGGCTCAAAAATCACTGCAGATGGTGATTGCAGTCATGAAATTAAAAGATGCTTACTCCTTGGAAGGAAAGTTATGGCCAACCTAGATAGCATATTGAAAAGCAGAGACATTACTTTGTCAACAAAGTTCTCTCTAGTCAAGGCTATGGTTTTTCCAGTGGTCATGTATGGATGTGATAGTTGGACTGTGAAGAAAGCTGAGCACCAAAGAACTGATGCTTTTGAACTGTGGTACTGGAGAAGACGCTTGAGAGTCCCTTGGACTGCAAGGATATCAGTCCTGGGTGTTCAATGGGAGGACTGATGTTGAAGCTGAAACTCCAATACTTTGGCCACCTGAGGTGAAGAGCTGACTCATTGGAAAAGGCCCTGATGTTGGGAAAGATTGAGGGCAGGAGGAGAAACGGATGACAGAGGATGAGATGGTTAGATGGCATTCACCGACTCAATGGACATGATTTTGGGTAAACTCCAGGAGCTGGTGATGGACAGGGAAGCCTGGCATGCTGCGGTTCATGGGGTCACAAAGAGTTGGACACGACTGACCATCTGAACTGAACTGATCTGTATAATCATAAGGGATTTGACTTAGGTCATACCTGAATGGCCTAGTGGTTTTCCCCACTTTTCCTAGACTGAATTTTGCAATAAGGAGCTATCTTATCCACAGTCATCTTGCTTTTACTGTGTAGATTTTCTCTGAGGTTGCTAGGTGGTGCTAGTGGTAAAGAACCCACCTACAAATTCAGATGACATAAGAGATGTGAATTTGATCCCTAGGTCGAGAAATTACCCTGGAGGAAGCCATGTCAACCCACTCCAATTTTCTTGCCTGAAGAATACCATGGACAGAGGAGCCTGGCAGGCTGCAGTCTGTAGGATCACAGAGTCAGGTATGACTGAAGTTACTAGCACACACATACACAAAGTTTCTCCACTTCAGCTGCAAAGAATATAATCAATCTGATTTTAGTATTGACCATTTGATGATATCCATGTGGACAGTCACCTCTTATGCTGTTGGAAAAGAATGTTTGCTATGACCAGTGACAAAACTCTATTAGACTTTGCCCTACTTCATTTTGTACTCCAAGGCGAAACTTACCTATTACTCCAGGTTCCTCCTGACTTTCTACTTTTGCATTCTAATACCCTATGATGCAAATAAAGTCTTTTTTGGGGGGATGAGTTATAGAAGGTCTTGTAGGTCTTCATAGAACCATTCAACTTCAGTTTCTTTGGCATCAGTAGTTGGGGCATAGTCTTGGATTACTATGATATTGAATGGTTTGCTGTGAAAATGAACTGAGGTCATTCTCTCCTTTTTGAGATTGCCTCCAAGTACTGCATTTTGGACTCTTCCACAGGTTGGGACACATCATGAAAGTAAAATCACTCAGCCATGTCTGACTCTTTGCAACCCCATGAGCTATAGAGCCCATGGAATTCTCCAGGTCAGAATACTGGAGTGGGTAGCCTTTCCCTTTTCCAAGGGATCTTTCCAACCCAGGAATCAAGCTGGGGTCTCCTGAATTGCAGGCAGATTTTTACCAACTGAGCTATCAGGGAAGCCAATGATATTATGGTCATCTGAAATAAATTCACCTATTTTCATCCATTTTAGTTCACTGATTCATAAGATGTCGATGTTCACTCGCAATATTCTGCTTCAGTTCAGTTCAGCCATTCAGTCGTGTCAGACTCTTTGTGACCCCATGAATCACAGCACTCCAGGCCTCCCTGTCCATCACCAACTCCCGGAGTTCACTCAGACTCACGTCCATCGAGTCAGTGATGCCATCCAGCCATCTCTTCCTCTTTCGTCCCCTTCTCCTCCTGTCCCCAATCCCTCCTAGCATCAGAGTCTTTTCCAATGAGTCAACTCTTCGCATGAGGTGGCCAAAGTACTGGAGTTTCAGCTTTAGCATCATTTCTTCCAAAGAAATCCCAGGGCTGATCTTCAGAATGGACTGGTTGGATCTCCTTGCAGTCCAAGGGACTCTCAAGAGTCTTCTCCAACACCACAGTTCAAAAACATCAATTCTTCAGCACTCAGCCTTCTTCACAGTCCAACTCTCATATCCATACATGATTACTGGGAAAACCATAGCCTTGACTAGACGGACCTTAGTCAGCAAAGTAATGTCTCTGCTTTTACCTATCCAATTTACCGTGATTCATGGACCTAACATTCCAGGTTCCTAAGCAATATTGTTAATTACAGCATCAGACTTTACTTTCATCACCAGACACATCCACAACTGAGCCTCATTTCTGCTCTGGTCCACCTGCTTCATTGACTCTAATGCTATTAGTAACTGCCCTCCTCTCTTGTCTGGTAGTATATTGGACACCTTCTGACCTGGAGGTGGGGTGGGGCTCGTCTTCCAGCATTGTATCTTTTTGTCTTTTCATACTTTTCATGGGGTTCTGGTGGTAAGAATACAGGAGTAGTTTACTATTCCCTCCTCCAATGATCCACATTTTTTTCAGAACTCGCCACTAGGACCCATCCATTTTGGGTGGCCCTGCACAGCATGGCTCATAGCTTAATTGACTTATTCAAGCCCCTTTACCATGACAAGGCCATGATCCATGAAGGGGGATCCTGGGCAAAACTATAATTCAAAAAGTAACATGCACCCCTATGTTCATAGCAGCAATACTTACAGTAGCCAAGATATAAAAACAACTTAAGTGTCCATCAACAGATGAATGGATAAAGAAAATATTGTATGTGTATCAAATGAGATATTACTCATCCTTTTAAAAAGACTGAAAGAATGCTATCTGTAGCTAATGAATGGACCCAGAGGTTATCAGACTAAGCAAAGTAAGCCAGAAAGAGAAAGACAAATACCATTTATCACTTATATGTGAAATATAAAATATGACAGAGATTAAATTATCTATGAAACAGTATCACAGACATTAAGAACAGACATCATTGCCAAGTATGGGGCTGAGGAAGGGATGACTTGGGAGTATGGAAACAAGATCCTATTGTATAGCATAGGAAACTATTAAATATCCTGCAATAAACCATAATGGGGGGGGGGGGGGAACCTGTNGGGGGAGGAACCTGTGTTATCTCCTTCAAACTTATCAAACCAAAAACAAACTTATCTCCTTTCAACTTATCAAAACAAAAAAAAAATCAACAATTTAGAGGCATCGTATTTACTCATTCAAGCAATTAAAAGAAAAAGGGCATCAAGACAATCTTAATGATTAAATACTGAATCCCACCCACTTCATCATTCAGACTTCACAATAAAAAATATGTGTTTCAATCTACTCAATGGGAATCCTTGCTCTTTAATTCCCTGCATGTGCTAATGATTATCTGATGGGTGGCTGTTTATTTCATGAGGGAAGGCCAACCCTGTGGACCAGGTTGTTTAAGTATTTTAAATAAGCATTCTCTATAAATTCTAAAATGGTGCATTTACCATGACTTCTACAAAAGACTCATTTACATGTATGTGGAAAAAAAAAATAGAGCAAAGGACCATTTAAACTTGATTTTCACTCAAATTCAATCTCCAGGTTCAAACCCCAGATACTCCCTTTCTGATCAGGTATTTTGTGGGTAGAATATAAATTGAGGTGAGACTGTTAAGCTTTTAGTAAGATTACAAAGGATTTTCAGAATGTGCTGGGAATCCTTTTGGATACTAAAACCCACACAAGGTGGAGTTCATTTATATTTCCCACCGTTCACACCACATAGCCTACTGAAAACATTCCTGGTACTGCAGAAAGATAATCATTTGTAGAACTAAGCAGCACAATTTCATCCTGAGAAGCTCTTTTCTTCCTTCTTTTTCACTGAAGTATAGTTGATTTACAATAATGTATTAATTTATGTTGTACAGCAAAGTGATTCAGTTATATATATATGTATATGTGTGGTGTGTGTGTGTGTAGTCTTTTCCATTATAGTTTATCATAGGATATTGAACACAGTTCTCTGTGCTATATAGTAGGACTTTGTTATGTATCCATTCTATATTTAAAGGCTTATATCTGCTAATCCCACCTTTCCACTCCTTCCCTCCCCAACCCACTCACCACTATCACAAATCTGTTCTCTATGTCTCTCAGTTTGTTTCTTTTTTGTAGACAGGTTTATTTGTGTTATATTTTAGAGTCCACAAATAAGTGACATCACATGGTATTGGTCTTTTTCTGACCTACTTTGCTTAGTATGACGATCTCTAGGTCCACCCATGTAGCTACAAATGGCATTATTCATTCTATTTTATGGTTGAGTAATACTCCATTGCATACATGCACCACCTCTTGTCTATTCATTCATCTGTCAATGGATATTTATGCTGTTTCCTTGTCTTGGCTATTCTGAATAGTGTTGCTATGAACACAGGGGTGCACATATCTTTTTGAATTATAATTTTTTTCCAGACATATGCCCAGGAGTGAGATTGCAGGATCATATGGCAACTCTATTTTTACTTTTCTGTTGAACCTCCATGCTGTTCTCCATATACTTTTCTACCAACAGTGTAGGAAGGTTCCCTTTTCTCCACATAATCTCTAGCATTTGTTTTTTCTAAACTTTTTAAATATGGTGATTCTGCCCAGTATGATATCTCACTGTAGTCTTGATTTGCATTTCTCTAATAATTAGGGATGTTGAGCACCTATTTGTGTCCCTATTGGTCATCTGTATTTCTTTTTTGGAAAAACATCTGTTTTAGTCTTCTGTTCATTCTTAAAAGCCCTTTTGAGAGAAAAGCTAAGCTGCCTCTACTCCTTTGAGTGTGTTTTTGTGCTTCATATTCATTTATTAGTGAGCAACACTGATATACTTAATAGGTCTTTGAAATCTGCCTCTTCTAGGGTACTAAAATACTTACAGGAACAGAAATGCCATTGTGTGAAAATATAATTCTTTCTTTTAAATTGGAGAATGGTTTATCTAGTATACAAAGTAAAGAAAGCATTAGATGAATTTTCTTCCTAACTGGTACTGGTATTGAACAGTATTCATTTTTTTCCAATACATTGTAGAAATTGTTCTTTACTTGGAATGCATAATGTTATATGACATATTTAGAAAAGTCCTTCCTCCATGGGAAGCTCAAGATAACATAATAAATGTTATGATGACATGTGATATATGATAAACTCCAAATATCATCATCATGTATGATGTATGGCATAACAAAGGGAGTTTGGTTCATAACAGTTGTATGAGTCTACAAATATTTGAAAGTAGAATTATCATCAACTTCCTAAGAGCACTCTCTCGGATTGAGGCTAAACAACCGTAAATAATTAGCTGAAAAGTGAAAAGTTCAGTTAGAGGATTATTTTGTCTATACAATATAGCACAATTAGCCGTGCTTTTAAAATGCAGCTGGAATAATTTATTCCAGTGGTAGGTAAGCATTGACAAAGAGTAGAACAATTGTATGGAAAGAGCACCAAACAATGAGTTGTTCAAATCTTTGCCTTATTTTTTTTTTAATTTTGAAATGGTTTTATATTTACAGAAAAGTTGCAAAAGTAATAGAGTTCACATATTCCCCTGGCCATCCAACTTTTTCTAATTTAGCATCTTGCATTAACTATAATACAATAGAGATTAATTTAAAATAACATTGGTGTAACAACAATAAATAAAATATCAGACTTCATTTCACTAGTTTTCCCATTAATATGCTTTTCCTGGTCTAGGATACCACACTGCATTTAGTTTTCATATTTCTGTAGTCTCTTCCATCTGTGGCAATTCCATAGTTTTTCCTTGACGCTGATCACCTTGATACTTTTGAAGAGCAGTTATTAGTTATTTGGTCCTATGACTCTTGATGAAATTTGTCTTAAATGTTTTCCTGATTAGGGTGAACTTATACATGAAGTTGAGATGTCTTATTAGTAATCATAACAGCCTTGATTACATGATCATTTCTCTGTGCAGTTACTATTTTTCCATTTGTAATAGATAAATATATTGAGGGAATATTGAGAACTTGCCAATATCCTGTTCTTCAAACTTTTGATAACTAATTTTAATAGTCCTTATTTTTGCTGCAAAATTATGATTGTTGTACACACTATTTCTTTTCCTAATTGGGTTATATTATCTGATTAGGTTTCATGCCTTGATCTGAGTACTGAAGGACAAATTTTCTCCTGTCAGATTATGACAGGTAAATTGGAATTTCAGAAGTGCTTGCTCAATGCTGTTGGATATTATATCTCTATCCTAAGCTCAACAGGGATAAAAAGGCTCTCACTAACATAATCACCTGCTACTCAGATAGTTGATCAAACAGCTGATAAGTAGCTTTAGAAATTAGGGATTTCCCCCTAATCCCTGCTCTAGAAATCACAGAAGTTAGAGTTTTCAACTTAATTGAATGTGAACTTTTGATTTTCCTTTTTAGTTTATATTGTATCCTATCATGCCTAGATTTTAACAATAAGCATTTTAAAAGCAGACTTATTTACAGCCCTGTAGGTATAGAAAAATAAAGACATTAAACACATACTTTATTGAATAAANGTTACTTAATCTCTTTAAAGTTTCCATTTCTTATCAACAAAATGGAAACAGAAATATATACATCATATAAGATTTTGTGAGGATTAAAGGAAAACAATTTATATAAACTTTAAAGAACAATATCTGACACACAACACATATTCAGTAAAGGGCAGCTAGAATTATTGTTACATACTAACTAATTGAAAAGAATTTCAGAACTTTGAACCAAGAGACATGTAATGAATCACTTTTGTTTGTTTGTTGTTTATTGTTTACTTCCCTAGGAAAATCACTAAAAAGTCTAATCAATGGGTGACATGAATCCATATTAGAAATTATTCTAATTTTCTAATTTTAATTATCCCTATCATCATCTTTTATACCACAATCAGCTTGCTTTACACGAATTTTCTTGAATAATTACTAAGAGTCAAACAGGCTGTGTTCTAGGGATAAAATTCTGTCTTACACTTTAGTTGAGGAACACAGATAATGAGTAAATTAATAAATGTCAGATGTGTGTGAGAAGTGGCAATCTATCTATAGAAGACTATCTATCATCTATTTGTCGTCCACTGAAAAACTAAGTAAGCAACCTAGTAAGAAAAGGTGGGCTAGAGGATCAAAGATCTAGCAGGTTCCCTATAAGCACAGAGGGAATTAACATAGATGATACTCTGAGGCAGGAAAAAGTTTTCTTTGAAGGAGAAACTATAAGGTGATCAACGTTCCTGGAGCAGAGTGGCCAGAGGCAGTAATCAATAATGAAGCTAGAAAGACAATTACAGACTAGATGTGAGGGATATTTCACAGGATGTTTGTTTCTCCTTGCATATTCACAATGTATTGATACTTGACTACTCATCTAGCAATTAATAACAGCAGAATTCAGAGGATTTTTGAGCCATGATTCCAGTCCCTCTAGACACTATCTACTTTATACACTTAAAAGATTTCTCTGAGTGCTTTGTGGAGAATAGACAGAAACTGGTTAGGAATAGAACTGTGAGAGTTAAATATGAGGCTCCAGTCACTAGTAAATGAGGGGAAAGAAATAATGAGGTTGGAAATTTACTGTAAGATAGAGTAGGCAGGACTTGCTCGTCAATTTTACATGTATTGTTAACAAAGTGAGGAAGCAAGCCTATCTCCTTTTGACCTAGGAAACTGGAAGAATAGTCCACTTTGGGAAATATGCAGAAATTAGGGAGAAGTGTGTTGGTTGGCTGAGTGAATAAGATTTTTTTTTTCTTTTTTATCTGATCACGCCACATGGCATGCAAGATCTTAGTTCCCTTGCCAAGAATTGAACCAGTGCTATCTGCAGTGAAAGCATGGAGTCTTAACCGCGAGACCTCCAGGGAATTACTAAACTTCAACATTGAGAGATCTGGAGAGGAGGACAATTCAGCACTATAAAATGAGGAGTTGGCATTGATGTGAGCAAAGCAAGTGAATGTGGTGTTCCGATGGTGTTTAAAGAAGGATGGAGTGAACAACTGGGTCAATCTCTACTGAGAATTCAAGTATATTTGTATTGAAATTGACCATTGAATTTGGCAACATCTATCTAGCTTGGTGGGTGAAAACTGAAAATGTTATAGAGTGAGAGAAGCCTGTGGTGTTCCTGATACTGTGTTAAATTTGTGACAAGCATCTCAAGATGATTACAATCTATTGGGGAAAATGGAGTCTGGCATAATGAAGAATTCAGAGCATCATGAAAGGCCACAGATGATAAGCAGTGAGGTGGATCTGGTATTAGTCAACAATTTGGGATTAAAATCTCTGAAGAGGATTTGAGAGTAGAAAATATATCTATAGTTATTGTATTCTAAATTGTAATTGTGTATATATCAACTTCCAATTTATAAATAAAATTTTTGTCCATAAGGAAATAATTATTGGGGCTTCTGGCTCAAGATGGTGGAACAAAATGTATGATGGTGGAGATGATGGATGCTCATCTCCTCCTGCAAAAGCACCAAAATTGCAACTGGCTGTCAAACAAACATCGAGAGGAGGATGCTATAAACCATCAAAAATATGATGAAATTAAATTCCATACCTGCCAGGTGGGTGATCCAAAATCTGAAGAATAAGAACACCAATGAAGTTATCCCACGGTTGTGAAGGTTTTGGACCTCATGTCAGGCTTCCCAGACTGGGGATTCAGCAAAGGAACTGGGAATCTTCAGGAAACTTGACTTTAAAGGTCAATGGGATTTGATTACAGAATTTCCACAGGAATGGAGGAAACAGAGTCTCCACTCTGGGAAATGGCACAAACAAAATCATGTGTGCATCAAGACCCAGGGAAAATGAGCAGTGACCCCATGGGAGACTGAAACAGACCTACATGCTAGTGCTGTTGGAGGGTCTCCTGTGGAGGTGGCGGTTGGCAGTGGCTTGCTGTGTGGATGGAGGCACTAGCAGCAGTGGTCCTAAAGGGGCTCCTTGACATAAGTCCGCATAAGTCCTTAACCCTACTATGGAGCCCATAGATCCCAGGACTGTTTTGGCTCAGACCAAACAACAAACAGGGAGAGAGAAAAACCCACCCATCAGCAGAAAATTGGATTAAAGCTTTACTGAACACACCCCTGCCCACCAGAGAAAGACCCAATTTTTCCAACCACCAGGCCTTCCCACCCGGAAGCTTATACAAGCCTTTTAGCCTCATCCACTGGAAAGCAGACAGAAGGAGCAAGAAGAATCAAAATCCCACAGTGGCTAGAATGAAAACCACATCACAGAAAGTTAATCAGGATGAAAAAGCAGATGATTTTTGTCCCAGATGAAGGGACAAGATAAAAACTCAGAAAAACAACTAAATCAAGTGAAGTTAGGCAACCTTCCAGAAAAAGAATTCAGAATAATTATAGTGAAGATAATCCAGGATCTCAGAAAAAAAATCAAGGCAAAGATTGAGAAGATGTAAGAAATGATTACCAAAGACCGAGAAGAACTAAAGAACAAATAGAGATAAATAATACACTAGAAGGAATCAGCATGCAGTTATTCTGATAAGTTACCTGGAGAACAGAATGGTGGAAGTGACTGCTGCAGAGCAAAATACAGAAAAAAAAGAAAAAAGAAAGAAAGAAAAAAGGAAGAAAAAGAAGATGGCCTAAGAGACCTCTGGGACAATATTAAACTCAAAAACATACACATTATAGGGGTGCGAGAAGGCAAAAACAGAGAGAAAGGACCCGAGAAAATGTTTGAAAAGATAACAGCTGAAATCTTCCCTATTATGGCAGAGGAAATAGTCAACCCAAGTCCAAGAAATGCAGAGTCCCAAGAAGGATAAACCCAAGGAGGAACACACTGAGACACATAGCAATCAGAATGATGAAGATTAAAGACAAAGATAAAATATTAAAAGCAACAAGGGAAAAATGGCAACATACAAGGGAACTCCCATAAAGTTATCAGCTGATTTCCTAACAGAAATACTACAAGTCAGAAGGAAATGTGATGATATATTTAAAGTGATGAAAAGGAAGAACATACAACCAGAATATTCTACTCAGCAACACTCTTATTCATATTTAAAGAAGAAATCAGAACTTTCCAAACAAGCAAAAGTTGGGAGAATTCAGCACCACCAAACCAGCTTTATGACAAATACTAAAGGAACGTCTCTAGGAAGAAAACACAGGAGAAGAAAAAGACCTATGTAAAATAAGCCCAAAACAATTAAAATTGTATTAGGATCATGCATATCAATAATTACTTTAACTGTAAATGGATTAAATGCACCAACCAAAAGACACAGACTGATTGGGTAGATGAGAACATGTGCATGTATGCACTTCTACTTACCACATCACCATACTTAACCCCCCAGATTGTATGTAATTATTTTATATTGTTACATTAATCATAGCTTCCCATTGAAATTATCTCTTTTTTTTTTGGTCTGGCTATTGATTGTGAGCAATATGTGAACCATGCACTTTCAGATCTTCAAGCAGGATTTAGAAAAGCAGAGGAACCAGAGATCAAATTGTCAACATCTGCTGGATCTTCGAAAAAAGCAAGAGAGTTCCAGAAAAACATCTATTTTGGCTAAATCGACTATGCCAAGGCCTTTGACTGTGTGGATAATAAACTGTGGAAAATTCTGAAAGAGATGGGAATACCAAACCACCTGACCTGCCTCTTGAGAAATCTGTGTGCAGGTCAGAAGCAAAGCTAGAACTGGACATGGAACAACAGACTGGTTCCAAATAGGAAAAGGAGTACATCAAGGCTGTACAATGTCACACTGCTTATTTAATGTATATGCAGAGTACATCATGAGAAATGCTTGCCTGGATGAAGCACAAGTTGGAATCAAGACTGCTGGGAGAATATGAATCACCTCAGATATGAAGATGACACCACCCTTATAGCAGAAAGTGAAGAAGGACCAAAGAGCCTCTTGGTGAAAGTGAGAGAGGAGAGTGAAAAAGTTGGCTTAAATCTCAACATTCAGAAAACTAAGATCATGGCATCTGATCCCACTGCTGCTGCTGCTACTGCTGCTAAGTAGTTTCAATCGTGTCTGACTCTGTGCGACCCCATAGACTGCAGCCCACCAGGCTCCCCCGTCCCTGGGATTCTCGAGGCAAGAACACTGGAGTGGATTGCCATTTCCCTCCCCAATGCATGAAAGTGAAAAGTGAAAATGAAGTCGCTCAGTTGTGTCCGACTCTTAGCAACCCCATGGACAGCAGCATCCCAGGCTCCTCCGCCCATGGGATTTTCCAGGCAAGAGTACTGGAGTGGGGTGCCATTGCCTTCTCCCACTACTTCATGGGAAATAGATGGGGAAACAGTGGAAATAGTGGCTAACTTTAGGTTTCGGGGCTCCAAAATCACTGCATATGGTGATGTCAGCCACGAAATTAAAAGATGCTTACTCCTTGGAAAGAAAGTTATGACTAACCTAGACAGCATATTAAAAAGCAGAGACATTACTTTGTCAACAAAAGCCTGTCTAGTCAAGGCTATAGTTTTTCCTACTGTCATGTATGGATGTGAGAGTTGGACTATGAAGAAAGCTGAGCACTGAAGAATTGATGCTTTTGAACTGTGGTGTTGGAGAAGACTCTTGAGAGTCCCTTGGACTGCAAGGAGATCCAACCAGTCCATGCTAAAGGAGATCAGTCCTGGGTGTTCTGTGGAAGGAATGATACTAAAGCTGAAACTCCAGTACTTTGGCCACCTCATGTGAAGAGCTGACTCATTGGAAAAGACTCTAATGCTGGGAGGGATTGGGGGCAGGAGGAGAAGGAGACGACAGAGGATGAGATGGCTGGATGGCATCACTAACTCGATGGACGTGAGTCTGAGTGAAGTCCAGGAGTTGGTGATGGACAGGGAGGCCTGGCGTGCTGTGATTCATGGGGTCACAAAGAGTCGGACCTGACTGAGTGACTGAAATGAACTGACTGATTGTGAAAACTGATAAACATAATTTACTCTTGTGATTATGTAGCTATCATTAATTAATAAATACCATTGTATCATGACTGGTCATTGGAAAATAATATAATTTGTATCACTAAAACTACCATTTAATAGAAAAATCTGTAATCGCTTTTTAAAATCCAGGTACATAACAGAATTGGAATTTTGGAATGGAATTTTTGGTAAAATACAAGTGACCACATATGCTTTCTTCTCCAAAGCACTGGATGTGTTTCTAATGAGCAGCCATGTTCATTAGAAATATAAACATAAAAGCAACTGGACTAAATGATGATCTTTTACTTTTATCTAGTTTGTTTCATTTTTTCTCTTTCATATTTAGTGCTCCAATTGCATTTAAGTTGTTTTCAATTTCTTCACCTCTTGTTTTTGTTTTTCATTTTCAAGCCTTTATCTTTAGCCTTTAAAAATAGAAAAATTTTCAAGTACATATAGTAGAAAACTTTTGTATACATATATATAGTATGTATAACATATACATTTTAGAAAATTTATGAATTTTTGCCTAGCTAAAAAAAGCTATGGCATTTTAATTCCACTTGTTTGACTTAGTATGAATAGAATGCTAGATTTCTAATTTATATTTACTCAAAATTTTAATATAATTCCATGTATTTTGTCTGGAGAAGGAAATGGCAACCCACTCCAGTATTCTTGCCTACAGAATTCCATGGACAGAGGAGTCCATGAGACACAACTGACATGACTGAGCGACTAACGTATACATGTATTTTGGCATCTAGTATTACTGATGAAAGTCTAGAAAATTTATTATCTTAGTGATCTTAATTTTTTTAATGAGACTTGAAATTCTAATCCAGTTCTGAGAATATAAAGAAATAC
>SJYQ01006865.1:0-24365 GCA_006410935.1 Redunca redunca
CAATGCGTATCAGTAATTACCCTTTAATAATTTATGTGACATGCACACTGATGGGTGTAATGATGTATATTTAAAATATTCACCATAGCTTTACTTGAGGCAAAATCTTGGAAATAATTTAAATATCCATCAGTAGGGAATTGGTCCCCAAAAATAGTATGATACATCCATACAGAAGAATGTTATGCCACCATCAGGAAAACGAGGAAGATTCATATACATATGGATGTGGAAAGATTTTTAAAGATATACTTCTCTTTTGCTTTACTGAGATATAATTGCCATTGTTTAGGACTAAGGTGTGCAATATATTGATCTGATACATTTATAAATTGCAAAATGATTACCATCATAGCATTAGCTGATGCTTCCATCCTGTCACATAATTACCATTTTTGGTGGTGACATCTAAGATCTACTCTCTCAGAAACTTTCAAGTATATAATATAGTATTATTAGCTATAATCACTATGCTTTATCCCCAGAAATTGTTCATCTTATAACCAGAAGTTCATCTTAGAACCTTGGACTAGTATCTCCCCGTTTCCCCCACTGCAGTCACCTGGTAACCACAACTCTACTCTGTTTCTCCGAATTTAGCTTTTTTAGATTCTACATAAAAGTGAGATCATGCAGTATTTCTTTCTCTGTTTGACTTATTGAACTTAGCACAATGCCCTCATTGTTTATCTAAGTTGTCACAAACAACAGAATTTTCTTTTTTCTCATGGCTGAATGATATTCCATTTTATATATACTTCACATCTTTATTTACTCATTTGTTGATGGACACTTAGGTTGCTTTCCGTATCTTTGCTATTGTGAATAATGCTTCATTGAACATGGGAATACAGATGTCTCCATGAGATCCTGTTTTCATTTCCTTTGGATGTATACCCAAGAGTTGAATTGCTGGGTCATATGGTAGTTTTATTTTTCAGTTTTTGAGCAACTTCCATACTGTTTTTCATAGTACCTGCACCAATTTACATTCCCACCAGCAGTTGACAAGGGTTTCTTTTTCTACACAACTTTACCAATATTTGTTATCTCTTGTCTTTTTGATGATAGCTATTTTAACAAGTGTGTGGTGATATCTCACTGAGATTTTACTTTGTATTTCTCTGATGATTAGTGATGTCAAGCACCTNGAATATAGAGTATAAATTATTTGGCCATTTCTATATAAATATATACATACATTTATGCCAAAAACCAAAGAATGTTCAAACTACCATACAGTTGTGCTCATTTCACATGCTAGCAAGTTATGCTCAAAATCCTTCAAGCTGAGCTTCAGCAGTACATGAACCAAGAATTTCCAGATGTACAACCAGGTTTTGAAGAGGCAGAGAAACCAGAACATTCATTGAATCATGGAGAAAGGAAGGGAGTTCCAGAAAAACATCTACTTCTGCCTTATGAATATGCTAAAGCCACTGACTGTGTGTATCACAAAAAACTGTGGAAAATTATTAAAGAGATGGGAATACCAGACCATCTTACCTGCCTCCTGAAAACCTATACACAGGTCAAGAAGCAGCAGTTAGAACCAGACATGGAAAAGTGGACTGGTTCAAAATTGGTAGAGGAGTATGTCAAGGCTGTATGTTGTCACTCTGCTTATTTAACTTATATGTGAGCACATCATGCGAAATGCCAGGAGCATGAATCACAAGCTGGAATCAAGATTGCCAGGAGAACTATCAAGAACCTCAGATATGCAAATGATACCACTCTAATGGCAGAAAGTAAAGAGGAACTGAAGAGCCTCTTGATGAGGGTGAAAGAGGAGAGTGAAAAAGCTGGCTTAAAACTCAACATTCAAAAAACTAAGATCATAGCATCTTGTCCTATCATTTCATGGCAAATAGATGGGGAAACAATGGAAACAGTGACAGACTTTCTTTTCTTGGGCTCCAAAATCACTGCAGACAGTGACTGCAGCCATGAGATTAAAAAGATGCTTGCTCCTTGGAAGGAAAGCTATGACAAACCTAGACAACATATTAAAAAGTACTGGCATCACTTTGCTGACAAAGTTGTGCATAGTCAAAGCTGTGGTTTTGCCAATAGTCATGTACAGATTTGTGAGTTGGATTATAAAGAAAGCTGAAGGCCAAAGTGATTCTTTCGAATTGTGGTGCTGGAGAACACTCTTGAGAGTCCCATGGACTGCAAGGAGATCAAACCAGTCAATCATAAAGGAAATCAACCCTGAATATTCATTGGAAGGACTGATGCTGAAATTGAAGTTCCAGAATTTTGGCCACCTGATGCAAAGAGCTGACTCATTGGAAAAGACCCTGATGTTGGGAAAAATAAAAGGCAAAAGGAAAAGTGGGCAGTAAAGGATAAGATGGTTAGATGGCATCCCCGACTCAATGGACATGAATCTGAGCAAACTCTGGGAGATAGTGAAGGACAGAGGAGCCTGAAGTGCTGCAGTCCATGGGGTTGCGAAGAATTGGACATGGCTTAGGGACTGAACAATAGCAACACAGATTTATATGTCTGTTTATGCCTAGGATATCATTGAAAGGGTATGCAAGAAATTCTGGATTGGGTGTCTGAGGGAAGGTATTTAGAGGGATGCTGATTTTCACTCAAAACATTTTTGAAGTTTTTATAATATTATTTGCTTATATTGCCTATGTAATATAAAATTATATTTTAAAAAGTACTGGCAAAGCTTGATGAGTCTCAGTTCTTTCTTCCTAGAAAGACCAGAGTCTGTGCCCATATTCTGTCCATCAATTGATTGGACAGATATCTCATTTAGCATGATACTTTTTCAGATCCACATTATTTTTTGCCTTTTCAGATCAAGACGAAGAGTGAGAATCATTTCCCAAAACTACAGCTTGCTTCTTAAGTAATTTATGGCTATTCCAAAGAATGTACTGAACCTAGGCCTATGTTTTCTCTGTGCCCTATCCCACCATGCAAGATGCAGAAACCAGAGCACTGTTTAACAGTAGCTTGCCCAAAGTGAATTTGAACCCATGCCCATGTTATTCAACTACTTCTCAGATGCCCTGTAGAATGTTCTGGTGAATCTCTAAAGTATCAATTTTAAAAGCCATCTCACTGAAACTTAGCAAATTTAATTTAAAGACAGCAAGATGAATGGTTCTCAGACTTTAGCGTGCCTCTGGATCACCTATGTGTATGTTCAGTTCCTGAGTCGTCCAACTCTTGGTGACCTCATGGACTGCAGCATGCCAGGCTTCTCTGTCCTTTACTATTGCCCTGAGTTTATTCAAATTCATGTCCACTGAGTTGGTGATGCTATCTAACCATCTCATCCTCTGTCACCTGCTTTCCTTTTGCTTTCAGTCTTTCCCAGTATCAGGGTCTTTTCCAATGAGTCAGTTCTACCCATCAGGAGGCCAAAGTATTGGAGCTTCAGCTTCAGCATCAGTCCTTCCAATGAATATTCAGGGTTGATTTCCTTTAGTATTGACTATTTTGATCTCCTTACTGTCCAAGGGACTCTCAAGGGTCTTCTCCAGCACCACAGTTCAAAAGCATCAATTCTTCAACACGTAGCCTTCTTTATGGTCCAGCTCTCACATCTGTACATGACTACAGGAAAAACCATAGCTTTGACTATACAAGAATCACCTGGAGGGCTTCTTAAATCACAGATTCCACAGAGAAGACCATCTAGGGAAGGATCCAAAAATTTGCATTTCTAACAAGTTCCCAGATGCTGCTGCTGCTGCTTCTGCTTCTGGCCAAAGGACCATACTCAGAAAACTGCTAGACTGGATGATGGGGGGAGGCACCTTCACTCTAAAGGGGTCTTGCCTCTACCTGCTGTTGTGGCAGGACTTCAGCAAAGCTAGTTCCCCAAAGTAGCACTGGATTTGGTTTGTTGGATGAATGTTAATGGCAATATTTACCTATTCCTACTGAGTTGGATGGCACACATTTTCCTCTCTCATCTTGTCTTTCATCTTCTGTAAGCATTCTTATTTATGTGATCTGTCATATTACCATAGCCTGTACTATGTGTAACCCTATTGATTAGAATCAAGTCTACACACTTGTAATGTGTAGGTTGACTAATTCTCTCTCACTTTATTCTGCTCTGGATGGTGAATGTAACTTCCAGTTCATAATAAACTTTTAAATATTTACTGACTTGGTTCTTTCTGACATCCAGATAATATCATTTTAAAAATCCATTTTTACCAATCATGTGTGTGTCTGTGTGTCACATCAAACAAACTGTACTACTATTTTGCTGATAACAAACTTTGGGAGCAAAGATGTGCAGTTAAGTCTTGAAAATTAAGCACAAATGAATGAGCTTAATTTATTTAATCTAGAAAGTGATAATTTGGAGATTTAAGCCATTTGGCAGCTGAGTGTGCAGAGGGAATGTGGGTGGGACTAACATGTTTTTGCCAAGACTGAGTTTTTGCCTAGTGCTTTTGGAATTTCAAGAATCTAATTAAGACTTTTGGTAAATTTGTTTTAAATCACCATAGAATTAATAAACTAGAGGCATTATAATGTCTGTCAGCTCTGATTTAATTTAGATGCGCAGTCCCTTCAAACTAGATCAAGACTACAGTGAAGTACCAAATAGCAACACTTTCTAAACAGCTTGTAGCTATTCGCTGACATCCATGTTCCCACCACAGGTGTCTGGGCCAAGCAGTGATGGCTGGTTTACTGCAACCCTCACCCATGTTTCTGAGGGGCTAATGACACACTCGTAGAAGATCTGGGGACACTTCTGGCCCATGTCACCTTTCTTCCCATCTCCTAGATACAGAAATATTTAGCCCCTTGCTGCCATAGAGCTATATTTCCCACTTTCTCCTCTTTCATAGATGACTACTATCTGCATTCAGGTTTCCCTGAAGCTCAAGTTCTGTTGCTGCACTTAGGCTCAAGGAATGAGATGTGGACACCTGGGGGGAACTTGAAGTAAGGGCAAGACTGTGGTAGCATTGCTGCTACATTGTGGGTTAAATAACAGGCTGTCCCAGACACTGAACTACTTTGTTTAACTTTTTTTCTTTCAGGGAAAATTGCCCTTCAATTTTCAAATATTTTTAAATGAGCTTTTTGAACACAGCTTTGATATTATTCCATCAGGTATTCTCTTTCTCTTCCCTCTTTCCATTTTGTGTGAATTTGTTCTTTAATTCCCACCTTATTCCAATCATTTGGCTCTTACACTAAGGATCACTGGCAAGTCTGGAGCTTCTAACATTTAATTACAATTATGAAATATTTTCATATGATGATTTTCCATATTATTCCCTAATTAAACTGATACATCAGTTGGCATTTCTAGAACTACTATATCTAAAATAATAGCTTGAGACTTGTTTATGCTCTTATCTAAACAATAAAAAGATAATTGAAAAATAGTATCTTGGTTGGCCTGAAGCTGATGCTTAAATATGGTAGTTTGTGCAATTAGACAGCACATCCGAAGTCCTCAATAACCTGGATTGGATAGCTTTGCTAACTTCAAGAACATGCTCAAGAACAGTTAAGCAGTATACCATTTCATGATTGGCCTGCAACTCAGGAGTTCAATGGGAAAGAGCTCTGGAGCTATGTACAGAATTGGAGGTTTAGACATGTACAGACATATCTGATGAATGAGGATGGACGATATGAGTAGAATTCATGAGGAGCAGTAGCACTGCCATTAGAAAGAGAAATCACCATGGGTAGGGGCAAAGTTGAGCAAGGTAGCCTTGATTTAGCACAGAGTTCCCCATGCTAAACATGGTAGTGGCTTCAGGAATAATGCAAGGATGAACATGAATACCACCTGACCCAGCTCCTTACTCCTTCCTTTTTGGCCACCTCATTCCTTCTTGAGTGAATATTGTTCTGGGAAACAAAAGGAAATATTAAAAGAGCCCCCAAACTTCTTAAGCAGGACACAAAAGTCACTAACCATAGAGGGAGAAAATGATGAATTTAACTATATAAAAATTAAGAACTTCTGTACATCAAATGCCACAATGAAATATTACTCAGCCATAAAAAAAATGAGTTTGAGTTACTTATATGAGGTGGATGAACCTAGAACCTGTTATACAGAGTGAAGTAAATTGGAAAAAGACAAACAAATGTTGTATATTAATACATATATATGGGATCTAGAAAGATGGTACTGATGAACCTATTTGCAGGGAAAGAATGGAGACGCAGATACAGAGAATGGACTTGTGGACACAGTGTGGGAGGGTGTGAGTGCGACAAATGGAGAAAGTAGTATCAATGTATATACACTATTGTGTGTAAAATGGATAGTTGGTGAGAAGTTGCTGTATAACACAGGGAGCTCAGTCTGGTGTTCTATGATGACTTAGAAGTGTTGGATTGGGGGAAGGGAAGGAGGTGCAAGAGGTAAGGAATATATATATATATAAAATTATGGCTGATTCATGTTGCTGTATGGAAGAAACCAACACATTATAAAAATTAAAAAACAAAAAATAATAAAAAAGAAAGTGAAAGGCAAGCCACACCCAAAGACACATATTTAGATTATATAAAAATTCTTATACATTTCTGAGAAAGACACAGATAACACAATAGAAAAATGGGCAAAAGACTTGACTAAACATTGTACAAATGAAAGAAATAAAAGGGCCAATAGGTGTCAAAAGGAGTTCAACTTCCTTATCAGGGAAATGCAAATTGATGCTACAATGTGATGTTTATACACACTTCTCAGAATAACTAAAATGAAAAATACCAAAAAATCTCAAGTGTTATGGTATCATTATTATGGGGAGCTACCACAACTCTCATACACTTCTGATAGGCTGTAAATTTACACAGCCACTTTGGAAAACTCTTCAGGTATTTACTAATGCTAAATATGCTTACACTATAATAGTGATTTCACTCCTAGATATAGATTCAACAAAACACACACATATATTCACCCAAAGACATGGTCAAGATTGTTCATAGCCGCATACTCATAATAACCCAAACTAGAAGACAACTACAATGGTTAATTTTATGTGTCAACTAAAAACTGAGCTACCAAGTACTCAGATATTTGGTCAAACATTATTCTGGGTGTTTCTATGAGGGTATTTTTGGATGAGATTGACCTTTAAATCAGTAGACTGAGTAGAGCAGGTTGCACACCACCACCCCCATATAAGTGGGTCTTAATTCATCAGTTGAAGGTTTGAATAAAATAAAAAGTCTGACCTTCCTCCAAGTAAGAATTGTTCTCTTCTGAAAGCCTATAGACTGGGACATTGGCTTTTTCCCCTGGATTTCAGATTTGAATAGAAACACAGACTTTTTTCTGGGACTTGAAAGTTGCCAGATTTTGGACTAGAACTCCTCTACTGGCTTTCCTGGGTCTCCAGCTTGTTGACTTAAATTCTATGCATTTTGGAACCATAATCATGTGAGCCAATTCCTTATAACCTCTCTCTCTCTTTTCTGGAAAGAACAACTGACAGTCAAGCTATGGCTATTCATATTTAGGTATTAGGTAAGCATTTCCTTCAAAATGAACAAAAGGAACCAGTCATTTCAAAGGAAACAATTGATAGTATCTGTTGCCAATGATAGGATTTGAGCTTCCACTGAAAATTAGAAGTTTGGAAAACTTGTATCTGCTACTGTGAGCTTGACAGCTTCTCAATATTTAAAGACTTTCTAATGAGATCAGTAGTGATATTAACAAATGTGATTTTTGAGATTGTATAATGAAATGTGTCAATAACTCAGTGAGTATTTTCCAAATGATCCATGCATGATGCTGAAAAATCACAGGTGTGTAAAAGTTCCATTCAAAGTAGAAGACAGAGCAATGGGTTGTAATGTAATAATAACATATGAAAATTTCATAAATATACTTTCAGATTCTGCTAACCTTTAAGAAATAACCACTTTTCAAAACTTGTAGTATTAGATAAGGATATCCATAAATGTCTTTTAATTTCAAATGAAATTGAAAACTGGAAAAAAATGCTATGACAAACCTAGACAGAGTATTAAAAAGAAACAGAGACATTACTTTGCCAACAAAGATCTGTACAGTCAAAGCTATGCTTTTTCCAGCAGTTATGTATGCAAGTGAGAATTGGACCATAAAGAAGTCTGAGTGCTGAAGAAATGATGCTTTTTTAACTGTGGTGTTGGAGAAGACTCTTGAGAGCCCCTTGGACTGCAAGGAGATCAAACCAGTCAATCCCACAGGAAATCAATCCTGAATATTCACTGGAAGGACTGATGCTGAAGCTGAAACTCCAATACTTTGGCCACCTGATATGAAGAGCCAACTCATTAAAAAAGAGCCTGATTCTGGGAAAGACTGAAAGCAGAAGGAGAAGGATGAGATTGTTGGATGGCATCACCAACTCAAAGAACTTGAGTTTGAGCAAGCTACGGGAGATGGTTAAGACAGGGAAGCCTGGTATGCTGCAGTCCACGGGGTCACAAAGAGTCTGACACTACTGAGTGACTGAACAACAATAATTCATTAAGTGTCAGAAAAAGCTCTTAAAATACCCCTCTGCTTTTCAATGAGATATCTGTGTGATGTTTTTCTTCATATATTTCCATGAAAATGTTTTAATAGCTAGAATGCAAAAACAAATATGAGAACTCAGCTGTCTTCTATGAAACCAGACATTAAAGAGATTTGCCAAAATGTAAAACAATTCTATTCTTCTTGCTAAAGTTTTTGCTTTGAAAATGTTATTATNAGGGCTTCATCTATATGTCCTCTTTCAATGGACAAGTGCTAATATATGGACAAATGTCTCATATATTAGCACTGGAAAAAAGCTATATTTTTGAACAGCTGACTTGGTAAAATCTGTTGAACACTTGTGGATATTGTGCTTGTCATGCTTTCCCCATTGCCTTGTCTGCTGAGAAGCTCGGAGCCAAGTGTGCAGGCTATTTCTAGATGTGTAGGGCTTCATAGCCTTCATGTCTAATCTTACTTCAGAATCATCCAATCACCATTCCTCTATTTTCCCTCATCTTTTTTGGTCTCATCTGTTTTTGCCAAGTTTATAGTCTGAATTCTGCAACCCCCTTTAAGTGCATTTGAAAACAGAGTAAGGGGAAGGAGAAGAAACTCAAAGCTGGTGCTGTGTGACAAGCTAGAGGAGTGGGAGGAGGTGGGTGGGAAGGAGGTACAGGAGAGAGGGGACATGTGTATACCTATGGCCGATTCATGTTGTCATATGGCAAAAACCATCACAATATTGTAAAGTGATTATCCTACAATTAAAAATAAAATATATTAAAAAGAAAAAAAGCAAACAAGAAAAAAGTGAAATCTGCAATATAATCTATAAATAAATATGTGGAAGCTCCTCTGTTTATCTAAACTGCCTGGAGAATCAATCCTCAAGTCCCTCAGGTACAAACCAGAAGCGTTATGCCCAGAAATCAGAAAGAACCATGGCAACAAGTTTGTTTGTTTGTTTGTTCCCGGGGAAAAGAGAGAAATGGTCTTCCTTATGCATACTGACAGGAAGCCAGTTCTTTCTCCCCATAATTTATCACTTTCCTAGGAGAAGATTATAAGCCTTTTCTTTTATGTTGAGGATGAGATTGATGAAGAAAGCAAGCAGAGGAAATCAGTGAATTGACCAAGTTGCTGGGAAAGTGCCCCCTTTGGAACTGTGTGTAAGTCCCTTCTGAGTCAGGGACAAGGTCTAGAAGGAAGGTACCAAATATGCCCAAGATCGCAATTATTAGGAAAACCACTGCTGTGTTGGACAGAAAATCTGGATTCTAGTCCTAATTCTTTCACTGATAAATTATGTGCCTTTAGGTAAACCCTTTAGAATCCTGAGCTTCTGTTTTTTCATCTATAAAATGCGGATTATTATGCCTGCTGTATCTAAAGGTTGAGGATCAAGGGAGACCATAGATGAATGTAATCTTGTAAAGGGCAGATGATAATTTAAATTATGATTCCATGCCTAAGGATGACTCTGAGAAGCACAAATCCAAGATGCACCATGTCATTGCTGGTGCCTTTTAGACAGTTTAATTCATTGGACTAGTTCAACTGGAAAATACATTTAGTCCCCAAAGAAAAGGACAGCTAGAATACACATCACTCTAGTTATTAAAGATGTATCTAATGGATCCTTATGTTTGTGTAGAGTGTTACAGGGACTAAGCCTCTAGTGCACAATCTGCCATGGTTCACATCCTTATCTAGGGCCAACACTGGATCCCAATCCCTATTGTCATCTCGTGGACATCACTCAAGCAATTCACCTCTCTCTCCTACATGATTTTTTTTTCTAATCTCTGCTGCATCATTCTTGTCATTGTATAACCACTCCATGACATCCGTTAACCAGATTTGTGACTAACTACCCACACCCTCCCCTAACCTGTTCTTTCTGTAACCTCCCACATCTCATAAATTGCAATTCCAATCTTCTGGCTGTTCAAAATATGAGAGTCATTTTTAACTCATTTTTTTCCTCACATATTCAGCAAATCCTGATGGCCCTGTCTTCAAACTAAATCCTAAATCTGATCTCTATCTCCCCTGTCCTTGCAATGATCGTTGGTTGCTGGCTCCCATGTTTGCTCCCCATATAGTCTAGCTTTGCTTGAGGAAGCCTTCTGTACCATGAATCAAATTATATCTATTGCTTGACCTTTTCTACCAGTGACTTCCATTCATTTAAAAGCCAGTTCCTATCCACGGTTTTCAAGGTCCTGAATCATCTGGTCTCTTTGTGACCTCTTCTACTTCATTTCCAACTAGATTTTCCCCCACTTAGTGACCTCCATCTATACTGGCTATTCCTTGAACATGCCAAACATGGTCCTGTCTCCAAGCCTTCATGCTTGCTGTGCTCTTTGTCTAGAACACTGTCACCAAGATTATCAAATAGCCTGATTTCCTTAATTTACTCAGGCTCACATATTGCCTCATCAAATAGGCCCTTAGTAGCCAAAAACGGTAACCCCTATCCATCTTTATTTGCTCACATTGTTCTGTTTCTCATTTTATGACTTCTTCATATAATACAATATATATTCATTGATCTCTCTTTATCTGTTGCCTACTGGAGTGTAGATTCCATGAAAAAAAGAGGGGGGGAGTTGATCACTTTTGTCTCTGTTATATCTTCAGTACCCTAGGCACATGGTTGATATTCAATAAGTATTTAGGGGATTGAATGAACAAATAAACGTATTAAGCTTTAAATAAAGGTTCATTTTCCCACATACCCTTACCTGCATTATATTAATATTCAACTTATACTTACCAGAAACCTATGAGGTGTCAAAGCAAGCACTGCTTCCCTCAATTTATTATTGTTTGATCTGGCAGGTTTGTTTGTTTGTTTTTAGCCATTGTCCCTCTGATGGGCCTATGGAGACACAGACAACCATGACACAGGTCATGCCTCATAGGCAGGGTCAAAGATGTTTTTCAATCTAATATGAAGTGTTATGGAGATATCAAGAAGGCCTCAGTCAGACTGGAGGATCCAGTGAAGACTTTCTGGAGGAGATGACAGTGAGCTGAGTCCTGGAAGATAAGGGTAAATTAGTTTGGTGAAGAAATGAAGGAATAGTCTCTCCGCTTGACAACACAGTTCATCAGAGAATATTAAGCACTTCAAATATATCACTTAGGCTGTTGAGGTTTGGCTGGTGGGTAGAGAGAGATGACTCTGGTAAAGGAAACAGTATCCAGCTCTACAGGGCCTTGTGTACCATGAGGAATATGCGACCCATTTTTCTGATAATTTTTAGCACCCAGAAGGTTTTAGGCAAAGAAATGACTTAGCTAGAGTTGCCATAATAGATATTGGAGCTGAAGTCAGAGTTTAAGAGACTGACTCCTAATTAGAAAGCTAACTGGAAAATCAGGATGTGGTCCAAATATTCTGACCCTGAATGCAGGTCTCTTTTCCACAGCACTGCTCTGCATGTATCCCATTCCTAAGTTTATAGAACCATCTTAGCTTGGTGGTGTCTAGAAATAGGTATGCTCACAAAATTGGAAGGGAACTAAACCTTGTTTACAAATTGCCCAAAGACACATCTCCCAGAATAAAGGCAAGAGGGAAATGCTTCCACTGGCTTTCCCCTCTTCAGAATCACACTGGAGAGCATCTTGTTTTGTTCTTCTTTAGTTTATAACCTGCCTTATTAACATCCCTACATCCTGAATACACACTACGTGGTGTCTTGTCTGAGCCATTGCTGTTTCTAATGGCAGTTGTTTGGCCTGATCTTTGCCAATAGTCGCAGGGTGGGAGGTTCATTATTGTTCTTTTTCAAAGACCTCTTTTCATTCTTTTCACTTCAATCACAATAGGTGCGGTGATACAGTTTTTAATTCATAACTCTACTCAGCAAGTAATGTTCTTCATGGTACTCTATAGTCTCTCTCCTCTAAGTCGAATAATACTGGGCTTCTCCCAAAATTCCTGTCTTATTATAAATACCAGGATTTGATCACACTGGCGTGTGCCACAGACAAGGGTCCCATCAGGTTCTACAGTTTTCACAAGGTGTCTTAGCATGGAAATGAATACAGAACTCCCCACATTTCTAATAAACATTTCTTTAGTTTTCTCAATATTGAGTTCACTGTATTTCCTACAATAAAGCTATACAACGATCCTTTCAACCCGCCAAGGATTTGGATACGAGTTGGGAATGTATAGAAATACATAGAACATGAAATGTGATATAAATGAGCTTAGTGGAGGGTGGAATACTTTCTTTACAGGAAGAAATTTTGATATAGTAACTCCTCATATAACCCACAAAAAATTTGCATCTCGACAATCAATAGAAAGTGTGAAGAGAACTGTCCTTACCCATCATCTCCACTTCTCCACCAATTTCTCTCAGACATTTGATTCACTTTGCCACCCATGTTTTCCAATAAGACGCTTTCTCTCAAGTTCACTATGATCACCATGTTGCCAAATACATAGCTCAGTTTTAGTCATTATGTGATTATCTGACCAGACTCACTGTCAACACCATCTTTCTTTCTCTTTTTGGTTGTGTCGTACAGCTCAGAAGATCTTAGTTCCCCAACCAGAGGTTGACCCCACACCTCCTGCATTGGAAGCATGGAGTCTTAGCCACTGGACCACAAGGGAATTCCCCCATCAACATATTCTTTAGGCTTCTAAGGTACGCTTTTCTTGTGGTTTTCCTCTTGTCTCCCAGTCTCCCAGGCTGATT
This sequence comes from Redunca redunca, assembly GCA_006410935.1. Lineage (NCBI taxonomy): Eukaryota > Metazoa > Chordata > Mammalia > Artiodactyla > Bovidae > Redunca > Redunca redunca. The sequence goes on from SJYQ01006865.1 coordinate 13,219, forward strand.
CCTGTTCTTTTCTCCAAACTCTGCATGTAAAGAAGTTACTGTGAAGTTAATTGGCTTAATGTTTTAGGCACATACACTTACACAAGCCCATTCCAGGAAAAGCCCAAACAATGTGTTCACACAGTCATCCTGTTTTGCAGATTTGCAAAAATTAGACCTTTTAACTGAAAGCAATGAAAACTAACAGTTAAAACTGCTGGTTTTTTCCACTCCAACTATCCCTCCATCATATTTTCCCTTGAGATGAGTGATGTTGGAGTGGCTGTGGGTAATTCTGAGATCTAGCTAAAGGGAAGTTAAGTTGAGAATACATCTAGTTTGAGTTATAGTCACAGTTGCCTCCATATACAGTTAACTTATTGCTAGCTACAGGGGCTTCTAGGAATACACCTACGACCCACTATGCTGACTCATCAGCTATCTTGACATGAAGATAAAGAGCCAGAATTCATATCAGGATATGAACCTGTCTTATGGTGCTCACCTCATTAAATAGTGCCCAGATTCATTATTAGAAGCTAGTCTGTAGGAAATCCTTTGTTTTCTCTCTTTCTCTGACACCCCACATTCAATCCATCAGAAATTCTACTTGTATTTACCTTCAAAATATTTCCAGACACTGACCACGGATGACTTACTATAACCTGTAGTCAAGGACTCAGTAAATTCTTGCCTGGATTATAGCAATAGCTGTCTAACTTGTCTCTCTTTGTGTCTACACTGCACTTGGTGAGTATGTGCTAAGTCGCTTCAGTCATGTCCAACTCTTTGCAATCCTATGGACGGTGGGCCACCAGGCTCCTCTGTCCATGGGATTCTCCAGGCAAGAATACTGGAGCGGGTTGCCATGCCCTCCTCCACAGAATCTTCCTGACCCAGGGACTGAATCCCTGTCTGTTACATCTGCTGCATTGGCAGGTGGGTTCTTTACCACTAGCACCACGTGGGAAGCCCTACACTGTATCTCTATAGTTGCCAAAAGGCCTTAGTTAAAAATGTATCTCAAATAATGTCATTCTTAAATTTATGTTCCCCCCTCACAATGGCTTCCAATTTTGCTCAGAATAAAACCAATGGAATTTTCAATAGCTTACAGGACTCTGCACGATCTTACTCCTTTCAAACATTTTCTCACAAAGGTTGAGAATAGAGAATCTGGGTCTAAACCCCTAGAAGTCAAAGCAATGAAGAAAATGAGGGAAACTCCACAGTTATTCTTACTAGGAAAAATTACTGTCGACTGGAGGAATCCGAGTTTTTCATAATTTCAAAAATAGAAAGATGAATATTTTCCCTATATGTTATTTATTTTTGCTGACCTTTCAAGAGAGGATGAATAGCAGACAGTTTAAGTTATAGTCTCTAATGAGTGACAAAGCCATGACATTCTCCTGTTTAAGTATAGATTTTTTAAGCTCTGGGACAGGATGGTGTTTTGATGTTTTATCCTGAACATTAATCACTGGAAGACCATCTTTTCCTCCACATGGGAGTGGGATAACTGTGGTAAATGCCACAGTTTTCATCCAAAACAATGTCTTATTTAAAAAAATAAAAAAAAAAATAAAAACAAACTAGCAGGAGTCACATCATCAACATGACAAAAAAGAACTTTTCTATCATCTTCTCCCCCAAATAATGCTGATGTTGTGGGGGAACAACAGCCCACTCCAATATTCTTGCCTGGAGAATCCCATGGACAAAGAAGCCTAGCAAGCTACAGCCCATGGGGTCACAGAGAGTTGGACACAACTGAGTGACTAAAACACACACACACACACATACACACACACACACTATTGCAGGAATCCAGAGACAAAGTTCCAGCACACTATGGGGGCAGAAAAAAAAATCTAACATCGAATACAAAAAAGAGAGCTAGAAGAGTGGTTTCACTTTACCTGCATCACTCTTCCCCCTAGGTGGCACAGTTTAGTGTCAAGAGAGACCTTCTGTTGCTCCTGGAGAGATAAGTGAAAGCATATGAATGAGTGCCTGGTTTTCCCAGCTGCATGAAGTGAAGTGAAGTGAAGTTGCTCAGTCGTGTCTGACTCTTTGCAATCCCATGGACAGTAGCTTACCAGGCTCCTCTGTCCATGGGATTTTCCAGGCGAGAATACTGGAGTGGGTTGCCATTTCCTCCTCCTCCCAGCTGCATGGGACACTGCCAAAGAGGCCCACTTCCTTCTCACCCTAACTAGAATACTGAGGTATACTGTACAACTAAGAGATAGAGAGGGACCAGAAACATAGCAACCAGGGCTTGAGGGGCATCAAGATGACACAGATCTTACCAAACACTTCACAGACTCCAACAGGAAGCCCACCCATAAGCTACTGGGGCTGCCTCACCTGTGGGTCTCCCCAACAGGTATCCCCAATACTCTGCATACTTGAACCACAAGCTCTCCTCCCCTCATTCCATAAATGGCTTCCATTGCATGCCCAAAAGGGTGACAAGTGCAAATTTTTACAAATGGCTAGTTAGCTTGCCATGGATATGAATCTGAGCAAACTCCAGGATTTAGTGAAGGACAGAGGAGCCTGGTGTGCTATATGGCCCATGAGGTCATAAAGACTTGGACATGACTTAGCAACTGAACAACAACAAGAACAACAACAAATTTAGCATGAACAGAAAGCTGGCTCAGCTCCAAGGGATTGAGAGAATGCACACAAACTTTAGCATTATGCACAACCCTACAGAAAGCAAATGGAAGGCTGTCCGTACCTGACCTGGATTTGCAGGATTCAGATAAGGTATCAATTACTTTGCCTGATAAGGTATCTGACAGACGACAGAAGCACACCACCTGCGTTGGTCCACACAGAAGCGTGGCAGAGAGGAGCTACCCCACGCCCGAGATCAGGGGAGGCGGCCGAGAGGAGTGACCCCACATCCAAGGAGCGATGGCTGTGTGGGGGCAGGAGGGCTGAGAGGAGCTACTCCACATTCAAGGTCAGGAGGGGCGGCTGTGAGGAGATACCCTTCGTCCAAGGTAAGAGAAACCCAAGTAAGATGGTAGGTGTTGTGAGAGGCATCAGAGGACAGACACACAAACCATAATCACAGAAAACTAGTCAGTCTAATCACACAAACTACAGCCTTCTCTAACTCAATGAAACTAAGCCATGCCGTGTGGGGCCACCCAAGACAGGAGGGTCATGGTGGAGAGGTCTGACAGAATGTGGTCCACTGGAGAAGGGAATGGCAAACCACTTCAGTATTCTTGCCTTGAGAAATGAACACCATGAAAAGGCAAAATGGTAGGATACTGAAAGAGGAACTCCCCAGGTCAGTAGGTGCCCAATACGCTACTGGAGATCACTGGAGAAATAACTCCAGAAAGAATGAAAGGATGGAGCCAAAGCAAAAACAATACCCAGTTGTGGATGGGACTGGTGATAGAAGCAAGGTCTGATGCTATAAAGAGCAATATTGCATAGGAAACTGGAATGTCAGGTCTATGGATCAAGGCAAATTAGAAGCGACCAAACAGGAGATGGCAAGAGTGAACGTTGACATTCTAGGAATCAGTGAACTAAAATGGACTGGAATGGGTGAATTTAACTCAGGTGACCATTATATCTACTACTGTGGGCAGGAATCCCTTAGAAGAAATGGAGTAGCCATCATAGTCAATGAAAGAGTCTGAAATGCAGTACTTGGATGCAATCTCAAAAACGACAGAATGATCTCTGTTCATTTCCAAGACAAACCATTCAATATCACAGTAATCCAAATCTATGCCCCAACCAGTAACACTGAAGAAGCTGAAGAGAACAGTTCTATCAAGACCTTTTAGAACTAACAGCCCAAAAAGATGTCCTTTTTGCCAGGAGCCAGCGTGAGGAACTCTGCCCGTGGCAAAGGTCATGAGGAAGGAGGCTTCGGCATACGCAAAGGCAGGATCGAGCCTCAGGAAACCCCCTGTTCCCAAGCATCTACCCCCAAAACCAGAGTGCCTACTTTACTGTTTTATGCTCTCACCTATACCTCTGACTTTACGGGGGGCTGACCCCCCACCACCTCTCTCAGAGAAGGAGTTAACTTACAGCTCCAAGTTAATAAAAATTCCTGGGTGTGACAAGAGTGTTTCAACTTACAAACTCCTCTGAAGGTTCTCTAGCCTACCTGAACAGGTTCGTCTGGCCACATGTGATTGTTTACAGCCTCCCAACCGTAAGAGGCACAAGATGCTTTAAACTTTCTATATACAGATTATTTTGAGAAGTTACAAAATTATTAGTATAGTATTAGTGGGTTGATTAGAAATTATATTGGTGAAGAGTTTTTCATTTGTTGAGCCAATATTTGCTGCTAAATCTCCATATTCCCAGCCCTTATAATGAATATAACTAGCATATAGGAGAAATAAGTATTAACCTTTAAGATTAATCATTAACCTTAGGCTAAGTAAATTCCTTTCTTGATTGTAACCCACTGTACCTTCACCCTATAGGAATGCAACTTTATCTGGTACCTGGTTTAAGAAAAAATCACCCCTGGAAAAAATAAGTTTTCTGGTTGACTGACCGTTATCAGAAAGGGCCATAAAATGTCAGCAGGCCTCATGGCCAGAAGATGATGTAAAACCCCTAAGCCCTTTGTATAATTTTATATGAAGCACCTGATTTTGACAAGGGTCAGGTCTGCTGACCCCCACGTGACTCTGTATTTATCCCTATGTATAACAAAAAGTATATAAGCAAACCTGAAAATAAAACGGATCAGTTTCTGGAAAGACTGATTCCCCCATGTCGTTCTTTCTTTCCCCTTCTGGCTGAATTCCCATCTGAAGCGTGAGTACTCACCAAGCCTGCTAATTTTGCCTGGGCTTCTAAGATCTGACCAGGGAGGACTCAGTGTCTCCTCTCCTTCAGGAGAATGGAAAGATGCCTGTGGCCTATGTAGGTGGTGCAAGCTTCTTGTCTCGAAGCTTTATTGGTATCCCACGTACACCAAGTTATTCAGCCTCTTTTTCTCCACTAATTTTTCTACTACACTATTCCTTTCTAATCTCTCTTTATACTTCTAATTAAATAGCTTTTTCCTAGGACGCCGATTTTGTCTCCCCTTCAAATTACCCTGGATCCACCCGGGCTGGACCCCGGCACCTTTTCATTATAGGGAACTGGAATGCAAAAGTTGGAAGTCAAGAAACACCTGGGGTAATAGGCAAATTTGGCCTTGGAGTATGGAATGAAGCAGGACAAATGCTAATAGAGTTTTGCCAAGAGAACACACTGGTCATAGCAAGCACCCTCTTTCAACAACACAAGAGAAGACTCTACACATGAACATCACCCGATGGTCAACACCAAAATCAGATTGATTATATTCTTTGCAGCCAAAGATGGAGAAGCTCTATACAGTCAGCAAAAACAAGACCAGGAGCTGACTGTGGCTCAGATCATGAACTCCTTATTGCCAAATTCAGACTGAAATTGAAGAAAGTTGGGAAAACCACTAGACCATTCAGGTATGACCTAAATCAAATCCCTTATGATTATACAGTGGATGTGAGAAATAGATTTAAGGGACTAGATCTGATAGATAGAGTGCCTGATGAACTANTTGAAGGACTGATGCTAAAGTGGAAACTCCAATACTTTGGCCACCTCATGCAAGGAGTTGACTCATTGGAAAAGACTCTGATGCTGGTAGGGATTAGGGGCATGAGGAGAAGGGGGCGACAGAGGATGAGATGGCTGGATGGCATCACCAACTCGATGGACATGAGTCTGAGTGAACTCCGGGAGTTGGTGATGGACAGGGAGGCCTGGCATGCTGCAATTCATGGGGTCGCAAAGAGTTGGACAGGACTGAGTGACTGAACTGAACTGAACCAATAAGATATCAGGGTTGAGATAAGACTTTGAGTACATTAAAAAATGAAGGAAACATGACACCACCAAAGGAACACAATAAATTTCCAGTAACTGACTCCAAAGAAATGGAGATGTACAATTTGCCTGATAAAGAATTCTAAATAGTTGTCTTAAGGAAGCTGGGTGAACTACAAGAAAACACAGGAAGACATTCAACAAAATCAGTAAAGCAGTACATGAACAAAACAGGAGGTTAAACACAGAAAAATAAGTCATAAAAAAAAAGGAATCAAATAGAAATTATGGAACTGAAGAATNAAGAATACAAAGAATGAAATGAAAAACTGTGATAGTGAGTGTCAATAACAGACTTGATCAAGGAGAAGAAAAAAGTTGTGAATTCAAAGACCGGTCATTTTAATTATCGAGTCAGAAGAGAACAAAGAAAAAAGAATGAAGAGTAAAGAAAATGTCCTCTCTGGTCTATCTTCCATGTGAATGTACAGCATGCTAGTAATTTGATACAACCTTTTTCAACACCAATATCTTAATATGAAAAATAATGATCACTAGAAATATATTATTTGGAGAAGGAAATGGCAACCCACTCCAGTATTCTTTCCTGGAGAATCCCGGGGATGGGGAAACCTGGTGGGCACAGAGTCGGTCACGACTGAAGCAGCAGCAGCAGCAGAAATATATTGAAAAAGATTTGGTGAAATGTGGTTTCTGTGGCAAAGAACCTGCCTGCAATTGCAGGAGACATAAGAGACACAGGTTTGATCCCTGGGTCAGGGAGATCCTCTGGAGGAGGACACAGCAGCTCACTCCAGTATTCTTGCCTGGAGAACCCCATGGACAGAGGAGCCTGGCGGGCTACAGTCCATGGGGTCACAAAGAATCGAACATGATTGAAGCAACTTAGCATAGCACAGCATAGGGAGTGTTTAGGATACCTGTTTTAGGATCACAGATATATGGAAGATAACATCAGGATCAGTTCTTCTAATGTTTTGTTTTAAGCCTTTCTTTGATTTACATCATGGTCTCTACCCTTCACAGTCACTCAGTTTCCATTGTTAAATGATGCTGACAATTCAGAATTATGACAATAATATTCAAACTGAGGAGCCTTGCTGTCTGAGAATGTGGATATTTTGAGATTGTGTGTGTGACCAAAATTAGAAGCTAAAAGTTGTCTGACTGTGTGGTATCTTGGTTTAGACTCTCAAAGCAGATACTGAGACAAGGTTTCTAGAGTGAGTAGTTTGGATGTGGTTGGGGCTTACAAGGAACACTAGTAGGGAAGTAGAGAAGTGATATTGGGAAGGATCGTTTCTAGCCAAAAAGAAAAGGTACGTTATTCAGCTAGCTTCTGTAGTGGGTANTAAATGGAACTTAATCTCAGAGAGAAACTCTGATAAATGGTGTAAAAAATCAACACCTCAAAATTAGCCCACGCAAAAGACAATATAACTAGGGTATCTATACACTAAATTCTGTAAGTCATTGGTTGAGGAGTACTGAGGCAGGGAAGGTATTATTTGCTTGGCATTTTTGGCCTACCATACATGAGTAGCCTGAGAGAGCAGCCATTCACAATTCTGGCAAAAAGCCTATGGACACGATGATGCAGATACCAATTATTAAGTTAACCAAAAGACACTGAACTATTAACAGAAAGTTTTGAGGGATCTGCATAGGCAACAAATAGGGTTGACTGAACAAGAAGACATTAGGGATTGGTAACACTGTCAAGATGACTAATCAGGCAGGAATATTTTATATTTATGGAGTTATTCCAGTTAGCTCCACTAGTTTTTAATTGATGCATTACTTGAACAATATTTCATCTCAGTTAAACAAAACTGATGATCTGCACCAAAGGTCAACAAGCTTTTTCTGTAAAGGATGAAAGAGTAAATAGCTTAGGCTTTGAGAGCTATACAATCTCTGTCACAACTATGACAACTCTGTCTTTGTAGTGTGAAGGCAACTATGGGCAACTATGTGAGCATGCTCAGTCACTTCAGTCATGTCCAACTCTTTGTGACTCCATGGACTGTAACCTGCCAGGCTCCTCTGTCCATGGGGTTCTCCAAGCAAGAATATTGAAGTGAGTTGCTAGGCCCTCCTCTAGGGGATCTTCCTGACCCAGAGATTGAACCTGTGTCTCTTGCATCTCCTGCATTGCAGGTGAATTCTTTACCATTGAGCCACCAGGGAAGCCCATGAATGCAGCTACAAACAACAGTAAACAAATAAGCATGGTTGTGTTCCAACAGCATTTTACTTATGGACACTGAAATTTGAATTAATATAATTTCCATGTGTCACTAAATATTTTTCTTCTAATTTTTTCAACTATCTAAAAATATTTTAAAATCCCTTTAGCTCACAGGCCATACAGAAACAGGTGGATTTGGCTTGTTGGCTGTAATTTGCCAACCTCTGACTACATGATCTTACCTGGTTTAAAAACTAGGACCTGGGACTTCCCTGGTGATCTAATGGTTAAGATTTCATCTTGCAATGCAGGGAACATGGATTTGATCCCTGGTCAAGGAACTAAGATCTCACATGCTGTGGGGCAACTAAGCCCATGTGCAACAACTACTGAGCCCACATGCCACAACTTGAGAATCCATACACCACAATGAAAAATCCCACATGATGCAACAAAGATGCCATGTACAATGCAGCCAAATAAATTAACAAATAAATAAACATTTTTGAAAAGACCTAAGGCTCTTTTTTCTTCTTGGTTATCATTATGTGTATATCATTGAAGAGATTTTTATTAGAAAAAGTTAAAAATATGATCCAGGGCACTGAACACATGATTATGTCAACTCCTAAACAGAGCTAAAATCCCAATAGTCTCCTTTTTTTTTTACCTTATAGCTACATAGCAGAAACATTTTTTAACTTTTATGTGTCATATATTAAATACTGAAAAAGTTTGGCTATTTTCACCTATGGTGTGTGGATTAATTTCCAAGAATATGAGCTGTTGAAGTGAAGGTATAATTATAAAACCAAATGTCAGATAAATGTTAACTATGAGTTGTCAAGAGTTGTATCACCAATATACTTTCTTTTTTTCACTCAATGAAGAGTACTAATTTCAAGCAATATTTGTTCAATTATAATAATTACTCATAAAAACCCTTTTATGTGTGCTAACCATCAGTGGTTGAAACTAGGGCCAAAAGAATTGCAGTCAGCAGTTGCCAGTGTGACTGTCTCTAAAGAACTCACATAGCTTCCAGGAAGGAAAAAACTAGCAATTGGACATATGCCACATCAAAAGGAGCAAATATCAGGAGGTACTTGGACCAAAAATTTAAGACAGTGCACTTTCCCCCATCCTTTTGTCCCCCAGAACTAGATAACTAATGAATGCGAAAAGATGAATGAGGAAGCTAGAAGTAGCTAATTATGTTCCCTCCCAAAGCAGGGGTATCTAAAACTCAGGTGGAGTGGTTTATAACAGTAGGTAAAACCAGAGTTTTTATTCTTATACTGATTGTTTTGAAGTACCAAAATGGATGTATTCTTGTGGCAGGAGTGTGGCAGGAAGACTTTTTAATATATAATATTAATTAGAAAAGCTCCAGTACTGGGACTTCCCTGGTGGTCCAGTGGCTAAGACTCTGTGCTTCCTATGCAGGGGATGTGAATTCAACCCCTGGTCATGGAACTAAGGTCCCGCATGCTGCATGGCAAAAAAAAAACAATAAATAAATTTAAAAGGGGAGGTGAAATATATTAGGTTGTTTTGTTTGCATCCTATTGTTTGTTTCTTAGGATAAAGCCATAATTCTAAGCAACAACCATATTCAGATGCTGTTTATAGAGGAGGAAAAAGTTTTCAGGGATCCTCAGGGTCCCTGGCTGAGTCTGAAAATTAAACTGACAGAAACAGATTAACAGGAGGAAAGTACATATATTTATTTAAATTTTATGATATGGGAACCTTCATAAGGACATGAAGACCTGAAGAAATGGCTAAACCAGAATATTTTAATGCTAGTTTTGATGAGGAGGAAACAGCCATGGAAAAATATGATAGCTCAAGGAATATGACGTAAACATAAAGTAAACTGGGGTAAACTTAGGCCTGTTTCTTAGGATTCTTCTCAGTCTCCTTTGTCTTTGTAGATAATGATACTCCGTTCCTCTGGGTAAAGCAAGGGCCCCTCTCACAAGAGGATTTTATGATCTGCTTCAGGGAAGATCAGAGTAACCTTTCTTTTTCTGCTATTTTCTCAAACTCTATTAGCTTAAAATATTCAACCTGCCAAGGTGCCGCATTTTGGGGATAGTGTGTCCTGAACCCCATCAGATTCAATGAGCAATGTCTAGATTCTAGACTAGAACAAAATAAAAATAATGAAAAACTTTAGACTTTATTAGCAAAATGTATAGATAGAATTGTGTAACCAATGTGTTGAATTGGCTCTGCTAATGGGAAAAAAATTCTATGATGATCCTACAATGGTTGTTCAGAACTATTCTAATTTACCCCCTCTCTCTAGAAGATCCAATAATATTTCAGTCATTCTCTGACATCAGGAAAGTCCCATTTTCAGACATTAAAAAGTCAATATAAATCAAAACTTCACCCTCTAATGAATTGAAGACATCTTCCCATCCCCGCAGCTCAAGCCTACCTCAGGCTTGGAAGTACGGAACAGGAAAGGGGTGATGTGATGCTCTTTTTCCTCCTTACTCTTCATCCTTTCTTTCACTAGCTACTGCTTTTGGTTTCTCTAGGAACTACGTGGGACATTAACTATTGTGGTCATTAGTACTTTTCATCAAATGTTTTCAGCTTTTTCCCCTTTCAGGCACATGGTAAAATTGCATTTCCCTGGCTCCTTACCAATAGATGTGGCCTTGTGATTGTTCTTGAAGAAGGAAATGTGAGCAGAAGGGATGTGTGTTTTTCTGGGTGGAAGCTTTAAGAACCAGTACACAAGTTGACACGTTCCCTTCTCCGTGCTGCGGTTGTCATGGAAGCAGGTGAGATAAAATTTCAATGAGGTCAATCTGTGTTGAAAATGTAGTGTGTTGTGAACAAAACATATTTACTGTTGTAAGGCTTTGCTTTGGGGATTATATATCACTACAGAAGTCCACAGCTTATCCTGACACAATACACATTACAGCAATACACAGTAAAATTACCTAAGATATAATAATTTTGAACTTGTACCTGATAACATGTCCTTAAGATAAATGAAAATTTTTTAAAATCAGGATTGTAAAGAGAAACTGAGAAATCTAAAATCATAAAATCTAAAAGAATT
>SJYQ01006865.1:43420-56654 GCA_006410935.1 Redunca redunca
TGGTGTTGATCCCTGCCTCGTGTACAATGTCACAAACCTCCGTCCATAGTTCTTCAGGCATTCTGTCTATCAGATCTAATCCCTTGAATCTATTTGTCACTTCCACTGTATAATTGTAAGGGATTTGATTTAGGTCATACCTGAATGGTCTAGTGATTTTCCCTACTTTTTTCAATGTAAGTCTGAATTTTGCAGTAAGGAGTTCATAATTTGAGCCACAGTCAGCTCCTGGTCTTGTTTTTGCTGACTGTATAGAGCTTCTCCATCTTTGGCTGCAAAGAATATGATCAATCTGATTTCGGTATTGACCATCTCGTCATATCCATGTATAGAGTCGTGTCTTGTGCTGTTGGAAGAGGGCGTTTGCTATGACCAATGCATTCTCTTGGTAAAATTCTGTTAGCCTTTGCCCTACTTCATTTTGTACTCCAAGGCCACACTTGCCTATTAATCCAGGTATCTCTTGAATTCTTACTTTTGCATTCCAGTCCCTTATGATGAAACGGACATCTTTTTTTGGTGTTAGTGGTAGAAGGTCTTGTAGGACTTCATAGAACGATTCAACTTCAACTTCTTCAGCATTAGTGTTTGGGGCATAGACTTGGATTGCTGTGATATTGAATGGTTTGCCTTGGTAACAAACAGAGATAATTCTGTCATTTTTGAGATTGCACTCAAGTACTTCACTTTGGACTGTCTTGTTGACTGTGATAGCTACTCCATTTCTTCTAAGGGATTCTTGCCCACAGTAGAAGATGTAATGGTCATCTGAGTTAAATTCACCCATTCCAGTACATTTTATTTCACTGATTCTTAAAATGTCGATGTTCACTCTTGCCATCTCCTTTTGACCACTTCCAGTTTATCTTGATTCATGTACCTAATATTTCAGGTTCCTATGCAATGTTGTTCTTCACAACATCGGGCTTTACTTCCATCACCAGTCACATCTACAGTTGGGCATTGTTTTTGCTTTGGCTACATCTCTTCATTCTTCAGGAAGCTTCCGTAAGCCTCTTATTCTTATCCATCAGAGGGCAGACAGAATGAAAACCACAATCACAGAAAACTAACAAAACTGATCACCTGGACCACAGCCTTGTCTAACTCAGTAAAACTATGTGCCATGCTGTGTAGGGCCTCCCAAGATGGTCGGGTCATAGTGGAGAGTTCTGACAAAATGCAATCCACTGGAGAAGGGAAAAAGAAGAGTGGAGAAATAACTCCTTAAAGCATGAAGAAGTGAAGTCACTCTTCTCCAGTAGTATATTGGACACCTACTGACCTGGGAAATTCATCATTCAGGGTCATATCTTTTTGCCTTTTTATACTGTTCATGGGGTTCTCAAGACAAAACTCTGAAGTGGTTTGCCATTCCAATTTTCTGTTGGTGAGTGAGGCTATGTTCCTTCCTAGAAGTATGTCTTATATAGTTACATTTTTAAATATTCCATTTTCTAAATAAGAGTGTAGCCTGTTTCATTTATTTTGATTACTATGTATTTAGATTTATTGTGTATTTTCTATTAGCCATTTATTCTTTGTTCTTTTTTTCATGCCTTCTGTTCAGTAGAAAAACTTTCTATTTGCTGATTTGGAGGCTATATATTTTTATCTTTTATTATTATCTTCAAATTTTAAAACATATTTTTCCTTAAACTTTCTAACACAGAGTAAAGTTATTCAATATCTGTATCCTTATCCTAACCCTGACAAAGTCCTTTGACCACTTTTACTACCCAAAGAACAAATTTTCCTGATCATGATTTTGTTTAGGCTTTAATTTTATATACATTCTAAATACAAAAATAGTTATAATTATTTAAAATTAATAGTTAATTAAATTTATTCACATATCATGTTATAGCTGGTGCAGTGTCCTTAGAATGCTGAGGACTCTTCAGCTTCCAGAGAGGAGAAAAGGAAAAGTTTTAATAGGAATATAAAAAAATCAGAATAGCATTGATCTTCTTACCAGTAATAAGGAAAGCCAAAAACCAGTGGATCAGCATCATTCTGAGAAAATAATTTTAATCTAAGATTTAATAAGAAGCTTTCCAGTAGTCATGTATGGATGTGAGAGTTGGACTGTGAAGAAAGCTGAGTGCCGAAGAATTGATGCTTTTGAACTGTGGTGTTGGAGAAGACTCTTGAGAGTCCCTTGGACTGCAAGGAGATCCAACCAGTCCATTCTAAAGGAGATCAGCCCTGGGATTTCTTTGGAAGGAATGATGCTAAAGCTGAAACTCCAGTACTTTGGCCACCTCATGTGAAGAGTTGACTCATTGGAAAAGACTCTGATGCTGGGAGGGACTGGGGCAGGAGGAGAAGGGGACGACAGAGGATGAGATGGCTGAATGGCATCACTGACTCTATGGACATGAGTTTGGGTGAACTCCGGGAGTTAGTGATGGACGGGGAGGCCTGGCATGCTGTGATTCATGGGGTCGCAAAGAGTCAGACATGACTGAGCAACTGAACTGAACTGAAGGCACTGCCAGGACTGAGCGAATACCAGAGAAGAGTTAGCAGGCTGTGGACCAGCCCATCCCCCGCCAGAGACAGGGAGGCACGCAGGGGGCAGCCAGAGCCAGAAAGGGACAATCTCAGCCCCAGAGAGGCATCCTCTACCAAACTGCAAGGAGGCTCCCAGTCGCTAACCAAGACTTCTTGGGAGCCTGGACGGTTGACATCTGCCGGGAGGGTCACAGCCAGAGATTAGCTCCCTAGAAGAGACACACAGCACACCTGAGATGGGTGCACCTGCTGCCACCCAGGAAACCGACCAGCTGGGACCAGGGAGGTGATAAGACACACTCCCCACCTGGGGAGACTGTGCTAGCAAAGCACCTGGTCACCTGAGCAGCTCGGACCTGGAAAGGGCACAAAACACAGGCCCAACCAAGTCTGTACCTTTGGGGAGTACCCGAGAACCTAAATCTGAGTGGCTTAGACCAGGGAAGTGCTACCAACCCAGGGCCCGCCTCAGACAGTTTCCCAGCTGAGAAAGTGCATGCGCTGTGAGCAGGGGCAAACCCAGTGTGGCTGAGACACTGTGAGCACTCCCCACACATGCCGGTGATATTTGTTTGTGGTGTTCCTCCCTCCCCACAGCACGACTGAACAAGTGAGCCTAAATAAGTGACCACCTTCGCCCCCTTGTGTCAGGGTGGAAATTAGATGCTGAAGAGACCAGCAAACAGAAGAAGCTAAAATAAACAGAGGGAACCTCTTTGGAAGTGACAGGTGCAACAGATTAAAACCCTGTAGTTAGCACCAACTACATTGGAAGGGGCCTATAGATCTTGAGAAGTATAAGCTGGATCAAGGAACTATCTGAAACTGAACTGACCCCACACTGCCCACAACACCACCAGAGAAATTCCTAGATATATTTTTACTGTTATCATTTTTTTAATTTTTAAGTCCTCTATTACTCCTTTAATTTTCATTTTTATAACCTACTATTACCTTGCAAAAAAAATACTCTATTTTTAAAGCAAACTTCATATGTATTTTTTATAAATTTTATGACTTTGTTTTGCTTTTTTAATATTGTAATTTTTAGAGTCTAACCTCTACTCTAGATTTTTAATCTTTGCTTTTTGGTATTTGTTATCAATTTTGTACCTTTAAGAACCCAATCTTCAGTACCCACTTTTACTTGGGAGTGTGATTACTGGCTTGATTGCTCTCTCCCCCTTTTGACCCTCTTTTTCCTCCACCAGGTCACTTCTATCTCCTCTCTCCCCCTTCTCTTCTCTACCCAACTCTGTGAATCTCTTTGTGTGTTCCAGGCTGTGAAGAACACTTAGGGAACTGACTACTGGCTGGATCACCCTCTCTCCTTTTGATTACCCCTTTTCTCCTCCTAGTCACCTCTATCTCCTTCCTCCCTCTTCTCTTCTCTGTGTAACTCCATGAACCTCTCTGAGGGGTCCAGACTGTGGAGAGCACATAGGGAATTGATTACTGGCTAGCTTGCTCTCTCCCCTTTTGATTCCCCCTCTTCTCCTCCTGGTCATTTCTATCTCCCTCCTCCCTCTTCTCTTCTCCATGTAACTCTGTGAACTTCTCCAGGTGTCCCTCACTGTGGGGAAACTCTTCATGATTAACCTAGATGTTTTATCATCGGTGCTATATAGATGGAGAAGTCTTGAGGCTACTGTAAGAATAAGATAAGAATAAGACTGAAAACCAGAGGCAGGAGGCTTAAGTTCAAAACCTGAGAACAACAGACGACTCCAGGGAACATTAATTAATAAGACCTCATCTAAAAGCCTCCAAACCTACACTGAAACCAAGCACCACCCAAGAACCAACAAGTTCCAGAGCAAGACATACCACACAAATTCTCCAGCAACACAGGAACATAGCCCTGAGCTTCAATATACAGTTTTCCCAAAGTCACACCAAATCCATAGACATCTTAAAACTCACTACTGGACACTTCATTGCACTCCAGAGAGAAGAAATCCAGCTCCAACCACCAGAACACTGACACAAGCTGCACTAACGAGGAAACCCACAGTGAGGAACCTTCACAATAAAGAGGAACCACAAACTGCCAGAATACAGAAAAGCCACCCCAAACACAGCAATCTAAACAAGATGAAAAGGCAGAGAAATACTTAGCAGGTAAAGGAACATGATAAATGCCCATCAAACCAAACAAAAGAGGAGGAGATAGGGAGTCTACCTGAAAAAATTCAGAATAATGATAGCGAAAATGATCCAAAATCTTGAAAACAAAATGGAGTTACAGATAAATAGCCTGTAGACAAGGATTGAGAAGATGCAAGAAATGTTTAACAAGGACCTAGAAGAAATAAAAAAGAATCAGTCAATAATGAATAATGAAATAAATGACATCAAAAACACTCTGGAGGGAACCCAACAGTAGAATAATGGAGGCAGAAGATAGGATAAGCGAGGTAGAAGATAGAATGGTAGAAATAAATGAAGTAGAGAGGAAAAAAGAACTAAAAGAAATGAGGACAACCTCAGAGGCCTCTGGGACAATGTTAAATGCCCCAACATTCGAATCATAGGAGTCCCAGAAAAAGAAGACAAAAAGAAAGGGCACGAGAAAATCCTTGAAGAGATAATAGTTGAAAACTTCCCTAAAATGGGGAAGGAAATAGTCACCCAAGTCCAAGAAACCCAGAGTCCCAAACAGGATAAACCTAAGGCGAAACACCCCAAGACACATATTAATCAAATTAACAAAGGTCAAACACAAAGAACAAATATTAAAAGCAGCAAGGGAAAAACAACAAATAACACACAAGGGGATCTCCGTAAGGATAACAGCTGATCTTTCAATAGAAACTCTTCAGGCCAGAAGGGAATGGCAGGACATACTTAGAGTGATGAAAGAGAAAAACCTACAACCCAGGTTACTGTATCCAGAAAGGATCTCATTCAAATATGAAGGAGAAATCAAAAGCTTTACAGAAAAGCAAAAGCTTAGAGAATTCAGCACCACAAAACCAGCTCTCCAACAAATACTAAAGGATCTTCTCTAGACAGGAAACACAGAAAGGGTGTAGAAACTCGAACCCAAAACAACAAACTAAATGGCAAAGGGATCATACTTATCAATAATTACCTTAAATGTAAATGGGTTGAATGCCCCAACCAAAAGACAAAGACTGGCCAAATGGATACAAAAACAAGACCCTTATATATGTTGTCTACAAGAGACCCACCTCAAAACAAGGGACACATACAGACTAACAGTGAAGGGCTGGAAAAAGATATTCCATTCAAATAGAGACCAATAGAAAGCAGGAGTAGCAATACTCATATCAGATAAAATAGACTTTAAAATAAAGGCTGTGAAAAGAGACAAAGAAGGACACTACATATGATTAAAGGATCAGTCCACAAAGAAGATATAACAATTATAAATATATATGGACCCAACTTAGGAGCACCACAATATGTAAGACAAATGCTCACAAGTATGAGAGGGGTGATTAACAATAACAAAATAATAGTGGGAGATTTTAATATCCCACTCACACCTAGGGATAGATCAACTAAACAGAAAATTAACAAGGAAACACAAACTTTACACACTTTAGAGCACATCCTGGGCCATAAATATAGCCTTGGTAAATTCAAAAAATTTGAAATAATTCCAAGCATCTTTTCTGACCACAGTGCAGTAAGATTAAATGTCAGTTACAGGAGAAAAACGATTTAAAATTTCAACACATGGAGGCTGAACAATACGCTTCTGAATAACCAACAAATCACAGAAGAAATCTAAATATGCATAGAAATGAATGAAAATGAAAACACAACAACCCAAAACCTATGGGACACTGTAAAAGCAGTGCTAAGGGGAAGGTTTACAGCAATACAGGCTTACCTCAAGAAACAAGAAGAACAGTCAATAAATGACCTAACTCTACACCTAAAGCAACTAGAAAAGGAAGAAATGAAGAACCCCAGGGTTAGTAGAAGGAAAGAAATCTTAAAAATTAGGGCAGAAATAAATGCAAAAGAAACAAAAGAGACCATAACAAAAATCAACAAAGCTAAAAGCTGGTTCTTTGAGAAGATAAATAAAATTGACAAACAATTAGCCAGACTCATCAAGAACCAAAGGGAGAAGAATCAAATCAACAAAATTAGAAATGAAAATGGAGACATCACAACAGACAACACAGAAATACAAAGGATCATGAGACTCTTATCAGCAACTATATGCAAATACAATGGACAAGTTGGAAGAAATGGACAAATACTTAGAAAAGTACAACTTTCCAAAACTGAACCAGGAAGAAATAGAAAATCTTAACAGACCCATCACAACCACAGAAATAGGAATTGTAATCAGAAATCTTCCAGCAAACAAAAGCCCAGGACCAGACAACTTCACAGCTGAATTCTACCAAAAATTTAGAGAAGAGCTAACACCTATCCTACTCAAACTCTTCCAGAAAATTGCAGAGGAAAGTAAACTGCCAAACTCATTCTATGAGGCCACCATCACCCTAATACCAAAACCAAACAAAGATGCCACAAAAAAAGAAAACTACAGGCTAATATCACTGAACATAGATGCAAAACTCCTTAACAAAATTCTAGCAAACAGAATCCAACAACATATTGAAAAGATCATACATAATGACCAAGTGGGCTTTATCCCAGGGATGCAACGATTCTTCAATATCCACAAATCAGTCAATGTAATACACCACATTAACAAATTGAAAAATAAAAGCCATATGATTATCTCAATAGATGCAGAGAAAGCCTTTGACAAAATTCAGCATCCATTTATGATAAAAACTCCCCAGAAAGCAGGAATAGAAGGAACATACCTCAACATAATAAAAAACTATATATGACAAACATTATCCTCAATGGTGAAAAATTGAAAGCATTTTCCCTAAAGTTAGGAACAAGACAAGGGTGCCCACTCTCACTACTACTATTCAACA
Source organism: Redunca redunca (assembly GCA_006410935.1). NCBI lineage: Eukaryota > Metazoa > Chordata > Mammalia > Artiodactyla > Bovidae > Redunca > Redunca redunca. The sequence continues at coordinate 50,878 of SJYQ01006865.1, forward strand.
TAGTCTTGGAAGTTTTGGCCATGGCAATCAGAACAGAAAAAGAAATAAAAGGAATCTAGATTGGAAAAGAAGAAGTAAAACTCTCACTGTTTGCAGATGACATGATCCTCTACATAGAGAACCCTAAAGACTCCACCAGAAAATTACTAGAGCTAATCAACGAATATAGTCAAGTTGCAGGATATAAAATCAACACACAGAAATCCCTTGCATTCCTTTACACTAATAATGAGAAAGAAGAAANAAATGGAGAAATATACCTTGTTCATGGATCAGAAAAATCAATATAATGAAAATGAGTATACTACCCAAAGCAATCTATAGATTCAATGCAATCCCTATCAAGCCACCAACAGTGTTTTTCAGAGAACTAGAACAAATAATTTCACAATTTGTATGGAAATACAAGAAACCTTGAATATCCAAAGCAATCTTGAGAAAGAAGAATGGAACTGGAGGAATCAACCTGCCTAAATTCAGACTATACTACAAAGCTACAGTCATCAATACAGTATAGAACTGGCACAAAGACAGAAATATAGATCAATGGAACAAAATAGAAAGCCCAGAGAAAAATCCACGCACCTACAGACACCTTATCTTTGACAAAGGAGGCAAGAATATACAACAGAGAAAAGGCAATCTCTTTCACAAGTGGTGCTGGGGAAATGGTCAACCACTTGTAAAAGAATGAAACTAGAATACTTGCTAATACCACACACAAAAATAAACTCAAAATGGATTAAAGATCTAAACATAAGACCAGAAACTATTAAACTCCTAGAGGAAAATGTAGGCAAAACACTCTCTGACATAAATCACAGCAGGATCCTCTATGACCCACCTCCCAGAGTAATGGAAATAAAAGCAGAAATAAACAATGGGACCTAATTGAACTTAAAACCTTTTGCACAATGAGGGAAACTATAAGCAAGGTGAAAAGACAGCCTTCAGAATGGGAGAAAATAATAGCAAACAAAGCAAATGACAAAGAATTAATCTCAAAAATATACAAGCAACTCCTGCAGCTCAATTCCAGAAAATTAAACGACCCAGTCAAAAAATGGACCAAAAACTAAACAGATATTTCTCCAAAGAAGACATACGGATGGCTAACAAACACATGAAAAGATGCTCAACATCACTCATTATCAGAGAAATGCAAATCATCAAAACCACAAAGAAGTACCATCTCACACCGGTCAAAATGGCTGCTATCCAAACGTCTACAAGCAATAAATGCTGGAGAGGGTGTGGAGAAAAGGGAACCCTCTTACTCTGTTGGTGGGAATGCAAACTAGTACAGCCACTATGGAGAACAGTGTGGAGATTCTTTAAAAAACTGGAAATAGAACTGCCTTATGACCCAGCAATGCCACTGCTGGTCATACACACCAAGGAAACCAGAACTGAAAGAGACATGTGTACCCCAGTGTTCATCGCAGCACTGTTTATAATAGCCAGAACATGGAAGCAACCTAGATGTCCATCAGCAGATGAATGGATAAGAAAGCTGTGGTACATATACACAATGGAATGTTATTCAGCCATTAAAAGAATATATTTGAATCTGTTCTAATGAGGTAGATGAAACTGGAGCCTATTATTCAGAGTGAAGTAAGCCAGAAAGAAAAACACCAATACAGTATATTAACACATATATATGAAATTTAGAAAGATGGTAAGGATAACCCCATATGCGAGACAGCGAAAGAGATACAGATGTATAAAACAGTCTTTCAGACTCTGTGGGAGAAGGCAAGGGTGAGATGATTTGAGAGAATAGCATTGAAACATATATATTATCATATGTGAAACAGATCACCAGTCCAAGTTCGATGCATGAGACAGGGTGCTCAGGGCTGGTGCACTGGGATGACCCAGAGGGATGGGATCGGGAGGGAGCAGGCAGGGCAGTTCAGGATGGGGAACACATGTACACCCATGGCTGATTCACGTCAATGTATGGCAAAACCACTACAATATTGTAAAGCAATTAGCCTGCAATTAAAATAAATTAATTAAAAAAATCATCTACCTGTTAAAATTCAACAGGTAATTCCCAAACCTGTTCCTCCATCCCAGATCTCATCCTTAATTTCTAGGCTCATCTATTCAATTGTTTATTGGGGACCCTTCTAAAACTCAAAATATACAAACTGAACTCAACATCTTGTCCCACAAATTTGCTGTTATCTGTGTAGTCCCAAACTCAGTTGGTAGAACCACTCTTTATTAAGCAAGCCAAAACTCCCTGGAAGCCATCCTAGACCAATAGTCCCAAAGACAAATCCAACAGAACAAAATATTAATAGGTGTTATGCAAAATTAAAAGGTTATTTGATATACTGTATTGGTGTTTCTCAATGGGGTGGAGAGGGAGGTGGGTAAGGGGAGTTCAGGATTGGGGGACCCATGTACACCTGTGGCTGATTCATGTCTATGTATGGCAAAAATCACCATAATGTTGTAAAGTAATTAGCCTCCAATTAAAATAAATAAAATAATTTTTTAAAAGGTTATCTGATTAAGTTTTGAGTTCTTGGGTTAAACAAAAAAATAAACAGATTTTCCCAATTGAATTAGTTACCAGAGCCCTTAACATTCTAGTGTGTATTTAAGAGGGTGACAATGCATTTTCTAAACTTGTGTGATCACAGAATGCTCTTTTATAATAAAATATCTTGCTAGATTAATTTTATAAGGACTTTAGGGGTATATTTTCCTTTAAGTTTATTGCCTAAGTATCATGGGACTTCTTCTTTTAGTGGCCATGGGCCTCTGAATATTCAATCTCACTCCCTTTATCCCAACCCCTTTCTCCATACAGTTACCAGTGACTCAAGTTACAAAAATGAGTGTATTAGTCTCCTGCTTAAAACCCCATTTCAGTATAAAGTCCAAAGTTCCAAGGAAGACCACTTATTAATACTTATTAGCTGAAGAAAGCTGAGCGCCGAAGAATTGATGCTTTTGAACTGTGGTGTTGGAGAAGACTCTTGACAGTCCCTTGGACTGCAAGGAGATCCAACCAGTCCATTCTGAGGGAGATCAATCCTGGGATTTCTCTGGAAGGAATGATGCTAAAGCTGAAACGCCAGTACTCTGGCCACCTCATGCAAAGAGTTGACTCATTGGAAAAGACTTTGATGCTGGGAGGGATTGGGGGCAGGAGGAGAAGGGGACGACAGAGGATGAGATGGCTGGATGGCATCACTGACTCCATGGACGTGAATCTGAGTGAACTCCAGGAGATGGTGATGGACAGGGAGGCCTGGTGTGCTGCGATTCATGGGGTCGCAAAGAGTCGGACATGACTGAGCGACTGAACTGAACTGAACTGAGCCCCAATGCTCCTGCTCCTTTCTAATGCTTCCTGCCCCAGTGTTAGTGAAGCAGTCATAGCTCACCAAGTATGACCCAACATTCATTTTCTCTGTCTGTTCTCTGCTTGCAATTTCACACATTGTATAAGCCATATTATGTAATTCTGGGCTCCCAGGGGCTGATTCTACACTTGCAAAGCAACTGGGGATACAGCCAGCTCTTTCTTTGGGGACTCGTGTATAGATGATTTACTTCTTAATCCCTATCATGAAGTCAATCCATGTCTTTACTTTTAACTGTCCTGGACTTTCAACAGACCAGGTCATCTCATCTCTGCCCTGCCTAGAACTGTCCATGTCCCTCCTCCCCTGCACCCTGACCTTAACCAAATATCTTCAGTGGTTAATCCCTGCCCATCTTTTTCATAAACTACACAGGTCTTTATCAGTTTCTTCTTCTGACTTATGCCGCCTTTATTGTCTGATTAGTTATTTCATCCAATAATTTTTAAAATATTTTTTGAGCACTCTCGAGACCTGCCTGGTGGAGATTTAATTGACTTCACTTTCCCACTGTGGAAGAAGCCACATTTAGCCTCCATTTTCACATTCATTTAAATATTCCTGATCTGTATATATGGCTGTTCTTCGTATTTCCTTTGAATTGGTTATAACATCTGGCTGGTTCTCTCATTATGAGTTAAGTGAAAATCTTCAATGTAAGTTCATTTTTATATCCCTATGAGAGTCAAAATTTTATCATTTAAAAAATAATCTTTAATAGCCAGATATCACTCTGGAATAGAAATAGACATTGGGTACTAAAATGAAATGAAGCATAGTTTCTTTATAGTTAATTGTCTTTGAACCCCATTAGAAGAGACCACATTCTTTAAGACTAAAAACACCTTGTGTCTCTTTCAATGAGGACTTGATGGTTAACTGCTTACTGTATTGATTTCCTTCTATAGGTTTTTTTGTAATCTGCTCTAAATCAAGTTGTTATTTTGTGATGAGACAGTAAAAAGATTTTATTTTAGAATATAGTTAACAAAGTTTTTGGGAACTCAGAAAAACTGTTCGTCCAATCAAGAGCTTAACATTACTGGAACTATGAACATTTTTGGCCTTGGAGGAAATGAATATCACATTCTTGCTAGCTCAAATGTACAAAATTAAACCTTGTGGTTTTATCTATTTTTTTAGGTTTTCCCAAAAGAACAAAAGGTTTACTAAACCTTCCTTTCATCTTTGCCAACACAAATTCTTTATGCTTATATAGTGTATTACCTTTCATTTGAGGTGCTTTAAATGCCTGGAAAATGTTTAACTTCATAACTGCCTTTGTATCTATATAGGATCTCGTTTGTCCCCATTTGGAAGACAAAGAAATTGAGGAGTCTGGTGACAAGATTTTCCCAGGGCAGCAGAGAGGGTTATAGAAAAGGCAGACAGAATTCTTAAGTCCCAGACCAGTCTTCTAAATTCAGGCCAACATGTACTTTAACCCTTGACATTCTTTATGGTCACTGGGAAAAGCTTAGCTTGTTGCCAATGGACATGGCAAGCCTCATAAAACACCAAATTTTCATGAAATCTTCAGGAATTTATACAAGTTTTTATTATTAGCTACCATTCTGATTATCAGTAATTTTGTGTAACTGCCATTTACTCTGCAAATATCACAGCACCCCATAGCTCTACTAATAATATTCTGGCTATAGATGAGGGTTTTGGCTGAGTCTGCTTTCACTGTATTTAATATAAATTGCTACGTCTACACAAAGTCTTGCATGCTAATGTTCAAATCAGCGTTAGTCAGAATAGCCAAGACATGAAAGCAACCCAAATGTCTACAAACTGATGAATGGATAAACAAAACTGTGGTGTCTCCATACAATGAATACTATTTGTCAGTAAAAAGGAATGAAGTACTGATACATGCTACAACATGGATGAAACTTGAAAACATGTTAATGAAAGAAGTTAGACACAAAGTGCCACATATGGCATAATTCCATTTATATGAAATGTCCAGAAAAGGCAAACCTATAGTGACAGAAAGCAGATCGGTGGTTGCCTGAGGCTGGATTTAGGAATGGGGAATGATGGCTAATGGGTACTAGTTTCTTTTTATGGTGATGGAAATGTTCCAAAATTGGATTGTGGTGATGGTTACACATCTCTGAAACTATACTAACAATCATTGAATTGTACATTTAAAATGAGTAAATTTTATGATACGTAAAGCATACCTCAATAAAGTTTTTAATAAATAAAGTGCTTCACAGTGTCTCCTCCACATATATCTCTCCCCTTCAAAAAAACACCAAGGAAACAAATTGCCTTTGCCAAGACAAGAGGAATCACTTTATATCATTTGAAGTTGGACTTTCAGGACGATAATATAGGTGTCATGAGGTTCAAAGCTTCAGTGTTGTGATCTGAGGG
>SJYQ01006867.1:0-25920 GCA_006410935.1 Redunca redunca
ATTAACGTTAAACATAATGAAGTGGCATTTTTAGTCTAAGCTTTTTTTTTTTTTTTTGAGGGGAATAAAGAGGAAACCTTTTGGGGATCATGAGTTTCTGTGCTGATTTGTTCAGTGACTAGGGTGTTAATTCTGAAAACGCCTTTAAAACACATAACTCAAGAACCATCAAATCTTTGAGGTGAGCATTGTCTCGTGTTCTTTTCACTTCAGGGAAGAAGTGAATGAAAAACTTCGAGATACAGCTGACGGGACCTTCTTGGTACGAGACGCATCTACTAAAATGCATGGGGATTACACGCTTACACTAAGGTGAGTTAGGGCACGCGGCTAGTTGGCATGTTCAAGGGGACAGTAGAACGTACTGGGGCTTGTTTGTTTGTTTTTTAAAGAGAATTCTAATGCCATTACTTTTATATTGCATTTGCAGGAAAGGAGGAAATAACAAATTAATCAAAATATTTCACCGAGATGGGAAATACGGCTTCTCTGACCCATTAACCTTCAACTCTGTGGTTGAACTAATAAACCACTACCGGAATGAATCTCTAGCTCAGTATAATCCCAAACTGGATGTGAAATTACTTTATCCAGTATCCAAATACCAACAGGTAATCACATACCCATGTTATTATAACATTTGTAAAAGATTCTTTTATTGCTTATAAAATATTTTGAGGCAGATGATTTCCATGTCATTAAACTCAAAAAACTTTCAAACTGTAATTTTGTGATCACAAGTATATAAAATACTTTAACAATAAAATACTGTAACAAAATATCTGATGTGGAAGAATCCTCCCAACAATGGTCATTTAAAAGTACCTTATCAACTGAATTTATTTTTCCCTTTTTCTTCCAATCTCTATAATCCTTCCAGGATCAAGTTGTCAAAGAAGATAATATTGAAGCTGTAGGGAAAAAATTACATGAATATAACACTCAATTTCAAGAAAAAAGTCGGGAATATGATAGATTATATGAAGACTATACCCGAACTTCCCAGGTGAGTTTTCTGTGAAAATCACATTAAAACTGTAGAGTTCTTAATTATTAGAATCAAGTGCATGTTATATTCAGCTTCCAAAAAAGAGTGTAAAATGTTTTTTTCTGGCAGTAGAGGAGATCATTTATTTGTGAATCATTGTTGATTATTCTAGTACTTACTTACTGTATCTCTAAACCGTTTGAATGAAGCCTGTAAGTATCAGGTTAATAAATTAAGTTGATTTGACATAATTGCTGATTGCAGAATTCTCTTTAGAGTAAAAGCTAATAGTAACTGGAAGTTCTACAGACTTGTCTAATCTCTGAAATGGGGATTTAACCATGATAGGTAGGTCCTGCTGCAGTGAAAGGTTGAGGCTACATTTACTGCCTTGTTTTCCTAGAGACTTAATCTCCTCTAGGCCATCACATATCTAGGACCGCCAGAGGGAGCAGAAGGATGCCATAAACTGCTGATAAAAGTGGAATGGTTTTTTAAAAAAGATGAAAACTGTAGCAAAGTGTCAAGCCATCATCTTCCATAGACTGGGAAAATTCTCCAAAGGAAATGTGTGCTTCTCTGATACTATTTTAAGGAGCTTTATGAATTAGAGTCCTACCTTGCTAACACAGGACTTACATGTCAGATAGTAGTGCCAGTCAGTGGTCTCTAGTAGTGTCTTGCCATAAGAAATTGTCTGTTTTGTGAAAGGAATGACCTTGTCTTATTAAAATTTGTGTTGCAGGAAATCCAAATGAAAAGAACAGCTATTGAAGCATTTAATGAAACCATAAAAATATTTGAAGAACAGTGCCAAACCCAGGAGCGGTACAGCAAAGAATACATAGAAAAGTTCAAACGTGAAGGCAATGAGACGGAAATCCAGAGGTTGGTGACCTGGGAGGGTTTCATTGCCCTTGTGCTTGAGCTTACCACAGTTCTCTCACACTGTCTAAAGGTGACCTCTATTTCTGAAATGACAGCGAGAGAAAGCATTCTTTACCTGAGGCAAACTGCTGGGAATCAATGCTGAAGCCTTGGGGGAACTTTCTTGATTCTCCAGGTAATTACAGATGCATCTCTCTTGCCTACAGGATTATGCATAATTACGAAAAGTTAAAGTCTCGAATCAGTGAAATTGTCGACAGCAGAAGGAGATTGGAAGAGGACTTGAAGAAGCAGGCGGCTGAGTATCGTGAGATTGACAAACGCATGAACAGCATTAAACCAGACCTCATTCAGCTAAGAAAGACAAGAGACCAATACTTGATGTATGTCCTGGAAGTAGAATCCTGCCCGTGCATGATAGGTAATTGCGAAAATAAAGGATAGGTTCTTAATGCATTTTCTTTTTAAAACTCTTTTCCAGGTGGTTGACTCAGAAAGGTGTTCGGCAGAAGAAATTAAATGAGTGGCTGGGCAATGAAAACACTGAAGAGTAAGTAGTACAGACGGGAGGGGGCACAGGTGTTTCTTTCTTTTGAGGAAAATGCACGACTTGCTAGTGAGGAGTGGACTATCTTGTAGGAGAAAATACATCAGTCTCATTACCCAGAATTTTCAAAAAGGAAAGTTTAGCAAAGGAGAATGTAGGTTTATCTGCACCACCTCCCCACCCCCCACCATAGGCTGGGGAATAAGTGACCCTGTGTCCATAATGAAGCCCCAGAACCATCTGGAATTTTGGGAACAGTCATAGGGGAGTTGGGAGGGAGACAACTGCTCTTTAGTATATTTTTAAACCTTTTGTTTCAATTATTTAAAAATTGGCGTTCCTCCTAGTCAGTCAATTTCCTGATCTAAACTGGACAAACAGGATTGTTTAATACCGTCCTCTCTGCCCAGGTAGAGCTGAGCATAGTTGCCGACTTGAAAACAGGAAGAGTCTCACTTGGTGCTGCTAACTTTGTTCAGGGGGTTGAAGGCTAAACTCTATGAGGAAGCTCAGGCCCGAGGGGCTGGTTGAGTCAGCCCCGCGACCGCCAGCCCGAGTCGCTCAGAGCAGAGGCAGGAACTAGGTCGAGGCGATAGGCGGGCTCTTCCCCAGAGGAGCAGTGAGTGACCGCCACGCACACTTCACTCAGAAACCTCCTCTGCCACCTTTTCAGCCAATATTCGCTGGTAGAAGATGATGAGGATTTGCCCCACCATGACGAGAAGACTTGGAACGTTGGAAGCAGCAACCGAAACAAAGCTGAAAACCTGTTGCGAGGGAAGCGAGACGGCACTTTTCTTGTCCGGGAAAGCAGTAAACAGGGCTGCTATGCCTGCTCTGTGGTGTATGTATCTCAGCCAATTATCTGTCTTGTGAAACACCTCAAGGAAGTGTGCCAGCCAGCCAGCCAACCTTGGGGGCAAGGATTTGAAAAAGTTCTAATTGTCAAGCAGTACGATAGTGTAGAAGAGGAACTAAAGCCTAATATTTGAACCTCTAAGCAGGAGTGTCTGTTCAGAGGGCCAGTAGAAAGCAAGCTGCTGTTCTGGTGGAAGACTGGGGCTCTGGGCAGCAGTTCAGCAGCTGTCTCATCAAGAGAAGTCTTGTGTTTTTCATCTTTAAAATGGAAACAGCCATACTTGCTGTTTGGGGGCTTCCGTATAGTTAAAGATCTGAGGAGATTCATGTGGAAGCACCACCAACAGGTAAAGTCCCCATCAGGGATGGGTGAAAACGGTAAGAGAAAGGGCTCTGCTCACTGTCCCTGCCATCAGAACACCCAAGAGAAGACACTTCTCTCCGAGGGCCGGGCTCCCTTTGTTTATTGTCATAGTCTGGGGAGTACCATGAAGGGGGAGAGGCCGGATCACTAACCTGAGCGGCCTGCTGAAGGAAAAGGCCCTCGGGTATTTTCTAGCCTATCAGTCATGTCCCTCCATGTAAGCAGAGGACCACTGCCCCAGGGAGGAAGGGAAAAGACCTTGCATGAGGACGAAGCAATAGGAGAATTGAGAGTAGACGGAGAGGTATGTGGACAATTCCAGACCCCTCTCAAAATGACCATCCAGCGGCTCAGTGAAGCTGGTTACCTCCCCAAATCGCTCCGCCACTCAGGAGCGTGGGGACAACGCCACCAGTCCCGAGCGCGGGCAGCAGCCAGTGTGCCTGTGCATCCCGCGCTTCCCTTAGCTCACGCAGGCCCCTGCGCTCTCTCGCCCATGCAGGGTGGACGGCGAGGTCAAGCACTGCGTCATCAACAAGACGGCCACGGGCTACGGCTTCGCCGAGCCCTACAACCTGTACAGCTCCCTCAAGGAGCTCGTGCTCCACTACCAGCACACGTCCCTCGTGCAGCACAACGACTCCCTCAACGTCACACTAGCCTACCCGGTGTACGCGCAGCAGAGGCGGTGAAGGGCCACCCTCCAGCCTGCTCCTCGCCTTCGACTCCCCAAGGCCTCTGGCAAGCACAGGGCTCCCCTGCAGCCTGACCTGGGAACTGAGCTGCGGACACCCAGCCGCCTGTCTTCAGATGGGACTCGAGCCTTCGACCCCACGGCAGGAAGGGAAGACGCACCGCAGGGCCACGCACCGGACAGCCGCCGTTCCTCGTCTGGAGTGCTTCGTCAGCCTTCCTCTCTTCCCTCTTTCTGTTTTGGGTTTTTGTTTTGTTTTGGGTTTTTTTTTTTGGTTTAATTTAAAGCCACAACCACACACAAAGAGAAAAAGAAATGCAAAAATCTCTGCGTGCAGGGACAAAGAGGCCTTTAACCATGGTGCTTGTTCATGCTTTCAGAAGCTTTACCAGCTCAAGAGTTGGGACCTTGGAGACCGGAGCAGGGACGGGCTGATGAGCCCAAGCCTGGGGTCGCTCGGTCCAGCCTGGGTGTTGCCCTGCACGGTGGCCCCCAGACACACTGCACTGTGGATTATTTCATTTTCTAACGAAATGAACCGATATGTAGCAGAAAGGCACTTCCGCTCGCAGGGAACACTTGAGGGAACGTCTGCTCCGTGCGTTCAGAGGAAATCTGTTGTAGCAGAGTGCCAGAAAGTGTTTTGTTGAAATTCTCAAACCAAGAAGACCCACCAACAGAGAAATGGAGCTTCAAAAACAGGACTTCAAAATGACATTTAGTATATAAAATCTGTACATACTATTGGATGACTAACTATCAAATAGATGGATTTGTATCAATACCAAATAGCTTCTGTTTTGTTGTGCTGAAGGCTAAATTCACAGTGCTATGCAATTCTTAATTTTCACTGTTGTTATCTGTTTTAAATGTACCTTCAGAATAAGCTTCCCCTGCCCCAGTTTTTGTTGCTTGAAAATACTGTCCCTGATTTTTTTTGTTGTTAATATTCATTTTGTTACTCATTTCCTTTTTTTTTTTAAAGAAATGTACAGGATGCCAGTTTAAAAAAAAATGGCTTCAGAATTAAAACTATGAAATATTTTACAGTCTTTCTTGTACAGAGTACTTGGCTGTTAGCCCAAGGTTAAAAAGTTCATAACAGATTTTTTTTGGACTAAATGTTTTGTTGGGCAGTGCCTGATAAGCTTCAAAGCTGCTTTATTCAATAAAAAAAAAAAAGATATATGAATATGACAAAGTATCGCTGAGTTCAACAATGTTGTTTCAAGACTTAAGATACGGTACCTGGCAATGTTTGTTTCGTAAAGAATTGTGAACTTCTTGAATCTAGGGAGGGGGATGTAGCAAAGGGTTGTACAAGTAGGGTGGGGGAGGGTTGGTGAGATGGCATGCACTTTCTCTTTCTCGTGATTACGGAGAAGTGGATCACTGCAAAGTGAAGTCTCTTCCCACTTTGATCTGCTACTTACTATGCCCTCGTGACAATTACAGACCTACTGGGACGCTAGTTCTCTTAGGAAGGCAGGCAGGGTCTTTGAGCAGTGTTCATCCTTGTTGGAAACACTGATTTCAAAATATCATTGCTGCATTTAGAAAACCTGTCTCTAACATTAGACGACCCATTAACCACCAGCCAACATCCATTTTAAGTAAAAGCATGACCTGAAAAAGATATTTTTATCTGGGTATCTGCTATTTTCCTAGCTTTCCATTCAACTTAGATCAGAATGCCTGACATGGTCGTCATCGTTCCTGCCCCGATTGTGGGGAGCTTGTTGAAGTCATGGCCATTGTAGGAATCATAGTAACAGTCCTCATTCACCCAAATAATTGTATGTGTTATACTTCACTGTGGGGAAGAGGGAGGAATTGTTAGAGTATTCTTTCCAACTTACCGCAAGAGCAAGAGGTCTCTGCCCCCAACTTATGTGTATAAAAGCCTTTCAGTTTAGTGGGAACTGTACCTGCACTGGAAGGAATAAAGGGGAGATTAAAATGGAATCTTACAACTTCAGTTCTTCTTGCTCAATATTAGATTCTCCACAGCTTTGTTTCTCTTTCCTTCCAACTACTGGGGTATGGGGTTTTGTTTTATTTTTAATGTTCCTTTGAAAGGATCAGTCCAGCAGCTGACTTAACTAGAATGTATTTTTTTTTTTTCCTTTTTACATGAAGCTACTCATATCAAGAGCAATAGTCAGTCTTACAGCCAGACTGTCAGTCCTCAAACTTGACTGTACTGACCTGACCATCTCCCTTTCATCTCCAGACAATTGATGAGTCCCCTAGTTTTAGTCTAGGAGTGTCTGCTTTACAACTATCCTTCCATGTCATACAGAAGCCCAGCCATTAGTTAACAGTAGTTTATCGACTAGGTTTATTGCTTTTTTGATAGCACATCCATGTATATTATTAAGTAACTTTCATTTAATTTCTAAAATATCTGAGATGGAGTATTTCATGGAAAAGCTACTATTCTTTTCACATTTTTTGCTTCAACACTTTGCAAGATGGCATGGTATAAGGCACTTGCCTCATTTTTACATCTCATGAACATAAATGCAGTAGATTTTTCTTCGAACAGCAAAGGCAGAATTCATGATTTCCTATCACAGTGAGTCACACCTTACCTAGGATGCTATGCCTCTGTCCTGACGCCTTATTGATAGTGTATAGCATGTGATCATCTGTCTTTGTAGATTTGACCAGCAGGGTTCTTTGAGTCCAACCATTCATCTGACAACACTGAGTGGCTTATGAGTATAAATGGATACAGCAGAGGCATTCCTGATACATGCTTACATCCATGTGTTGATTTTCCCCACCTGGTGTAGCATCCTGAAGGTAACAGCCAGAAGCTAAGCTGCAGAGAGGCTGTGATGGGGCTGTAGAAGCGGGAGTGCTGCAACCTGAAATTACAAGGGAAAAATCACAACCATGTGGAAAAGGCAGAAAACTTGATTTTGCAACATCTGACAACTTCACGGCCCTTAATATATGTATATATGTATATGTGCATGGACTGTTTCCAGTACACCTTTCAGCCAAAACAGATCCACAGTTGTTGAGTTCAAGTACATAACGAGACAATGTCTAGTACAATTCTTGTATATGTGTATGGGGTTTTTTTCTTTGAAGTTGTTTTGTCTTAACAGAGGTGAAAATTGTTTGCAAGTGGAGTGAGAAGTTCATAATTCTTTGGCTTTTTTTCTGTTGTTTAAAAGTTACTCCTTTTGGGTAGCTGGTCTGTGTGGCTCACTGAACTTGGAAATCCTCATTTTCAGTGTGTCAAGTCAAATGTGTTAATGTGAGCTGTCACTGTGCGGAACCAATTGCTTTGTCATATAGCTGGTTATGAACTAGTAACGTGTTTGGGAAGTCCTACTGATGTTCCTTTTTGGGAGAAAAATTCTGCTGGTTCTAACAACTGCTTCTGCTATGCATGGTATCCAAGTCAGTTGGAAAGCAGACCCTGAAATTTGAGTTTAGGGTCATTTAAGAAAGGGGCAGTTTATAGCACAATGCCTCACGTGAGACAAAGTTCTAAAATGCCAAATTCTTATTTTCCAGAAATCTAGCTAAACAAATTACTAGTGTAAATGACTAGTATGAACAGAATTGGGTTCATTGGAAACACTAACCAACTTAACATTGAGCTTGTCACCATGAGAGAGCATTAGCTGCCCAGGATGCTGCTATTTAAAAAAAAAAAAGGCAAAACAAAAATAGCTCATTTATATGTGTGTATTTTTTAAAGCTACGATCTGTTCGATGTTTTTACAAATCTGTTTCTATGACATTGTTAAAATAAAGTTGGTCTTTTGACGAGAGGGAGGTTGTCATGGTCAGCTGTAATTTTGCCTTTACAAGGCACCTGGGGTGGGGGGCGGGGGGACTGTGCCTCCTTGACATTTGTTCAAGCTATAGGTTCAATGGAGCTATGTCTTGTTGTTTTAAGTTGCTTTAATGCATTGTATTAGGTCTTCAAACAGAATAAAGGTTGTTTTGAAATTGAAGTCATGGTTTGAAATTTCAGCAATCACCAAAGAATTTTTTAAATGCTCTTCCTCTTTCCGTTAATAATGTTGCATCTCCTTCTATAGTCTCCCACCCACCCCATCACTGTCATTATCTCGTTTTTGTCCAGTGAGAAAAACAGGAGTGGTCACATGAACGGTGGGTCAGTGTCATTTACATCATTTCACTATATCCTTAATGGTGGAAAGACATAGCTCTAGGTAACATCATTTCAAGGCACTGCTCTTGCTCTAAGAAAACGTAATCACTGTCAATCCCTCTCATTCACCGTCCATCTCCAAAGCTGCAGAATCATTCTCTAAAAACTGGTTGGTGAAAGTAACGTCTTTGTCCCTCTATTCTCCGGGCTGCATATGTGGGCCAGCCACAGCACATGGGTCCTGTGAGGCACTGTGCAGCATGGAAAGGTGACATGGACCTCCAGATAGGAAACAAAGATGCACTCTAGATTCTGCTTTCACATTATAGCATCTAGTCAATATATGTAAACCATTCTTAATCTAAAATAACTTTCCCACTTGTTTTGATTGCTGACTGAATTTATAATGAGGTCACTTTGCATGCACCTGGCACTCAACACCTAAGCACAGTGAGGGTCCCAGACATGAAGGCATGGTCTGGTGGTGGTGATGAAGTGGGCACACAGTAATTACAGTCATGGCAACAATGACTAACAAACCAAGTATGGCAGTCACTCTCGGATTCATTTCCTGCTCTTTCCCTGCTCTGTTCTGTATTGCAGAGAACTGTATACTCAGAATCTCCTGACCTCTGGCTTCTAGGTAGTGAATCTCCCTTGTTTTACTACCTCGGTAGTGATTCTAGGTAGTGAATCTCCCAGCTCCTGCCAGAAAGACTCTTGGGGATATGAGCAGCCTTTCTATGCTCCTCTCCCCGTCTCTGTTCCTCTGGCAACAGTGTGTCTTCCCATTTTTACTCTAACCCAAGGTGTAGTTGCAGCTTTCTGTTGTTGCTAAACTTCTGGTTTCTCTCAGAACTCCCAGCATGGTTTCTGAGCCAAACCTAGTCTGTTTTCTGTCACCTAAGTAGCCAACCCTCTTTATTCAGGCCTTTCTTTAAGACTAGTACATTTCTTTTTTCATGACTGCTCTTTGATTGATAGATCAAGTGATTATTATCCATTTAAACTATGTATATGTCATCTGATTTAATAATTCTTTCACAATTATGAGTTAGAAGACAATATCTCAGGTGGGGAAACAAGTATTGAATCTAGGTGACATCCAAGGTCATGCAGCCCTACGACCACAGAGTACCCAGGTGGTCTGACTCAAGCTACAGCTCTTCACTACTAAGTGCTGGAAAAGGCACTAGGAAGTTCAGAGAAAAGTTCACTGGTTGGTCTTCCTGCTGGGGGGTCTAACCATATAGCTCTCAAATGGTGGAGAGTGTACAAGTGGCACATAATGAATGGCAGGAAATGGCATGGGTTTGCTTTAGACCAGTGGTTCCTGCAGTGTGATCCCCAGACCAACAGCATTAGCATCAGGACCACTTAGAAACCTGTTAGAAGCGCCTCTTCAAGGGCCCCACCCCTGACCTACTAATTCCGAGTGAGGCCCAGAAATCCGTTTCAGGAAGTTCTCTGGGTGATTTTAATGTATACTAAAATCTGAGAATCACTACCTAAGATCACCAGATAGTTGAAACAGTGCTTCTTATATTTTAATTAAAAGTCACTACCAATTAATGAGTGATACGTAGTTTTACTTTATCATTTGTGTTCATAGCATAGACTCTATATAGGGAAGAGAACAGATCCATTTACAGCTTAGGAGGTCTTAGCGAGGTCAGCTCTTTCTTTAACCCAGCTGTGGGAATTTATCAACTCCATTTACCTGTAGACCTCCATTTCTACACCTGTGAAATAAGGTTATGAGAAAGTCCAGAAAGTCTTCAGGACTCCTAGAGCACATGTTGTGTGCTGAATGAAACAACTCAGTTGCCCAGTTCTCCACTTACAATTTGGCCAAAATTATAACCCACAACATGACTGTGGCTATAGACCACTAAGACTGTAGTATGCCCTTTATCTGTAGCAATGGCCGAGAAGCATTAGCAAAATTAGAATCCTCTTATCTTGTTCATGTCTTAAAGCTACACTTCAGATGAGTCAAAATGGGAAGCCAAGGTCTTAATAATATGATGAAGAATACAGTTGAAGATGGCACTTTGTTCCATCTATCTAAACCACAAGACCCTGAGTCAGGAGAACTTGGCCTACCAAATCTTCTGGGATATGGTTGGAGTTAGGTAAGTACAGTAAGACTTGATACTGTGTCAACTCAAAAAAATATTTCCCCCCTGGACTTGCCCCTTAAAAATGAAAAAGTATTTGTCTAAAAATAAGAATCCTGTAAAGACTTAAATGTACAAGACCTGAAACCATGAAACTCCTAGAAGAAAACAGGGAAAAAGCTCCTTGGTATGGATCTTGGCTATGATTTTGGATGGGACACACAGCACAAACAACAAAATCAAAAATAAACAAGACAGACTGCATCAAACTAAACAGCCTTTGCACAGCAAAAGAAATAATCCACCAAATGAAAATACAATGAACAGAACAGGAAAAATATTTGCAAACCACATATTTTATAAGAGGTCAATATCCAAAATATATAAAAAATTCATACAACTCAATAGCAGAAAGCCCCACAAATAATCCAAATGACCAAGAGACCTGAGTAGACATTTTTTAAGGCATTCAAAAGGCCAAAAAGCACATGAGACAAGTGTTCAAATCACTAGTCATTGGGAAATGCAAGTGAAAACCACAAGTTGTCCCCAGAATGGCTATTATTGATAAGTGATGTCACCCAAATGGTGACATAAGTGACTCCTGATTTGACTTTCCCTCACACAAGGAACAATGCACAACTATTCATGGACAAGCTGCAACTGTGAATCCTAGAACAAGGGAGTGAGGGAAGCATGGCCCTGCTTCAGTAGTTGTCCCAATCAGCAGCTTTGCTCACCTGTAGAACCAAGTCAGTGGCCCAGTCTGGCTAAGGATACTGGTCTATCTGATTCAAGTCCCCAGTGGAAGTGTTTTGCTGGCCCCAGAGCCTGGTCTGTTCACACCCAGGCAGAAAAGCTGAGTCACAGGCCTACCAGCTGCAGAACATGGCTCCTATCCTCATGACAGGAAGGGCTGGTGAGAACATCTGGAAGCTGTGAAACCCAGCAACACTCAAGCTGAGAGGCAGGTGGACAGAGCTGATCACCCTCAGAGTGAAGCTAGTGCATCTGTTCAGCCAAGAAACTTGGGGCCCACGTCTCTGTGAGTTAAGACCACAAACAAAGAGCTTTCGTGGCTTTGGAGCTACTTTTCTCAACGTGCTCGGGCAGGGAAACAAATTCATAGCCCTGCTCATTGCTGAAGACAGCCTTCAGCCTGTCTGACCAGGGAAGCTAACCAGAGCACCCAGGAAGCTGCATAGCCCATCCAATAATCCTGCTTACGTGGGAACTTCAACAGAGAGCAGACCCCATGCTTTCTCTGTCTCCAGAGCAAAACTGGTGACCAAAATATTCAGTGCACATTGTTGCCTGATTCAGGTCCCCATACAATTAGTTGTGCAGGCTATAAGTCCTATCCTGCTGTCCTGCCAGGGAAGGGAAGCTAATTCATAGGCCCACTTACTCCTGAGTACATTACTCAGTCCCTGCCATCTGGCAAACACGACCAGAGGATCCATGCAACTGTGGAGCCCATCCTAAAGCATCATGTGGGCAGGTAACCAACCTAGCAGTGTCATCCAGCTGTTCTCAGCCAGCGGCACATGACCCCACTCCTGACCTCAAAGCTCAAACTGCTGCCTCACCCCATAATAGACCCTAATAGCAGGCTCAGCCTGCCCAAGGTCATTATCAGGATACCTGTCCAGAAACCCAATCTGAACAAACTGGTGAAGAATTATCTCTACCAAAATGTACATGCAATGTCTGGAAAAGGAGGCTACATACTCAAATGCACAGATATCAATGTAAGAAATCAAGGTTCACAAAAAATGAGGTAAATATCATACCACCAAAGGAAACTAAGAAAGCCCTAATAGCTAACCCTGAAGAAATGGAACTCTGAATAGTCAAAATTTTCAGAATAATTCTCCTAAAGAAATTTAGTGAACTAAAAGAACACAAACTAAATGAAATTAGGAAAACCACGTGACCAAAACATGAACTTCAACAAAGAAACAAACCACTGAAAAAGACATCCTAGAGCTGAAATAACTGAGGATTCAATAGAGAGCTTAAAAAATGACTCAATCCCATAGAAGAATCAGTGACTTGGAAGACAATATAAAATGCACCAACATTTGCATTATAGGGATCCCCACAAGAAAAAGGCAAAGAGAAAGGACCAGAGAAAATATCTGAAGTGATAACAGCTGAAAACATCCCTAACATAGTAAAACAGTCACCCAAATCCAGGAAATACAGGTCCCAGGCAGGATAAACCTGAGGAACATGCCTAGACACACAGTAATCAAATTGATAAAAATTAAAGAGAAAACATTAAAAGCAACGAGGAAAAACAACCAATAACAAACACGGGAATTTCCATAAGGATATCAGCTAATTTTTCAGCAGAAATTCTGCAGGCCAGAAGGTAGTGACACAATATATTTGAAGTGATGAAAGGGAAGAATCTACATCCAAAAACATTCTACCCAGCAAGGCTCTCATTCAGATTCAATGGAGAAATCAAAAGCTTTACAGATACACAAAAGCTAAGCAAATTCAGCACTACCAGAAGAGCTTTGCAACATATGTAACAGATCTTCTCTAGGAGAAGAAAGAGCCACAACTAGAAACAAGAAAATTACGAATAGAGAAGCTCACCTGTAAAGGCAAACATACAATGAAGGTAGGAAATCATCCACACACAAATATGACATCAAAACCAGCAACTGTGGGATTTCCTTGGCAGTCCAGGGCTAAGACTTCATGCTCCCAATGCATGGGGCACAGGTTCAACCCCAAGTCAGGGACTAAGATCTTGTATGCCACACAGCATGGCCAATAAAAAAACACACAAAAATAAATTTTAAAATAAATATAAAATAGATAAAACATAATTTAAAATAAATAAAAGTCTTAAAAAAACAACAATTGTGAAAAGAGGAGAGTAACCAATTCAGGATATTAGAAATGCATTTGAAGTTAAAAGACCAGCAACTTAAAATAATCTTGTGTATCTATATCTATTTGACTCCTATATCAAAACCTCATGGTAACCACAAACCCAACATCCATGGTACAAACACAGATACACACAAAAGAAATTAAAACACAACAGTACAGCTAGTCACCAAATCACAAGAGAAAAGAAGACAAGAGAAAGGGAAGAAAAAGATCTACAAAAACAAACTCAAAACGATCAACAAAATGGCAATTAGAATACATGTATGGATAATTATCTTAAACATAAATACTCTAACAGAAGGATATAGACTGGCTGAATGCACGCAAAAATAAGACCCATGTACATGCTTTCTACCAGCGACCCACTTCAGATCTAGGGACATATACAGACTAAAAGTAAGGAGACACAAAAAGGTTTTCCACGCAAATGGAAGTCAAAAGCAAGTTCTAATAGCAATATTCATACCAGACAAAATAGACTGTTACAAGAGACAAAGAACACTACATCATGATCAAGGGATCAATCTAAAAAGAAGATATAACAAGTATAGATATATATATGCACCCAATATAGGAGCACCTCAATATATAAGCAAATACTAACAGCCATAAAAGGATTAATCAACAGTTACACAATAATAATGGGAGAACTTTAACACTCCACTTTAATCAATGCACAAATAATCCAAAGAGAAAATCAATAAGGAAACAGAGGCTGTAAATTATACATTACACCAGACAGGCTTAATTGATACTTATAGAGCATTCCATCCAAAAGCTGCAGAATACACCTTCTTCTCAAATGCACATGGAATATTCTCCAGGCTTGATTACAAGCTGAGCCACAATGTGAGCCTTGGTAAATTAAAGAAAATTGAAATCATATCAAGTATGTTTTCTGACTACAATGCTATGAGATTAGAAATCAACAACAAGGAAAAATTGTAAAAAAACCACAAAACACAAACATTGGGAGGCTAAAAATATGTTACTAAACAACCAATGAATCACTGAGGAAATCAAAGACAAAAATCAAGAACTAACTAGAGATAAATGAAAATTAAGCCATGATGATCCAAAACCCTATAGGGTTGCAGCAACAGCAGTTCTAAGAAGGAAGTTTATAGCAGTGTAAGCTTAGCTCAGGAAACAAGAAAAGTCTCAAATAGCCTAAACTTACTCCTAAAGCAACAAAAGAAAGAACAAGCAAAAACCAAAGTTAGTAGAAGGAAATAAACCATAAAGATTAGAGCAGAAAAGAAATGAAATAGAGATGAAGAAAATAATAGGAAAGGTCAATGAAGCTAAAAAGTTAGTTCTTTGAAAAAATAAAATGGATAAACTTTCAGCCAGACTCATCAAGAAAAAAAAAAAAAAGAAGGCTGAGATCAATAAAATTAGAAATGAAAAAGGAAAAGATACTACTGACTCTGCAAAAATACAAAGTAGTAACTCTGACAATACAATAGACAACCTGGAAGAAATGGACAAATTTTTAGATGAGTACAATCTCCCAAGAAGAAATAAAAAATACCAACAGAACTATCACAAATACTGAAATTGAAACTGTGATTTAAAAGCTTCTAATAAAATCCCAGAACCAGATAATTTCATGAGTGAGTTCCACAAAATATTTAGAGAAGAGTTAACATCTATCCTCCTGAAACAACTGCAGAAAACCTGCAGAGGAAGGAACACTCACAAACACATTCTATGAGGCCATCATCAACCTGATACCTAAACCAGACAAAGATATTACAGAAAAAGAAAACTACAGGCCAACATGTCTGATGAACACAGACACAAATATTCTCAACAAAATACTAGCAAACAAAATCCAACAGTATGGATTCAATACAATCCTTATCATATTGCCAGTGGCATTTTTCACAGAACTATAACAAAAAAGAAGGAAATGGCAACACTCCAGTATTCTTGCCTGGAGAATTTCATGGACCAAGGAGCCTGTCGGCTACTGTCCATGGGACTGCAAAGAGTCAGACATTACTGAGCAACTAACACTTACTTAGAACAAAAAAAAATAGTTTTTGTATGGAGACACAAAAGATTCAAAATAGCCAAAGCAATCCTGAGAATGAAAAATAGAGCTGGAGGAATCAGATTCCCTGACTTCAGACTACAATACAAAGCTACAATCATCGAATCATTATGGTACTGGCACACACACACAAAAAAACAGAAATATAGATGATGGTACAGAATAGAAAGCCCAGAAATAAACCTATGTATCTATGGTCAAATTAATCTAAAACATAGGAGGTAACAATATACAGTGGAGAAAAGAGAGTCTGTTCAATAAGTGGTGCTGTGAAAACTGGACAGCTACATATAAATGAAACTAGAACATTCTCTAACACCATACATAAAAATAAGCTCAAAATAGATCAAAGACCTAAATGTAGACAGAACACTCTCTGACATAAATTGCAGCAATATTTTTTTGGATCCACTCTCTAGGATAATGGAAACAAAAATAAAAATAAACAAATGGGGTCCTAATTAAACTTAAAATCTTTGGCACAGCAAAGGATACCATAAACAAAATGAAAAGATAACCCACAGAATGGGAGAAAATATTTGCAAACAATGTGACAGACAAGGGGTTAATCTCCAAAATCCACAAGCAGCTCATATAGCTCAAGATGAAAAAGACAAACAACCCATTCAAAAATGGGCAGACCTAAATAGACATTTCTCCAAGGAGGACATACTGATGGCCAAGAAGAACAGGAAAAGATATCCAACATCGTTAATTACTAGAGAAAAGCAAGTCAAAATGAGAAGATGCAACCTCACACCAATCAGAATGGCCATCATCAAAAAGGCTACAAACAGTAAATTCTGGAAAGGATGTGAAGAAAATGAAAATCTCCTATACTGTTGGTGGGAATGTAAGTTGGTATAGCCACTATGAAGAACAATACAGAGCTGCCTTAAACAACTAAAAACAGAGCTACCAAATGATCTAGTAATCCACTCCAGGGTGTGTATCTGGAGAAAAACATAATGAAAGACACATGCACACAATGTTCACCGCAGCACTGTTTGCAATAGCCAAGACAGAAGCAACCTAAATGTCCATCGATAAATGAATGGATAATGAAGAAGTGAAGTCGCTCAGTCGTGTCCGGCTCTTTGCGATCCCATGGGGTGTAGCCTATCAGGCTCTTCCGTCCATGGGATTTTCCAGGCAAGAGTGCTGGAGTAGATTGCCATTTCCTTCTCCAGGGGACCTTCCCAACCCAGGAATCGAACCCAGGTCTCCCGCATTGCGGGCAGACGCTTTACCGTATGAGCCACCAGGGAAGTCATGGATAATGAAGATGTGGTACATATATACAATGGAATATTACTCAACCATAAGAATAATGAAATAATGCTATTTATAGCAACACGAATGAACCTAGAGATTATCATACTAAGTGAAGTAAATCAGACAAAGACAAATACATGATATCTCTTACAAGTGGAATCTAAAAAAGATATACAAATGAACTTATATACAAAACAGAAGCAGACTCACAGACATAGAAAACTAACTTATGGTTACCAAAAGGAAAAGGGTTGAGGGATAAATACGAGTGTGGGATTAACATATACACACTACTATATATAAAATAGGGCCTCCCTGGTGGCTCAGACATTAGGGTTTACTCTCTAAGTAGCATCTAACCTTACAGCATTGTAAATCAACTATACTTCCATAAAAAAGAAACTGATTAAAAAATACATTGAAATATCACTTCATACTTAGTACTGCTAAGTAGCTTCAGTCGTGTCCGACTCTGTGCAACCCCAGAGACGGCAGCCCACCAGGCTCCCCCATCCCTAGGATTCTCTAGGCAAGAACACTGGAGTGGGTTGCCATTTCCTTCTCCAATGCAGGAAAGTGAAAAGTGAAAGTGAGGTCGCTCAGTCATGTCTGATTCCTAGCGACCCCAAGGACTGCAGCCTACCAGGCTCCTCTGTCCACGGGACTTGCCAGGTAAGAGTACTGGAGTGCGTAGCACATAATAAATGCTCTGTTCCAGGGCAAAAAAATGTAATTAAAGGGCTTATTTCCTATAGGATTATCATTCTCTGTCTGAGGAATGGAAATGGTGACTTAGGAAGGAAGTTTACTTCTTCTGACAGTTCCACAAGCTTGCCCTGCTAGAATATAAGCAGCTTTATAACTTCTGGTGGTTCTGGAAAAAAATGTTTCTATCTTCTAAATAACAGCTCAGAGGCAGGAACTGATTATGAAGGCGTCCATCTTGTTACTTGCTGGGACACAACCAAAGGGGCATGGTAAAGCTTCCTCTGATTTACTCCTAACAACTGTAATGTTACTAATTAAAGTGGTGGGGCCAACAAAATGGTATACTTCACTTTCATTGAGAAATGTTGGGAAATCTTATCCTCAAATAGAAAACTGAGAATAAATGCTAGCAAGGATGTGCACTGTTGGTGAGATTATATACCAGTGCATTATCTACTAGTGAGGATGTAGGCTCCTCAAAAAATTAAAACAAAATTACCATATGGTCCAGGAATTCCACTTCTGGGAATATATCCAAACTAAACAACAACACGAACTTGAAAAGGTATCTTCACTCCCATGTCATAGCAGTTACTTACAATAACCAAGACATAGAAACCACTTGAGTGTTCACTGATAGATGAATGGATAAAGAAGTTGAGATATGTATACATATCTATATATGCACACATATATACATATATATCAGTTCAGTTCATTCGCTTAGTCATGTCGGATTCTTTGTGACCCTGTGAACCGCAGCACGCCAGGCCTCCCTGTCCATCACCAACTCCTGGAGTTCACTCAAACTCACGTCCATCGAGTCCGTGATGCCATCCAGCCATCTCGTCCTCTGTCGTCCCCTCTTCCTCCTGCCCCCAATCCCTCCCAGCATCAGAGTCTTTTCCAATGGGTCAACTCTTCGCATGAAGTGGCCAAAGTACTGGAGTTTCAGCTTCAGCATCATTCCCTCCAAAGAAATCCCAGGGCTGATCTCCTTCAGAATGGACTGGTTGGATCTCCTTGCAGTCCAAGGGACTCTCAAGAGTCTTCTCCAACACCACAGTTCAAAACATATATATAATGGAATATTATTTAACCATTTTAAAAATTACAAAGAAATCCTGGCATTTGTGATAACACAGGTGGGCCTTGAGGGCATTAGGCTAAGTGAAGTAAGTCAGCCTGAGAGACAAGTCCTGCATGCTTTCATGTATCCGTGGACTCTAATAATAAAAATAAAAAAACTTACAGAAGAAGATCGGATATGTGGCAAACAGAAGTGAAGGGTAGGGGGAGGCAGACTTGGAGGAAGGTGGTCAAAAGGTACAAACTTCCAGTTAAAAGATGAATAAGACAATTAATGTACACAATTATTGTTAACATTGCTATATGTTGTATAGGAAAGTTGTTAAGAGAGTAAATTCTAAGAGTTCTCATTACAAGGAAAATAATTTTTGTTTTGCATTTTCTTTTTATTTTATCTATATGTGATGATGGATACTAACTACATTTATTACAGTAATCATTTCCCGTTATATGTAAGTCAGGCCATTATCAGTTCAGTTCAGTTCAGTTGCTCAGTTGTGTCCGACTCTTTGCGAACGGCCACTATCAAAAAGATAAGAAATAACAAAAGCTGGGCAGGATGTGGAGAAAAGAGTACATTGTTAATGGGAGTGTAAACTGGTGTAGCCGCTATAGAAAGCAGTATGGAAGTTCCCCCAAAATTAAAAATAGAACTACCATATGGTCCAGCAGTCTTGCCTCTAGGAATACATCCAAAGGAAACAAAACACTGTGTCAAAGAGATACCTGCCCCTTAACCTTTACAGCACACATACATACACACATGCGCGCACACGCATGCACATGCGCACACACACACACTAGAATATTACTCAGCCGGAAAAAGAAGAAAATCCTGCCATTTGTCATAACATGGATGACCTTGAGGGCATGATGCTAAGTGAAATAAGTCAGAGACAAACGCTGTACGATCTTATGTATATGTGGACTCTAACTAAACAAAACACAGAACAGGAAGCAAAACTCATAGAAAAAGAGATCATATTTGTGGTTACAGGAAAGAGGGGTGGGAATTAGATGAAGGAGGTCAAAAGGTACAAGCTTCTAGTTGTAAGATAAAAAAAGATTAAGAATGTAGTGTGCAAAATGATGTAGCTAACACTGTGTGGTGTATCTAAATGCTGTTAACACAGCAAATCCTAAGAGGTATCATCACAAAAATGATTTTCTTTATCTTTTTGTACTTATATGAGATGACAGATGTTAACTTAATATATATGTCAAATTATTATGCTGTATACATTAAACTTATCTATGTCAATTATATCTCAGTAAAACTATGAAAAATAACAGAATCCTGTTGTGACATCTTAAGTATATACAGATTATTGATTATTAACCACTCAAACTTCAGATAATCTTCTCAAAAGATAGCAGCTTTTTTTGTTTTGTTTGTTTTACCTCCAGCTTGGTACTGACATCATAAATCAGCTCAGCAGAAAACTGCTGAAATACTTTTAGGAGCAAAAAAAGAAGAGCAGGAGGATAAACAAGTAACCATCAACATGCATATCTGCATTTACTTTCCAGAAGGAAATTCAGAAATTCCCTGCTCTGTGCACACTCAATCACAGCTGTCTGAAGCATGACCTCAGGTTTAACTTTCTCTTAAATAAAAATTTCTAAAGCTGTACCTGGTTTGATATGTGTAAAGGTTTGGTCTGCAAGACAAGACTAGGACAGTCAACCTCCAACTGCCACCACTCATCACATTAAGAGAAGTTATAGGATAGCTCCATGCATCACCAAGACTGTGCATGAGAATTATGGTTTTGACTGGGAAATATACCATACCTTCTATGACCAACCTACTGGAATCGATTTATTTACAGAGCTCTCATTTCAGAGCTCAATGACTTATAGTCTAAACCCTCACAAACCAAAAAATATGAATAACTTCACCACAGTGGAGAAAATGTGCTGGTCACTTTGTTTCATATTTACTTATCTTGAGAGGCCCTGTGACTCATGGTTTGGTACTTTAAACACTTTTTGTTGACAGAGGTGATGATCTTTTTCACAGAGACTAATGAGTTTGAGAAGTCTGATAACGGCCTATCAATTCATTCAACAAATCCTTATTAAGCACCTATTAGGTACACCATATTACCCATTCCTCTGGATTCCCAGGTGGTGCCAGTGGTAAAGAACCCGCCTGCCATGCAGGAGATGGAAGAGACATGGGTTCGATCTCTGGGTCAGGAAGATCCCCTGGAGGAGGGTATAACAACCCACTCCAGTATTCTTGCCTGGAGAATCCCATGGACAGAGGAGCCTGATGGGCTACAGTTCACAGGGTTGCACATGGTCAGACATTACTGAAGCGATTTAGCATGCACACACTGGCGGTCCAACAATAAAGGAGGCAGGCAGCTGCCTTCAAAGACTTGGGTCTGCTGGGGAAGACATACTCTTAAACAACCATTGTCTATCATGATAAGAGACACGGTAGAGAGGAATGAACGGTAAGCCTAAAGAGGCCACGGGGAGCAGTTAAGCAAAGCCTCAAAGAGGAGACACCTTAACATGATACCTCGTTTAGAAAAATCACCTCTCGTCCAAGCTGCTTCTTGTCTTAGCTTGGACTACCATCACAAAAATACCCATAGTTTATAAACAAGAAAGAACAGAAATGCATTTCTCACCATTCTGGAGCCTGGGAAGTTGAAGAGGCAGTAGCTGGGGAGGTAGGCCTTACTCTAAGTCTTCCTCTTTTGGCCTATGGTCTGCAGTTCTCTGCTCATGTGCCCTCACGTGTGCGTGCGAGCACATGTGTGCATGGGGGCAGGGGAAGGCACTCAGGTGTCTATAAGAAATGGCATTAATCCTGTCATGAGGGCCTCACCCTCCTTTATTTCATCTAACCTTAATTGGGGCTTCTCTGATGGTTCAGACAGTAAAGAATCTGCCAGCAATGCAGGAGACCTGGGTTTGATCCCTGGTTCTGGAAGATCCCCTGGAGAAGAAAATGGCAACGCACTCCAGTATTCTTGCCTGGAAAATCCCATGGACAGGGGAACCTGGTGGGCTACACTCTATGGGGTTGCAAAGAGTCAGACAGGACTGAATGACTAACACTTTCACTTTCAACCTTAATTACTCCCAAAGGCCTCATCTCCAAATACCATCCCAACTGGTGACAAACCTCAGAATATGAATTTGGAGGAAAAGGAACAACACTTAGCTGATAATTCTCCTCCCCCAGCCTTTATGAGAGCTAGTATTGTCAAGGCTAAGCCATTGCACCTCTTTAATATAATCACTTTTCAAATATAGTTTATTTTTCCTTTTCTTTGTAAAAGTACTGTCATAGGCATTACTTCCATTGCAAGTTCTCCAGAATTGAACGTCTACATCTTTGGTTCCTATTTTGCAGGTGGTTCCAACAACTGACATCACACCCTCCGCTCCAGGCAGGCTGCTGTCCTCCCCATGCATGGACAAATGCTATGGCATCATTTGGCTCTGCTTTGCATGCTCCGCATGCAATATGGATTGCAGGCAGTCACACCTATTTCTTTTACTCTGGATTAGAAATGCTCAGCACAGGCTGCACATTAGAATCACCTGGACAGCGATGTAATAAAAACCTGACCCAATGAGTTGATGTCTTAGGGGTGAGGACTAAATGAGGTAATATACAGAATGCACCTGGAACATGGCTGCACCTAATAACTAGAAGCCAGGAATTATGGTCATTGGAAAGACTTCCCTAGCCAATAAGATTAGGTTCTCAAGAAACCATAACTTGAGGTTTTCTGAGTTCTTAGCATAGGACCGAACATTCGGTAGGCCATTCCAAATGTATTTACTTAACTTCTAAAATACTTATGTATACTTTTACTAACTTCCAGAAAATATTCCATTGCTTTACTTTCATTGGATTGTTGGTACGCAGCATTGGATTACTCATAATTCAACAAACTAAAGTCACTGATCCATACATGGTTGGCTGTTCCATTTAGGTATTTATTCTGATAAAAATATAGTATAGCATTTTATTAATTACAAGTATGATGAGTGAAGGAAAAAAAAAGACCAGTGTGAAATAGGTAGATACAAAACAGGTAGTGAAGGAAGAGGGGAAGGGAGAAGTTATTGAAAATAAAATTATACCCACAGAAATTTTCAATAATTGAAGGGAAATGGAGCTTCCTATTAGTCAGGCAAAAATAAAAGACCACACAATGGTTTCATAGTCCCAACACTCCAATAGAAGGAACTTGCTAGCTCATTGTGAGATAAACATTTTCCTTGCCCTGATTCTTGAGAGGAATCTGTCAGAGTGGACTTTGTAAATGATTAGTGCCTCTTCCCCAAGTTCTTGAAGTTAAAAAATTGTTTCATAGCTATTCCCTGTATCGGACTTTCTTATTTGCCCTATGGCAGAAGCTAGGTATTGTTTTAGAAAGGTTCTATGGCTTGGCCCTAAAATCATATTGCAATGTGTTTGTTTCCTAGCTGCATTTGCTTTAGCATACCTGATCAAAGTAGATGTGCGAGCTCTTCAGAGGAAAGGCAACAAAATCACAGACCACAGCTTATATGCTAGACTGTTCCAGGCTGAAACCTCAGTGATAAATCTCTCTTGACACTTAATGTTCATTTTGGCACGTGGATACTAAAAGTTAGTGCAAAATAAAAGCTAATGCACCTTTTCAAGAAGTCCATATGACATCTTTGGCAGTGCCAGATGGCAAAGGTGTGGGGAACCAGATGCTACCATCTCTTACCTATCTGCACATCACCTTGATCTGGTCTAGAGCCCAACTTCACATGACACTACATCCTGTTCATCGTTCTCCCACAGGACTTCCTAATTCAGTTCATTTTTACTGTTCATTTTCTTTTTAACTTCATCTCTCACAGATCAATTTCAATGATACATTTCAGCTACAATAACACGCATGAATCTTTGGGAGTTCAAGTTTTTTGGCCTTTGCCTTAGGGAAGGACTTATAATCAATAGGAAGAACTTAACTTTTGATAAATTTCTACAAAAACTTGTGAGCACAGGCTAGGATGAAAGGAAGTTCTGATCAGTCTATGATCAAAGGCTTTAGAAGGATAAGCATCTCTGGAAAGTAAATAGCTATAAATCTTCAGCAGAACCCCACAGCACATCTCTCTCTCCCCTGATTTCAGAGAAAATTGATGCCAGAGGTGATGGTGAATCAACAGAGGTAGGGTAGAAAGTGATCAACCACCAGCTCTCCCTCACATCACTGAATGGGGAATTGGGAAGTGATACACAGGGGTACACTGATACTACTTAGTATTGCCACCATATGGATACAAGAGACAAAAAATATCCTCAAGAGCACAGATAATAAAATGTTGTAAAGCAACTAGGAAATGATGAGTTTTGAATGTACATTTGCTTGTAAGTTTACATGACTTAATTTTTAATGATACTTTTATTTTTCAGTTTGTATCACATACTTTTAAATAAGGGCTGTATATAACAACCAAATTGCAAAATACTGGAAAACATAGCCAGCTGAGTTTTGTGTCAGCTCCAGCACACCCCTATAGCTGTAGGAAAGGACTAATCTTAAGGGCACTTCAGATGATGCACTGGGTTATCTACATACACCAATGGCTAGTGGACCTCACATTCTGCTTCTGCTTAGAAGGATGGTTGCTAAGAAAAGCAGAAGGATCCCCATACCAGATTCCAACAATACCAGCTAGGAGGAGGGTCAAACTGTGTCCTGGTAACTCAGTTGTATTACAATAACACGGAAAACAAACAGGAGCAGTGACTGGTTTTATTTAGGAGTTCTGCCTTGTTTCATCACAAAACAATGGTCTTCTAGTCTAGAAAAATGTTTAGAAATTCTTAGATGATTGAAAGTTTTATAATTTTTTTAATTAAAAACTTTAAAGTATTAAAAGACATTTCTGTAACTCTCTCCATCCCCCACAATCTCAGGCAGAATTCATGTGTGTTCTCAGTGATAAACTGCCCTGCTGCAGAAATTTTACAGCCAATCTCTGGGCCCTTGAATAGTTTTAGTAAAACTTAAAACAAAGGAGACGTTTCTAGAGGGTTAGAACAAACATCTTCCATATAAAGCAAATTGACTATAGGAAAATAAAATAAAATATTTTCTCAGTTAAAGTTGATAAAACCTTGTATTATGTGAAAAGAAAATAACTTGAGATCAGGTCTAATGGCTATCAGGCTTCCCAGCTGGTACTAGTGGTGGTAAAGAATCCACCTGCCAATGCAGGAGATGTAAGAGACACGGGTTTGATCTTTGGGTAGGGAAGATCCCCTGGAGGAGGGCATGGCAACCCACTCCATTATTTTTGCCTGGAGAATCCCATGTACAGGGGAGCCTGGCAGACTATAGTCCCTAGGGTCGCAAAGAGTCAGACACAATTGAAGCAACTTAGCATGCATGCACACATACACACTAGCTGCTATCAGATGAAAAACACTATTAGCAAAGTGTAAAATGGAAAGTTGTCAGTTAAAAAAAAAAAAAAAAACACATCAGGTCCTACAGAAACTTATACTAACAAATTAGAATAATACTTCAGGGTATTTCTCAGTACACAGAGAAAAAAGAAATGAACATGCCAAGTGGAAAGAGAGAAGACATAATGAATGAACAACATGGGCTTGAACTGCGTGGGTTCACTTATAAGTGGGTTTTCTTCCAAAAGTAACTACTACACAGACTACAGTTGGTTGAATTCAAGGATGTGGAATCATGGGTACTAGAAAAATCACCTATACAGAGGGCTGACTATAAGTTATACGAGGTTTTTCGCACTGCATGAAGGGTTGGCACCTCTAATCCCCATCTTGTTCAAGGGTCAACAGTACTCAGAGATTCAGGAGAGCAGGGCACGCAGAGAAGTACTAATGAAAGAACTGCTGGAAAAAAACTTCCTTGGGTTGAATAAGGATTGAGCCCACACAAAGAACCCCCTGAGTCACAGAAAATAATTAAGAACCTCAAATTGTTGGTAATTCTTTTTAAGACTCAAGAGAAAAAAAAAAATTTACAAGTAGCCAAACAAAAGCATAGACTAGGCTAATAAAATATCTTTTAAAATAAGGTTGATGATGACTTTTCTTCAAGCCACTTAATGACAGAGAACAGTGGAACAATATCCACAGTGTTTGCGGGAAAAGGATTGTGATATAACAACTATATGACCATCACATGACTGATCATGTTTAAAGGCAAGAGAAATTTAAGACAATGCCCAAGAGTGCGCACTGTTTACCTTTTCTGTAAAAAAAAAAAAAAAAAAAAAA
>SJYQ01006876.1:0-30271 GCA_006410935.1 Redunca redunca
AGAGTTGACTCATTGGAAAAGACTCTGATGCTGGAAGGGACTGGGGGCAGGAGAAGAAGGGGACAACAGAGGATGAGATGGCTGGATGGCATCACTGACTTGATGGACGTGAGTCTGAGTGAACTCCAGGAGTTGGTGATGGACAGGGAGGCCTGGCGTGCTGCGATTCATGGGGTCGCAAGGAGTCGGACACAACTGAGCGACTGAAAACTGAACTGAACTGAAACTATGGCAGAGGTAATGAAGATAATGGCGATCTCCTTCAAAAGGTCCTATGCAGACATTGCTACAGAATCACCAGCCCTGCAGCAGGCCACCACTGACTCACGCCTCTGCCAGAGACTCTTGGACACTCATGGGCAAGTCTGGGTCAGTCTCTTGTGGGGTCACTGCTCCTTTTTCCTGGGTCCTGGTGTGCACAAGGTTCTGCTTGTGCCTTCCAAGAGTCTATTTCCCCGGTCCTGTGTAGGTTCTGGCAGCTCTATGGTGGGGTTAATGGCAATCTCCTCCAAGGGGGCATATGCCATACCCAAGTCTGCTGCACCCAGCCATACCCAGATCTGCTGCACTCAGAGCCCCTGCCCCTGTGGCAGTCCACTGCTGACCCATACCTACATAGGAGACACTCAAACACAGCTCTGTCTCAGTCTCTGTGGGGTCTCTGGGTCCAGGTGCACACAAGGACCAGGAATGCTGAAGAAGATGAAGTTGAACGTTTCTATGGAGACCTACAAGACCTTCTAGAACTAACACCCAAAAAAGATGTCTTTTTCATTATAGGGGACTGCAAAGCAAAAGCAGGAAGTCAAGAAACACCTGGAGTAACAGGCAAATTTGACCTTGGAGTACAGGATGAAGCAAGGCAAAGGCTAGTATAGTTATGTCAAGAGAACGCACTGTTCATAGCAAACACCCTCTTCTAACAACACAAGAGAAGACTCTACACATGGATGTCACAAGATGGTCAATACCAAAATCAGAATGATTATATTCTTTGCAGCCAAAGATGGAGAAGTTCTATACAGTTAGAAAAAACAAGACAGGGAGCTGGCTGTGGCTCAGATCATGAACTCCTTACTGCCTGATTTAAACTTAAATTGAAGAAAGTAGGAAAAACCACTAGACCATTCAGGTATGACTTAATCAAATCCCTTATGATTATACAGTAGAAGTGACAAATAGATTCAAGGGATTCGATCTGATAGATAGAGTGCCTGAAGAACTATGGATGAATGTTTGTAACATTGTACAGGAGGAAGGGATCAAGACCATCCCCAAGAAAAAGAAATGCAAAAGGAAAAATGGTTTTCTGAAGAGGCCTTACAAATAGCTGTAAAAAGAAGACAAGTGAAAGGAGAAAATGAAAGATATACCCGACTAAATGCAGAGTTCCAGAGAATAGCAAGGAGAGATAAGAAAGCCTACCCTCAGCAATCATTGCAAAGAAATAGAGGAAAACACTAGACTGGGAAAGACTAGAGATCTCTTCAAGAAAATTAGAGATACCAAGGGAAATTTTCATGCAAAGATTGGCACAATAAAGGACAGAAATGGTGTGGACCTAACAGAAGTAGAAGATATTAAGAAGAGGTGGAAAGACTACACAGAAGAACTTTACAGAAAAAGATCTTCACAACCCAGATAATCACAATGGTGTGATCACTCACCTAGAACCAGACATCCTAGAATGTGAAGTCAAGTGGGCCTTAGAAAGCATCACTACGAACAAAGGTAGTGGAGGTGATGGAACTCCAGTTGAGCTATTTCAGATCCTAAAAGATGATGCTGTAAAAGTGCTGCCCTCAATATGCCAGCAAATTTGGAATATTCAGCAGTGGCCTCAGGACTGGAAAAGGTCAGTTTTTATCCCAATCCCAAAGAAAGTCAATGTCAAAGAATGCTGAAACTACTACACAATTGCACTCATCTTACACACTAGTAAAGTAATCTTCAAAATTCTCCAAGCTTGGTTTCAACAGTACATGAACTGTGAACTTCCAGATGTTCTAGCTGGATTTAGAAAAGGCAGAGGAACCAGAGGTCAAATGGCCAACACCCACTGAATCACTAAAAAAGCAAGAGGCTTCCAGAAAAATATCTACTTCTGCTTTATTGACTATGCCAAAGCCTTTGACTGTGTGATTTACAACAAATGTGGAAAATTATTAAAGAGATGAGAATACCAGACCACCTGATCTGCCTCTTGAGAAACCTGTATGAAAGTCAAGAAACAACAGTTAGAAATGGATATGGAACAACAAACTGGTTCCAAATTGGGAAAGGAGTACATCAAGTCTGTATATTGTCACCCTGCTTATTTAACTTATATGCAGAGTACATCATGAGAAACACTGGGCTGGATGAAGCACGAACTGGAATCAAGATTGCCGGGAGAAATATCAATAACCTCAGATATGCAGATAACACCACTCTTATGGCAGAAAGCGAATAAGAACTAAAGAGCCTCTTGATGAAAGCAAAGAAGAAAGTGAAAAAGTTGACTTAAAACTCAACATTCAGACAACTAAGATCATGGCATCTGGTACCATCACTTCATGGCAAATACATGGGTAAACAGTGGAAACAATGACAGACTTTATTTTGAGGGGCTCCAAAATCACTGCTGATGGTGACTGCAGCCATGAAACTAAAAGATGCTTGCTCCTTGGAAGAAAAGTTATGACCAACCTAGATAGCATATTCAAAAGCAGAGATATTACTTTGTCAACAAGGGTCCATCTAGTCAAAGCTATGGTTTTTCCAGTAGTCATAATGGATGTGAGAGCTGGACTGTAAAGAAAGCTGAGTGCCTAAGAATTGATGCTTTTGAACTGTGGTGTTGGAGAAGACTCTTGAGAGTCCCTTGGACTGCAAGGAGATCCAACCAGTCCATCCTAAAGGAAATCAGTCCTGAATATTCATTGGAAGAACAGATGCTGAAGCTGAAACTCCAATACTTTGGCCACTTGATGTGAAGAACTTACTCTTTGGAAAAGACCTTGATGCTGGGAAATATTGAAGACGGGAGGAGAAGGGGACAACAGAGGATGAGATGGTTGGATGGAATCATCGTCTCAATGGACATAAGTTTGAGTAAACTCCGGGAGTTGGAGATGAACAAGGAGGCCTGGCGTGCTGTGGTTCATGGGGTCACAAAGAGTCGGACACTACTGAGCAACTGAACTGAACTGAAAATATAATTAAAAGATTATTAAATGAAATGAACAGTTAGGTGTAAGATGTTAGAAAGATATGCCCTGGTGTTTATGTTCTCAGAGATTACATAGTGTCACTCCTGTGGGCCTTCGTAGAAGTAGATCCCTTGAAAATGCCCTCCAAGCATGATAATTTTCTTTCAAAATCATTTTCAGGTTAAATGCCCTTCTAATGGTTTCCTGGAATCCACTCCCCAACACTGTTAGTCATTACTTTATTATCTCAGTTACCGATACTTACATCACCGTATTTAACATTAGCTAGAGCCTACTCTAGCCACTGCTCTTGTGACTGCTTCTACAAGGCACGGACCTGCTTTGTGCACCTGCAAACTTACTTCCTGCTTTGCTCTGTGCCTTTTGCTTCTGGTTCTGCATTTTTTTTTTGTTTGATTGTTCTTTAGACACAAGGCATGGGTTACCTTTGGGTATCCACTCAGTACTCATGCATATCAACTAACAAAGGTTAATACATATGTGACTATCATTTGACCAACTGGGTACAAGCACCAAAGAATACATTTTTGCCAATTTAAACCCTGGAAAGTCAGTTTTCTAAAGGCTCCTCATATGGACTTGTAAGACTGAGCAGTAGTTATTCATAGAAGAGCTAATCTGATAATGCATGCCCACTCCACATTGCCTTCATACCTTCCCTGCTAACTCTCCTTATTTCTCACTGTTGCTGTCTTTGACCACTCCCCAATTAAACTACCTGCACAAAGCCATTTTCTCAATAGGAAACTGTAAAAACCCAGTAAGGACTGAACTATGATCTCAGATATTTAAGGAATGGAGATTTGTGATGTCATGCCCATCCAACTTATATCTAGCAGAAGGTAAGGGAAATAGTGGAAGAAAAATTTATGATGATAATCTTTGGCCTGATAACCATATAGAGTCAAGAACTGTAACAAGTATTCACATTTTGTGCTGGTCAATTATTTTTCTCCCCTTTTCTTGATACTGAGTAAGAATGAGGTGTTGTGGTAGTGTTGAACATTATGGTTATGACTGAATGACATAATTTGATTGTGTCTCCTCGGTGTTTGGGATGATAATTTTTTCATCTAAAAAGGGCAAAATGGATGCTACATGGCAGAACCAGGGAGTGCACCAGCCTCTGACCATTTCTTCACTCATATGCAGTCTTCACCCCCTATCTTTCTTATATCAGGGAAACTTACCCTTATGAATCACATCGCTGAAGCTCCCCTCATGACTAGCTTTTAGTAAGACTTGGCCAAGGGGAGAAACCAGCAGATGACTGGAAGGTACAGAAGAGAAATATTGTGGCATTTATTCCCTGGCACTTGGCACCATTATCTCTGGTGGCAGCTGTGTCCCTCTCAGTCATAGCTCCTGCTAGGCTCCGGTCAATATTATTTCTTCTTCACCGCTTAAGGAATAATAGCTTCTTATTGTTGCTCATCTGTATGCCACACCATGCCTTGTTTGTCCTGTCCAGTCTACCTGCTTACTAAAGTCTTTTGTTTGAGACATCTGAATTAATTCTGGTTATTGCCAGTCCCCTGGGTGAACATACACTAACTTCCTCACATATGCACACACACAAACACCACACACAGAACATTCAGTGCAAATTAGTGTTTACTAAGTTGCTTCAGTCATGTCTGATTCTTTTCGACCCTATGGACTGTAGCCCGCCAGGCTCCTCTGTCCATGAGATTCTCCCGGCAAGCATACTAGAGTGGATTGCCATGCCCTCCTCCAAGGGATCTTCCCAACCCAGAGACTGAACCCACGTCTCCTGCATTGAAGGCAGATTCTTTACCACTGAGTCATCAGGGAAGCTTCTCAATGCAAATGACTCATCTATGAAGAATGGTAATGAAATATTTCATAAGAATAAAAGGGGAAATGATAATGAGGCACGAGTGAGCCAGGCTTAGAATCTTTTGCTGCAGTGCTATAGAGTTGGCACCTGGACACAGACACACTTCTCCTCAATTTACAAAACATAAAGAAACTATGTAGGACTAAAAATAACTGTGCACATGTATATTGGGGGCAAATTCTGGACAAAAAAAAAAAATCTAACTGCCATTTCTTAAACCTGGGAGCAAAAACTGGGTTCCAGAGCAAAACCAGAGTACTGCACATGTCCCCCTGCACTCAAGACCACAAAGTAGTGAGCAAAACACCTACGTCTCCCCTCCAGTCTGACCCCGGACATGCCCTTATCCTCATCTCAGGTAAGGAACCAGCTCCGCTCACCTCAGGGAGCCAGCAAGGGAACCGATTACTTGTTTTTTCCTCCCTCCCACAACCAGTGCAGGAGCCCAAATAAAGCCTTGCCTGAATTTCTTGCCTAGGCTTTAGTCAATTTCTATTGATTGGAAAAGGCCAAGAACCCTGGTCGGTATCACTGGGACAATATATTTAAATAAAAACAGCTAACCACTTGAAATCATGCTGTCTACTTCATTAACAGAATTTTTATAGTAATTTCAAACACATTTTATTATTATTTATTATTTTACCTCTTTCCCTTTGAGGCCTTCTTTGTAGAGAGAGTAAAAATTATACTGTGGCCATAATGTGATATAAGCTATTAATATAAAATGTTGGAAGTAAAGACAATATGTACAAGCTGGATTTAGAAAGGCAGAGGAACCAGAGATCAAATTATCAACATTCATGGGATCATAGAGAAAGCAAAGGAATTCCAAAAAAAAAAATCTACTTCTGCTTCATTGACTATACTTAAAGTCTTTGATTGTGTGGATCATAACAAACTGGAAATTTCTTACAGAGATGGGAGTACCAGACCATATTAGCTGTCTCTTGAGAAACCTGTATGTGGGTCAAAAAGCTGTTAGAACCAGGCATGGAACAACCGACTAGTTCCAAATTGGGAAAGGAGTACAATAAGTCTGTATATTGTTGCCCTGTTTTATTTAACTTATATGTAGAGTACATCATGTGAAATGCCAGGCTAGATGAATCACAAACTAGAATCAAGATTGCCAGGAGAAAAGAAACATCAACAACCTCAGATATCAGATGATACCACTCTAACGGCAGAATGTGAAGAAGAACCAAAAAGCCTCTAGATGAGGATAAAAGAGGAGAGTGAAAAAGCTGACTTGAAACTCAACATTCAAAAAACTAAAATCATGGCATCTGGTCCCATCACTTCATGTAAAATAGAGGGGAAAAGTGGAAGTGGTGACAGGTTTTATTTTCTTGGACTCTAAATTCACTGCATATGGTGACTGCAGCCATGAAATTAAAACCCACTTGCTCCTTGGAGGAAAAGCTATGCCCAACCTAGACAGCATATTCAAAAGCAGAGACAGCACTT
Source organism: Redunca redunca (assembly GCA_006410935.1). Classification (NCBI taxonomy): domain Eukaryota; kingdom Metazoa; phylum Chordata; class Mammalia; order Artiodactyla; family Bovidae; genus Redunca; species Redunca redunca. The sequence continues at coordinate 6,544 of SJYQ01006876.1, forward strand.
TGCCAGCAAAGATCCATATAGATAAAGGTAAGGTTTTTCCAGTAGTCTTGCATGGATGGGAGAGTTGGACCATAAAGAAGGATGCACGCTAAAGAATTGATGCTTTTGAATTGTGGCTGGAGAAGACTCTTGAGAGTCCTTTGGGCAGCTAGAAGGTCAAACCAGTCACTCCTAAAGGAGATCAACCCTGAATATTCATTGGAAGGACTGAAGCTCCAATACTTTGGCCACCTGATGCCAAGAGGTGACTCTTTGGAAAAGACCCGAATGCTAGAAAAGACTGAGGGCAAAAGGAGAAGGGGGAGGCAGAGGATAAGATAGTTAGATAGCATCACTGACTCAATGGACGTGAGTCTGAGCAAATTCTGGGAGATAGGGAGGACAGGGAAGCCTGGTGTGCTGTAGTCCATGGAGTTGCAAATAGTCAGAAATGCCTTTGCAACTGATAAACAACAACAAAAGGACAAAAAGCCCCTGGATAATTCTGATTAGACTGAAAGACAATCACTCTCAAGTACAATTCTTTCTCCCCCAGCTTCTTTCCTTCCTGTAACTCCTTAAATGACACTCTATTCTTACACCATCTGGCCTGCCTGCCATGTCCCTAGTGTGCCTTTTTCCCCATCTCCTTATGTTAGGGTACCACCCTCCCAGATTTCATGATGTCTACACATGGCAGGACACATGAACACAACAGCTAATTTGAGAAAACTGAAATATCAATTTATAAATAAAGATGATTATGTCATGACATATACAGCAAAGGAGAGGGGACAACTATGTCTTCATGGGCCAACTTCAATGTCATTATTCATTTCCAAGATCAAATACATGATTATAATATTAATATATTTTGGTAAAGGCACAGGTTCACAAGGCATCTCTTCATCTCATTTTTATTCCTGATATCAACATATTCTTTTTGAAATATCAAGAGAAATCTTGGAAAGATCTTTTCACCATTGTTCACATGACCTCCACCAGCAAAGTAGATAAAGACATCCCCTTTTCTTTTTCTAGTTCCATGGTTCAATGACTGATTACAAATTGAGCTTAATGTTCTAGAATAAATCTATGTGGACAACTGTCATTTATTTTATGATATGTGAAATAAACTCCACAAATTGACACTCTCACCCCTACATTGAACTGAAAGCTACTTAGGCAATGAAAAGGATCCTCATGAACAGAAAGACAGTTCATGGGCTGACAGTGCAGAGGTCCTGGTGGAAGCATCCTGTATCCAGTGCCAGGGGGTTAAAACAAGTCAAAATACCCTGTACACAGTGGACATGCCTGCAGCTTCTCTGAACCAGTTTTGTGACATGATTGGGGTATTTTTCCAAATCACGTAACCACTAAGTGTGGTCCTCTATTTCTTCTAGGAATTTATAAATTATCCAATATCTTTTGATTAATTTTCTTTTTAAAAATTATTTTGGACTTCAAGTAAAACAAAAAGTAATTAATTATAATCTTATTCTGTCATCCTATAACACCATTCCCCTGTTTTATGACATTGTTGTATTTCTTTGATTCTTTCATTCTCCCCACTGCCATCACTAAATAAATCTACTTACTTTACTGTCCTTGGTATATGAAATGGATATATATTAAAAAGTTATATCATTGTTTGTGGCATTATGTGTTTTTTTAATTTACATTAGTTAAGCTGAGTGTCATTCTATTGGATATTTTAATTAATTGTCTCTGATTACCATGAAGTCTATCTATGATTTTGTATAAACCTGTAATTCATGGCCTCAGCTATACCATAATACATAATAGTCTTCTTTGATTTTATTTATCCCTTCTCCTATAATGGAAAGTTCAGTTCAGTTCAGTCACTCAGTCGTGTCCGACTCTTTGCGACCCCATGAATCACAGCACATCAGGCCTCCCTGTCCATCACCGGCTCCTGGAGTTCACTCAAACTCACATCCATTGGGTCGGTGATGCCATCCAGCCATCTCATCCTCTGTCGTGCCCTTCTCCTCCTGCCCCCAATCCCTCCAGCATCAGAGTCTTTTCCAATGAGTCAACTCTTCGCATGAGGTGGCCAAAGTACTGGAGTTTCAGCTTTAGCATCATTCCTTCCAAAGAAATCCCAGGACTGATCTCCTTTAGGATGGACTGCTTGGATCTCCTTGCAGTCCAAGGGATTCTCAAGAGTCTTCTCCAACACCGCAGTTCAAAAGCATCAATTCTTCAACGCTCAGCTTTCTTCACAGTCCAACTCTCACATCCATACATGACCACAGGAAAAACCATAGCCTTGACTAGACGGACCTTTGTTGGCAAAGTAATGTCTCTGCTTTTGAATTTGCTATCTAGGTTGGTCATATTAGGATACCTCCAATTTCCCACGGGCATAAACAGTACTTCAAAAAACATCCTCATGCATATCTCTTCATGGACAGATGTATTTGCTCTCCTGAATTTTATGCTATAACAGGATTAAAGGATCATAGTAAATTAGGAAATACGCTTTTAAGACTGTATCAGTCTTTGGTCTCATCTGTGCATGTAGCTTCCTGTTTCTCTATGTTCTTACCAGCACTTGATATCATTCTACTTTATTATCTTTTAAAATCTGGTTGTAAAGCTCTGTTAATTTCCCTGGTTATAAATTGTTATATTTGTTAGCCATTTGAGTTTCTTTTTGGAATAGTTTATTTACATCCTGTGCCCATTTTTCTTCTGGGTTCTTTTCCTTATTCATATTTATAAGAAGTATGCCAATTTTCAGTTCAGTTCAGTTTAGTCACTCAGTCGTGTCTGACTCTGTGACCCCATGGACTGCAGCATGCCAGGCTCCCATCTAAAAATGTCTAAAATGCCAATTTTGGACATTGTAATTATCCTTTCCAAATCCAAATACAACATCCATCCTTCACCAAAATAGAATATGTTCCTGCTTAAATTACCCAGCCAAAATATGTTTCTATTGTTTACATATAAGAATTTTTATTAAAACTGAGCATAATGATGTCTTCAAATTCTTTGATGATCAAAAATACTATTTCCAAGAATCCTTATTCTGATTGATGAACAACATGTTTATGTGGTCTTACGTACAATATTCTCTACCTTTCCTTCAGTCAGTCAGTCAGTTCAGTCGCTCAGTCGTGTCCGACTCTTTGCGACCCCATGAATTGCAGCACACCAGGCCTCCCTGTCCATCACCAACTCCCGGAGTTCACTCAGACTCACGTCCATCGAGTCAGTGATGCCATCCAGCCATCTCATCCTGGGTCGTCCCCTTCTCCTCCTGCCCCCGATACCCCCCAGCATCAGAGTCTTTTCCAATGAGTCAACTCTTCGCATGAGGTGGCCAGAGTACTGGAGTTTCAGCTTTAGCATCATTCCTTCCAAAGAAATCCCAGGGCTGATCTCCTTCAGAATGGACTGGCTGGATCTCCTTGCAGTCCAAGGGACTCTCAAGAGTCTTCTCCAACACCACAGTTCAAAAGCACTATGTTTCCCATAAGAAAAATCCATAACTCCCTTCTAAATATTTCACATCCTCTACAAAACTGATTCAAAATAAGCAGCACATTATATAGTACCCTTTCTATTTCTCTATATTCTGATGGTTTCACATCTATTCTAGGTAACTGAAATTTATATAAATTATTTCCTTGACTACTCTTATTGATTAAAGAAGGAAATAATCAACTAATATTATTCTTAGGGGGCATATTGGTGGACTAGGAGTTTGAGACCATTATTTAATTTAAAAAAACATGATTTTAGAGTGTATTATTTCTCCAGAGTCATCTATAAGAAGAGTTAGTAACTATCACAGGTCTTAGAAATAGAAATTTTCACAGAACAACAGTAAATGAGTCAGAAGGCTGGTAATAAAGAGGCACATTGTCTATAGATCATTTTAAAGCAGTCATAAATTGGATTAATTTGGTCTTGTTGTCATCATATTCTACTACTTGTAATCAAGGGCAATGATGGAATGTCTTTGCCTATCAGAAAAGGACAACTCACAGAATCCATCTCTTTGGTCAGTACTGTGACACAGGTTTTTAGAACATCTATAAATATATTCTAACAGTAGCGTCCAGTGTTCTTGCCTGGAGAATCCCAGGGACGGGGGAGCCTGGTGGACTACCGTCTATGGGGTTGCAGAGTCGGACACAACTGAAGCGACTTAGCAGCAGCAGCAGCAGCATCATTATGTCAACATCAGCATGAGCAAATGAGAAGTTCTCTTTAATCATAAACTTCATTTTGGGGAAGGGTGAAGGAGAAGATCTATTCACTTTGCCAGAGGCAAACTAAAGCTTCAGAAAAGCGCAAGAACAGAATTCATAGTGTGACATTAACTTTGTCTCATTTATTGGAACATCTACATGGATGCATTTAAGCATGAAAATTATGTATATGTATATGTATACGTATATGTATATGTATATGTATATGTATATGTATATGTATATGTAGGGCTTTCCTCATAGCTCAGTCAGTAAAGAAACTGCCTGCAACTCAGGAGACCTGGGTTTGATTCCTGGGTCAGGAAAATCCCCTGAAGAAGGAAATGACAACCCACTCCAGTATTCTTGCCTGGAGAATCCCATGGACAGAGGAGCCTGGCAAGCTACAATCTGGTTGTAAAGCTCTGTTTATTTCCCTGGTTATAAATTGTTTACATGATATATTTGTTAGCCATTTGGAGTTTCTTTTGGAAATAGTTTATTCATATCCTGTGCCCACTTTTCTTTTGGGTTCACGAGGTTGCAAAAGTCAGACACAGTTAAGCATGAAAATATATATATATGTATATATATATATGTAATTTTCATCAAGTATGAATCAGTCTACAAAGTCAGGTGTTCATTCATGTATCAAAAAGTGCTGTAACACCTGCCATTCCTTGAGCACTGTTCTGTTCTGGAGGCTTAGAATATGCAATAGAGAAGTGTGACAAGCAGATACTCCCACTTCTTTATTGAGCTTCTTAAATCTGAAATAAACACTCCCATCTAATGGAAATATTGATTTCCAATGACACAACAGCATAGACCTATAGTGAGGAAGGAAATGTTTTCCTTTATTGCCTAAAAACTACTACCTAACAATCTTCCCTGTCAATATCAAGCTTCCTTACCAAGCAGAGCAGAGTTCAGTTCTGTGCTCACCCACCTGAGGGCCTCTCAGAAAAACAGAGGAACCACATTATCTTTCCACAGCGGCTCCCTTACTAAACCCAAGAGGGACTTCAGTTTCAGTATTCTTTTAAGGATTCAGATCAGTTCTTTCAATTTTTTATGGGAGGAGGAGAAGGCAGAAGGCAGAGGAAACTGTCACAAGTGAAAAGACAAAGGTGAATTCTTCTGGTTACACACAGAGACACACATGATTTGTACTGAGGGAAGAACAGAGGAACCGAGAATATTTCTGGTACAATAGGCTCATGTCCTATTCATGGTAACTGAGACAACATTACAAGAACATTTATCACTTAAAAGATTCATTCTTGATACATTCATTTAATAAAGTCTTGATCCCAACGAATGTTCTTGGCCTTCCCCAGTTACTAGAAATTGATAAAAGGCCTGCCAAGAAATTCAGACGAAGTTAAACTGGGACTCCTGTGGCCGCAGAAGGGAGGGAAAACAGGTGCGTTTCCCTTGTTTGTTCCCTGGTTGGAAATTGGTGAGTTGGTTGCTTATATGGAGTGAGGGGTTGGGCTGGAGGGGTAGCTCAGGTGTTTGGCCTCTTTGGCGGTGGTGTGTGCAGGGGGCGTGTGCAGTACCCTGCTTTTGTTCTCAACACCGTTTTTGCCCCCACAGTTGAGGAGATTGGTCTTTTTGCACCTTCTTGTCCAAAATTTGCCCCAACTGAAGACCCATGCAGTAATTTTTAATCCCTTATAGTTTCTCTGTATTTTGTTGCTTGAGAAGATGTTTCTCCAGGTGCAAGCACTGAAGAACTGAAGCAAAGGGTCCCAGCCTGTCTCAGTATTACCATTATAATACATAAAGAATGGAAAGTAGCTTAACTGAACGCTGAAGGTTGACTGTTGATTTTTTTCCCCCAAACTGGAAAAACCCTCATAGCTTGATTCAGTTGAGACAATCAAAGGATATGGTTTTGAAGTGCTCAAAAAAAAAAAAAAAGATGCAAAATAAGAAAATCATGCAAGCTATTGATGACAATTAGTTAAACCATACAAAGGTGATCTTTGTTAGCACTTCAGTGCTTCATGTCCCCAGGATTGAAAAGCTCTGCAGAAAGATGCTCTTGTGATTAAAAGTGACACTGATTGGGACACTCAGAAAGGTTTTTCTCCAAATTTTGCCATGTTATGATTCTTTCCAATTGTGAGATAACTTGGACAATTCTGGACCATACAGGATCCAACATGAGTGTTATGTTATACTTAATATTATTACTATTCTACTCTTTCAGACAGCTTTAAGTGATTTAAGCATGAAATAGCAAGCAAATAGCAAAGTAGTGTCAACCACCAATGATTACCCAAAATATTGATCAAAGTCAGAACCATCAAAGAAAAATAGCAGAGAAAGAGAAGGTGTGTCCCCATTTTGTTAGGAGCAGTGATTGCCATTGCTATTGTTTAGTTGCTAAGTCATGTCAAACTCTTTTGTGACCCCATGGACTGTAGCCTGCCAGGCTCTTCTGCCCATAGGATTTCCCAAACAAGAATAATGGAATGGGTTGCCATTTCCTTATCCAGGGGATCTTCCCAACCCAGGGATTGAATCCACATCTCCTGCATCAGCAGGTGGATTTTTTAACAGTGAGCAGCCAAGGATTGCCATACTTATAAGTAAAAACCAGTGGCAAGTGACCATTTTAATTTATTGGACACCAAGAGGTGACATGATCCAATGCCTTTCCACCATATTAAAAGAGCCATAATTTCTCTATTCATTAAAAAAAATTTGTGGTAGATGGAAGCACACCCATAATCAGTAAGAAGTAGAGGACAGCCAGGAACAGGAAATTCTATATAGAGTTTGGAAATAAAGTTGAATAGTTCTTCAATAATATCTCTTCTGTGATCCATTTTAAACAGAATGTCATGAGCGACATCAAGATTTCAGGAAGGGTGAATAAGCCATCAGAGAATGTAAATCTTTTAGGAGACCTGTGATGGTTAATTTTATATGTCAGTCTAACTGAGGGTCATGAGGTGTCCAGATATTTGGTCAAACATTATTCTGGATGTGTCTCTGAGAGTGTGCTGAATGAGGTTAACATTTAAGCTGGTTGACTGAGAATAGTAGATTGCTCTTCCTAATGTAGGTGTGTGCGTTGCTAAATTGCTTCCAGTCGTGTCCGACTCTTTGCAACCCTATGAACTGTAGCCCACCAGGCTTCTCTGTCCATGGGATTCTCCAGGCAAGAATACTGGAGTGGGTTCCCATTTCCTTCTCCAGGGGATCTTCCCAACCCAGGAATCAAACCCATATCTCTTACATCTCCTGTATTAGCAAAGCAATTCTTTACCACCAGCACTACCTGGGACACACTAATGTGGCTGGGCCTCATCCAATCTGAGGCATGAATGGGACCAAAAGGCTAAAGACAATTTCTCCTGCCTGACTGGCTTTGAATTGGAGCATCAACTCTTTCCTGCCTTCAGACTTGAAGTAAAACATCAGCTCTTCCTGGGTCTGAAGGCTCCCGGCCTTTGTACTAGAAGTGAACCATCTGCTCTCCTGGCTCTCGGGCTCTTAGATAAGGGCTGGAACTCAACGTAAGTGCCCCTCCATCTCTAGCTCGGCAACCCACCATGAAGATCTTGAGACACCTGCCTCTATAAGTGTGTGTTATGTTCCTCATAATAAATAAATGAATGCATACAAACATAAGTAAACACACACACACACACTCATGCACGTACACATATCCTACTAATTCTGTTTCTCGGAGAATCCTGACTAATGCAATGCCCGAGGTTGTCTTTCTTCAAGAAATAAAGTTCATGAATTAACTTTACCCTTCCCACTTTCCTTCCATTCTTTCTCCAAACAAGAATATATATATGTATATACATTTATCTCCAAAACATTCACTGATTAGTTTATTCGATTTCTGATGGGTGCTTTATCTTTTATGAAGTATCTGTATGCACTTAAGTATACTTCTGGGTTTTCTATTCTATTTCATTAATCTATGCATATATCCACACCACTCTCTTTTTTAAATTTGTGGGTTTTAAATTGTATCACCACTCTGTTTTAATAATTGAGATTTTATGAGTTTTAATGTAAGGTGTCTCCCCTCTCCCTTTTATTTTTTTTTCAAATGTATTTATTTTTAATTGGAGGACAGTTGCTTTACAATATTGTGTTGGTTTCTGCCTTACATCAACATGAATCAGCCATAGGTATACACATGTCCCCCTCTTAAACCTCCCTCCCATCTTCCATCCATCCACCCCTCTAGGTTGTCACAGAGTTTACCAGTTTGAGCTGAATATAGCAAATTCCTGCATCATACAGCAATTCCCACTGGCTAATTTACATATGGTAATACATGTGTTTCCATGCTACTCTCTGAATTTGTCCCACCCTCTCCTTCCCCCACTGTGTCCACAAGTCTGTGCTCTCTGCTGGAGATGCCATTGCTGCCCTGTAAACAGATTCATCAGTACCATCTTTCTAGATTCCAAAAACATGCGTTAATATACAATATGTGTTGTTCTCGTACTTCACTCTGTATAATAAGCTCTAGATTCTTCCACCTCATTAGAACACCTCATTCCACCACATTAGAGTCAATACATTTCTTTTTATGGCTGAGTAATACTCCACTGTATACATGTGCCATAGCTTCGCCATCCATTCATCTGTGATGGACATCTAGGCTGCCCCCATGTCCTAGCTATTCCCTCTCCCTTTTATTGTTTCTTTTCCAACTTTCTACTGATTTGTTGCTGTTATTTTCTAAATTGATGTATAATTTATGTATCGTGACATACATAGCTCTTCTATACTTAACCTAGTGAATCTTAAAGGTTTTGTACAGTCATGCCTACTTCAACATACAATGTTGTTTTAATTTATTTATTTTGTTTTGTTTTGGGAAGTGATACCCTTCTGTTGTTGAATTTTCCTATCCAAGCACAAAGGATTTCTTTCCATGTGACCGAGTCACTTTTTGTGTCATTATATAGAAGCTCACCCACTGAACAGCTGCACTGTTTGATGGCGTAAGATAAACTTCCATTAGGTTAAGTCAGTAAAAATATGAAGCTTATTGACTACAGCAGTTAGTCTATACTAACCAATACAATTAGACTTCATGTCAGGAGTGGGTTGTACTTTGCTGTCTTATTGAGCCTGAGTTATATTTGGTTACAAGTTCCTGATATAGTGAAGGCTGTTAACATTCATATGTGCTCTTTATTAGCTTCAGTGCATTTCCACAAGGCACCACTAGGTGTCATCTACTAATAATTTTCACTGAGCTGCTGATGTACAGACTGAAACTGTTTTTCCCTGTTTCCTTCAGCTGTGCTGGCTGAACTCATAAAAATTTAGACCAAGTCTCCACCCTCCCACTGTCATTGCTAAAACACAGACAGATTCGCTGAAAAAATGAGAACTGTTCTTTATTTCTAAAAACATTGATAAAAAGATCATTCTTCTCAGGAGCACAAGTGTAACCTTTATGTTTTTACAAAGATTAACCCAGCACCAGAGACTGGTTCGGAGAAGGCAATGGCACCCCACTCCAGTACTCTTGCCTGGAAAATCCCATGGGCGGAGAAGCCTGGTGGGCTGCAGTCCGTGGGGTCGCGAAGAGTCAGACACGACTGAGCGACTTCACTTTCACTTTTCACTTTCATGCACTGGAGAAGGAAATGGCAACCCACTCCAAGTATTACTCAGTGTTCTTGCCTGGGGAATCCCAGGGACAGGGGAGCCTGGTGGGCTGCCGTCTATGGAGTCGCACAGAGTCGGACACGACTGAAGCAACTTAGCAGCAGCAGCATTAGCAGCAGAGACTGGTTGGACTTCCCTGGTGGCTCAGATGGTAAGGCATCTGCCTACGATGTGGGAGACCCGGGTTCAATCCCTGGGTCAGGAAGACCTCCTGGAGAAGGCAATGGCAACCCACTCCAGTATTCTTGCCTGGAAAATCCCATGGATGGAGGAGCCTGGTGGGCTACAGTCCATAGGGTGGCAAAGAGTCGGACATGACTGAGCAACTTCACTCACTCCCTCATAGACTGGGTGATGATTCATCTGAGAGCTGGTTAAGGACAGATTTGGAAGAGAAAGTTTATTCTCCATACCGCCCTCATCACCCATCCCTGTTCTCTAGCACCATAACACAGCAGTAAAAAAAGGTCCAAACAACATCAAGGTCAGTCTTAAGGAAGAAAAGTAATTACCAATCGGAGACCTCTTGGAAAGGAATGGCTGACGTCACGTATCCTGACTTTACATACGTGCTTGGAGCAAGACATTGGAATTGGTTGAAAATCATCTTAAATGGCTATTGGATAAGCCACCTCATTCCACCTGGCTTCAGAGAATAAGTCTGAAAACAAGAAGAACAGACTGAAGGTTGCTGAGGTAGAATAGATAAGAATCAATGGTATCTAGAACTCAGATAGTGGTCATGGGAACCAAGAAAGGGAGATGGATTTGAGAGGTATAAAAGGAATAAAACTTACAAAACTAGGCAGCCATTTCATGTTTCAAATGAAAGAGACGGAGATGTCTAGAAAATATCTACAGTTCCAGAGTCAAAGCAACTGGGTATGATGGTGCCTCTTCCTGAGGTAGGAAAAACTAAAAATGGAAAAAATTGTGGTACAAGGAATATGTTTTCACTTTTTAACATTCTAATTTTGATATTTCTGAGGGATGTTCAGTTGAAAATATCGAATAGTTTAAAATCATTCTGAGAATGAATTTTGGTTAAAGAAGAGAGAGTAGCAACATTTTTACTCTTTTCCACTCTCTCACACCCCACCAAAAACAAACAAAAAATGCAGAGGGAAAGTAATCTATCTTCAATGAAACACAGAAAAAGATACAACCACAAGCCACATTTAAGAGGCATATCTGCCAAATACTTGGTGTCTAGACTAAGAGGAGAGAAGAGAACTCAGTGCTTACTAGTGTCTAGATCAGGATAACCAATTTCATGTCACCAACACCCTAAAAGTTCCTTTGATTAGAATATTCAGGTCTATGAGTACAAAGAATGTTAAAAAAAATGAAAAAAGAAACAAGCCCAAAATGTAGTCACTTGTGTTAAACACCACAACAGCAAAACCAAGACTTAATACCTAACCTTATTGGAGTTTCAGCCTCCTCCAGAGTGGAATTTTAAACCAGTCTGCCAGGAATTTCCTGATCAACACTAGTTAATAAGACACCTGCCTTCCCTGATTTAAGGAAAAGTGACTTTGCCTAAAACATTTTTTCCTTTGCTAATAACCTCCTTGTCACACCTTGTTTCTGCCTATGAAAACCACCCATTTTGTACAGCTCCTCAGAGCTCCTTTCTAATTGCTAGAAGGAATGCTGCCTGAGTCATGAATCACTAAATAAAGTCAGTTAGATCTTCAAATTTACTCAACTGAAATTTGTTTTTAATGGAAGTCCATAAGAAAGGAAGTATGTCCTTAAAGAGACCCAGGAGGACATCTCGGAACGCAGGGAGGTGCAGTAGGGCAGATCATGCTGACCCACCAAGTGGATGCTGTGCGGAGTGAAAATGAAAGTCACTCAGCCATGTCCAGTTGTTTGCAACACCATGGAGGGTAGCCCGCCAGGCTCCTCTGTCCATGGAATTCTCCAGGCAAGAACACTGGAGTGGGTTGCCATTTCCTTCTCCTGGGAATCTTCCCGATCCAGGGATCGAACCTGGGTCTCTTGTACTGCAGGCAGATTCTTTACCATCTGAGCCACCAGTGAGGAGTGAGGGAAAGGTAAATGTGGGGAAGAGCAGGGCATCTGGGTGTGTGAGAGAGAAGAAAACAGAAGGGGAGGGGAAAGATGGAAGGGGGTAAATTCCCAATGTACTGTTATAACCAAGGGAGACCTCTGGAGGTGAAGCGGGATGGAAGAGGGAAAGGAAGCCTTTATAGCCACACTGCAACAGAGCTTGTGACTTAAAAGATGTTGCAGGAATCCTCAACCACTCCTAACTGCAATTTTTGTTATTTTAATTAATTAAATAATTAATTATAGCAAGTGACTAGCGTCCATTTGAAGATAGGTAAAAAGTCAGCATGTGCTGGTACATAAAAACTTTGCCAGAGAGGGAAAGAGAGACACACAGAGGGAGAGAAAGGAAGAGAGAACAGCTAAGCAAAAGACAAAATGCATATTCCACCCAAAGAAAATAGAGGAATTTCCCAATAAACTAAATGAAGAATAGTTCTCCACATGGTACAGAAACACTATGATCGCTATTTAGAAAAGACAACGTGAATGAAATAGTATTTGTCACAGATATTTGCTGCTCTTGCTTCCTGACATCTACTTCCCTTTCTTTTAATAAAAGTATCATGCAACTAGCAAGTAGCCCTCAGGCAACCAAAGTGCTTTGAAAGAAAATGACTCCATCTTCATCCTCCAATGAGGGTAACATTTCAGCCATAGTGATTGGTTCAGGAACAGACCTGTGACATAAATTGGTCAATTCATAATAAAGCCATTATTTATGTGCAATATTTGAATTTGCTTTTAAAAAAAAGCCTTTTATTACTTTATTTCCATTAGAATAAAAAAATGAAGGTCTGAAAGTTACTGATAGCCATGTTATAACCACAAGGGGAGCTCTTGCCTAAGGATGGAACCAATACCAATAAATTCGATTTGGGAAGTTGAGAAAAAGAGGGAGAGAGGGAAAGAAAGAAAATAGGTCCTGAGCACATAGTTTAGTCCTGACTAAACTCATTCCCTAGTCTTTTCAAGATCTAACCTTTTGTTATTGTTGTTGTTATAATCCATTTGAGTCAGTATTTATTGCCTGTTTAGGAACATTCTTGATTGAAGCACAAGAGATCAAGAAATAGCCAGTAATAGAAATAGATAGCATTTATTGATTGCTTGCTTTGTGCCAGGCATGATACTAAGCTCTTTATGGGGACTATCTTAATTAAACATCAGAGCAGGCCTACATAATAAGTACTATTATTATCTCCACTTTATAAATGAGATAACTGAGTGACCCAGATGAAATAAATAATGTGACTTTCCAAAGTCACAGCTAGTGAAAAATTGAGCAATAATTTACACTGCTGCTGCTGCTGCTAAGTCGCTTCAGTCATGTCCGACTCTGCAACCCAATAGACAGCAGCCCACCAGGCTCCGCCGTCCCTGGGATTCTCCAGGTAAGAACACTGGAGTGGGTTGCCATTTCCTTCTCCAATAATTTACACTAAGTAAATCTAATTCCAAAGCTATACTTAAACAGTAGACGGAGTTCCTTCTGAAAAAGATCTTTTACACAATGTAAGAATATAAATTGTGCTCACTCAGTCATGTCTGACTATTTGCCACCCTTTGGACTGTAGCCCACCAAGCTCCTCTGACCATGGGGTTTTTCAGGTAAGTATATTGGAATGGATTGCCATTTCCTCCTGCAGAGTATTTTCCTGACCCAGGGATGGAACCCACATCTCCTGCATTGCAGATGGGTTCTTTACCGCTGAGCCATCCAAAGAAGCCCGAGAACATAAATTAAGTAGATATAAATAAAATGGAGTATGTAAGGTATGTAAGTCTTTTTCTATTCCATTTGTTTGTTTTGCCTCTTCTTGCATAGTGCCAATTTGGAAGTTGAATCTCTTTATCATTTCATATTTATTATCTTTTTTATTAAAATGTTTATATTCATGTTTTTCCAATTAATTATGTGAGATTTTTTTCAATTTTCTTTAAAGCGTTTCAATAATGTTTATTAGGCTTATAAAATTTTTGTTGCTGTATAATGTTTTATGTTTGCTTCTTCCTTTTATTTCTTTTAATCTCTTATTCTTATTTACAGATGACATGATCACCCATGTACAAAAATGCTGAGAAATCTGAGAAAAAGCTGCTAGCAGTAATAAGTAAGTTTACTAAAGTCAATGGATACAAAGTTGACATACATAAATCTAAAAATCAACATTAGGAAATTGAAATTTAAAAGCAATATTATTTGTAACATTATCAAACACTGTAAAGTGAAGTGAAGTGAAGTCACTCAGTTGTGTTCCACTCTTTGCAACCCCGTGGACTGTAGCCTACCAGGCTCCTCTGTCCATGGGATTTTCCAGACAATAGTCCTGGAGTGGATTGCCATTTCCTTCTCCAGGGGATTTTCCCAACCCAGGGATCGAACACCCGGGTCTCCCGCATTGTAGACAGACGCTTTATTGTCTGAGCCACCAGGAAAGTCCAAATGTAACCTAAGTGAAAGTGAAGTCGCTCAGTCATGTCCAACTCTTTGTGACCCCATGGACTGTAGCCTACCAGGCTCCTCTGTCCATGGGATTTTCCAGGCAATAGTATTGGAGTGGATTGCCATTTCCTTTTCCACAAACACTATAAAAATAGATATAAATTAAAGAAAATACAGTTGAGCCTTGAGCATGTATTTGAACTACATATATCCATTTATATACAGACTATAAATAAATATTGCAGCACTATGTGATCCATGGTTGATTGAATCCATGGAGGCAGAACTGAGGATATGAAGGGCCAACTGCTAAGTTGTACATGGGTTTTCTACCCATGTGGGGTTAGGGTGCAGCATCCCTTAATCCCCCATTGTTCAACAGTCAACTGTATGTGTAAGACTTGCATACTGAAGATTGGCATTGCTGACAGGAATTAAAGAAGCCTTCAAAAATGTAAGGATATGCTATATACATGGATTAGAAGTTTTAATAGTGTATGAAATCAGTTCTTCCTAAATTAGTCTAATATGTAACAGAATTCCAAACAAAATTTCCAAGGGCTTTTTGGTAGAAATAATCCAACAAAATTAGAAACTTTACATTAACTAACTTTAGTATTTACTATAAAGCTACAATAAATAACACAGTGAAATCTTGCCATATAGATGTAAATCATGTAATACAACAGAGTTCACAGATGAAATCACACACACATAACAAATGGATTTTCAACAGAAATATCAAGGTATTCAATGAGGAAAAAGATAATCTTTTCAGCAGATTAAAAAAGATTGGTACATCCATATAACCAAATGAATCTCAACCTAACCTTGCACCAAATTCAAAAAGCAATTTGAGTTAGATCACGCAGCTTATGTGTGCTTCCCCAGTAGCTCAGCAGTAAAGAATCAACCTGTAAAGCAGGAGATGAGGGTTCGATCCCTGGATTGGGAAGATCCCCCGGAGGAGGGCACAGCAAACCACTCCAGTATTCTTGCCTGGAGAACCCCATGGACAGAGAAGCCTGGCAGGCTATAGTCCATAGGGTTGCAGAGAGTCAGACAGGACTGAAGCAACGGAGCACAAATGCTCACAACTCATGTGAGAGCTAGTACTATAAAACTAGAAAGAGACACAGGGGAAAAATCTTTGTGAACTTGGAATAGGCCAGATCATCAATCTTGGATTGGATTTCTTAAATAAATCACACACACATACACACACACGTAAAAGAAAAAATTGATAAAATGTACCTTATTTAAATTAAAAACCATGCTCTTCAAATGTTGCAAAAATGATGAGACAGTCCCAGATTGAGAGAAAATAATGCAATGCTCTCATCTGAAATTGGACTAGTATACAAAAATATAAAGAACACATCACTCAATAACAAAAAGTCAATAATAAAGATAAAAAACTCAATTTTTGATATGCAAATATTTAAACAGATACTTCATCAAAGACATGAAGATGTAGCAAACAAATGTCTATTTAAAAAAATCAGCATCATTTTTTGGAAAGTTAGAACCACAATAAGATTTCATTAAAATATCAAAAAGTAAATAGACTGACAACACCAAGTGTTGACAAGAATGTGGAGCAACTACTCACACATTGCTCATGGAAATGCAAAATGATAGTGACACTGTAAAACATAGTCTAGAAGCTTTTATAGTGTATACGTGAAACTCCAATAAAACAGAGAAATTTATACCTAAGTATTTACCAGGAAAAAATGGACATGTCCACAAAATATAAGTGGCACATAGAGAACAAAAACTGTAAACAGTCCAAATGCCAATCAACTAATAAATGGATAAATAAAGTACGGTATATTTAAATGAAATGAAACCCCACCATAAAAAGAAATGTACAACAACATGGATCATTCTCAAAAGCCTTCTCCTAAGTGGCAGAAGCCAGACATAAAAGACTGCACATTATATGATTCCACTTATATATGAAATGGTGGAAAGATAAATCTAGAGTGACAGAAAATGGAGCAGTGATGGCCAGGGTCCTGGAATGAGGGGAAAAGATTTACTACAAACAAGCATGAGAAAAATTTGGAGGACAATAGAAACATTTTATACATCATAATTAGTTGTAGTTGTTATTACACTGTTGTATATATTTGTTAAAATTCATCAAATTTCATGTTAAAAATCACAGGATTTTATTGCATGTAAATTATAACTAAAAAGGTTAATTTTTATCAAAAAGGCTCTCATCTGTATATCATAAACATCAGACATGTAAAGATGCTGATTATTTTAAATGACTATTGTAATCTTCAGACAAACAAAAGAAATATTTTGGTGGATTAGGAGGACACTGAGCCCAACTCCTCGGATGAACACATCAAAAATACAACTACATGGAGCAATTCTCACTGAAAACAACTTGGACCAGCAGAAAGGCTCTTCTACAACCAAGGCAGGCTTCCCTGGTGGCTCAGCAGTATAGAATTTACCTGCCAAAGCAAGAGACACAGATTTGATCCCTGGGTCAGGAAGATCCCCTGGAGAAAGGTATAGCAACCCACTCCAGTATTCTTGCCTGGAAAATCCCATGGACAAAGGAGCCTGGTGGGCTACAGTCCATAGGGTCAGACACACCTGAGCATGTGCACACAACCAAGGCTGTAAAGACAGGAAGGAAGGAAAAGTGATCTTGTCAGGATCTGCACCCCTAGAAGGGGACACAGAAGAGCAGGGGGATTTCACAGGCTCTGTGATCTTCCCAGGAGAGTGAAGAATTTGAAACTTATATTGGTCACCCTGGCCCTGGAGTCTGACACCAGGAAGATTATTTCCCTTTGAAAACCAGTGGGACTCCCTGGAGGAAACCAAGGTTTTGCTCTTGAAGAGTGAATACACACACCTGTTTACTCCTGGTCACAGCATGGATTGAAAACTGCTTGGGGCTTTGGCCAGGAACATCCAGTTTGCATCCCAGCCCACACTAGACACTAGCTCCGGCCCCCACTGAGCTAGGGCTGCTCTCTACTGGGGCACAGGCTGCTGTTGCCCACACTTAGACAAATGCACCTAGCTCAGTCCTGACCCTGCCTCTGGCAAGGGTAGAAGAAGGCATTGCCAACACGCATGTCCCTGCCCACATACAGAAGGAATGAAATTACCTGTAGACAGGGCCTGGCACTGCCAGCAGGATCTAACAAAGTTATTAGTGAGCCACCAGTTCCTCTCGGCCTGACCAAACCTCTAACCAGCGTACCCTCAACAGGGAAAAAGTGAGACCAGAACAGAAACGTAGCCCCAAGCTGTCAGGCCTCCACCACTTCCTGACCCAAAGCAAAGATAGCCATTGCCAACACAGGAGTAAACTGATTCTGTCAAGGCATCTGCCGGAACAGATCTGGGCCTTGATCCCAGCCCTGACTGTTATTAAGCACGGGAGAAAACCTAGGTCATACCTGGTTCTGACTCTAGCTCCTCCATCTCTAATCCTACCTCCCACCATGGTGGAGGCTGCCAGCATATCTCAGGGGAAGGCATGACCCTGGATCACTTCAGATCCACCTCTCCTATCAAAGCCCCTAGACACTTGAAGACCACACACGGGTGCCCCCAGACAAAGACAAGATAGGTAACTGCTTCACCTAATTTAATAGAGACAAAGTTGAACAGAATGAGAAGACTGAGGAACATGTTTCAAACAAAACAATAAGGAAAAGACTCTTAAGAAACCTAGTGAAACAGAGATAAAGAATTTACCAGCTAAAAGTTCAAACCATTAGCAATACATATGCTAACTGAAACTGGGGAAAGTATATATAAATACACTGAGAATTCTTTTAAATGACTGCTGCTGCTGCTAAGTCACTTCAGTCGTGTCCGACTCTGTGCGACCCCATAGACGGCAGCCCACCAGGCTCCCCCGTCTCTAGGATTCTCCAGGCAAGAACACTGGAGTGGGTTGCCATTTCCTTCTCCAATGCATGAAAGTGAAAAGTGAAAGGGAAGTCGCTAGAAAATATTAAAAAAAGAAACATTCAAAGCTGAAGAATACAATAACTGAAATGAAAAATATATTAGAACTAAGAAAAGAGTAGGTGATAGAGAAAAATGTGCAAGTAATCTAGAAGGTAAAATAATGGAAATCAACTAATCAGAACAATAAAAAGAAAAGAAGAATTTGAAAAATGAGGATAGTTAAAAGGACCTATACAACATCAATCATACTAACATTTACTTTAAGGGTTCCAGAAGCAAAGAGAAAGAAAGGGGTTGAAGACTTATTTAACAAAAGTATGATGAAAAATCCTCAAAGCTGAAGAAAGAAGCAGATTTCCAGATACAGGAAGCACAGAGAGTCCCAAACATGATGAACCCAAAGAGATCCGTATCGAGACACATTCTAATACTAAAGCTGCAAAAGTTAAAGAGAGAATTTTAAAGTTAGAGAAAAAAACAAAAATTCATATACAAGGGAACCCACATAAGGCTATCAGTTGATTTCTCTGAAGAAATTTTACACGCCAGAAAATAATGGCATAGCGTATTTAAAATGCTGAAAAGGAAATACCTACAACCTTGTAAGTTCTACCCAGCATGGTTAGCCTTTAGAAATGAAGATGAGATAAAGAGATTCTCAGACAAAAATAAATAAATATACTAACTTTTAAGAAGTGTTCAAAAATCTTCTTTAAGTGAAAAAGAAAAAGGCTACAAAAAATGTAAGAACTTAAAGGAAAGGAAAAATTCCACTAGTAAAGGCAAATATATAGTAGAGGCTGAGGATCTACCACTTGAATAGCTAGTACAAAAGTTAAAAAAGAAAAACTGTAAAGTCAGCTATGACTGTAAGAAACAGTTAAGGACTAGACATGAAGACATAAAATATAACATCAAAACCACAAAATATGAGGGATGGGAGTAAAAATGTAGATCATGTTTATTTCAGAATTGTTCACAACAAATAAGATATGGGAATGACTCAATTGTCCATCAACATATGGATAAAATGTGACACACACACACACACACACACACACACACAGTAAGATATTACTCAACTTTTAAAAAGGAGAAAATCTTACCATTTGCAACAATATAGATGGATGACCCTGGAAGATATTGAGGTAAGTGTCTTTCAGACACAGGAAGAAAAATATCACATAATCTCATTAGTGTGGAAACATTTTAAAAAATGGAAAGTAAAATTTAAGTAGCACCAAGTAGAATAATGTTTACCAGAGGCTCCTCCTCTGAATCTAGTTGGGAGTAAAGATAAGACATTATTATTTAAATTTTCAGTCAAGATGAATAGTTTTCTGAGCCATAACATACACCATGTTATAGATAAAGTTATGGTTAATGATAATGTTATTACATACTTTAAATTCTAGAATAGATCTCAAGAGTTCTCACCACAAGAAAAGATATTAATTATATAAATGTTAATTGGGTTCCTTATGATAATCTTTCAATGTACACATATGTAAAAATAACACATTGTTTACCTTCAGTTCAGTTCAATCGCTCAGTCGTCTCCGACTCTGCGACCCCATGAATTGTAGCAGGCCAGGCCTCCCTATCCATCACCAACTCCCGGAGTTTACCCAGATTCATTTGCATTGAGTAGGTGATGCCATCCAGCCATCTCATCCTCTGTCGTCCCCTTCTCCTCCTGCCCCCAATCCCTCCCAGCATCAGGGTCTTTTCCAGTGAGTCAACTCTTCACATCAGGTGGCCAAAGTACTGGAGGTTCAGCTTCAGCATCAGTCCTTCCAATGACCACCCAGGACTGGTCTCCATTAGGTTGGACTGATTGGATCTCCTTGCAGTCCAAGGGATTCTCAAGAGTCTTCTCCAATACCACAGTTCAAAAGCATTAATTCTTCAGCACTCAGCCTTCTTCACAGTCCAACTCTCACATCCATACGTGACCACTGGAAAAACCATAGCCTTGACTAGATGGACCTTTGTTGGCAAAGTAATGTCTCTGCTTTTTAATATGCTGTCTAGGTTGCTCATAACTCTCTTTCCAAGAAGTAAGCACTTTTAATTTCACGGCTGCAATCACCACCTGCAGTGATTTTGGAGCCCCCCAAAAATAAAGTCTGACACTGTTTCCACTGTTTCCCGTGAAGTGATGGGACCAGATGCCATGATCTTCGTTTTCTGAATGTTGAGCTTTAAGCCAACTTTTTCACTCTCCTCTTTCGCTTTCATCAAGAGGCTCTTTATAGTTCCTCTTCACTTTCTGCCATAAGGGTGAGGTCATCTGCACATCTGAGGTTATTGATATTTCTCCCGGCAATCTTGATTCCATCTTGTGTTTCTTCCAGTCCAGTGTTTCTCATGATGTACTCTGCATAGAAGTTAAATAAGCATGGTGACAACATACAGCCTTGTCATACTCCTTTCCCTATTTGGAACCAGTCTGTTGTTCCATGCCCACTTCTAACAGTTGCTTCCTGACCTGCATATAGGTTTCTCAAGAGGCATGTCAGGTGGTCTGGCATTCCCATCTCTTTCAGAATTTTCCAGTTTATTGTGATCCACAGTCAAAGGCTTTGGCATAGTCAATAAAGCAGAAGTAGATGTTTTTCTGGAACTCCCTTGCTTTTTTGATGATCCAGCGGATGTTGGCAATTTGATCTCTGGTTCCTCTGCCTTTTCTAAACCCAGCTTGAACATCACGGTTCATGTATTGCTAAAGCCTGGCTTAGAGAATTTTGAGCATGACTTTACTAGTATGTGAGATGAGTGCAATTGTGCGGTAGTTTGAGCATTCCTTGGCACTTTTTTGGGGATTGGAATGAAAACTGACCTTTTCCAGTCCTGTGGCCACTGCTGAGTTTTCCAAATCTGCTGGCATATTGAGTGCAGCACTTTCACAGCATCATCTTTCAGGATTTGAAATAGCTCAACTGGGATTCCATCACCTCCACTAGCTTTGTTCATAGTGATGCTTTCTAAGGCCCACTTGACTTCACATTCCAGGATGTCTGGCTCTAAATGAGTGAACACACCATCGTGATTATCTGGATTGTGAAGATCTTTTTTGTACAGTTCTTCTGTGTATTCTTGCCACCTCTTCTTAATATCTTCTGCTTCTATTAGGCCCATACCATTTCTGTCCTTTATCGAGCCCATCTTTGCATGAAATGTTCCCTTGGTATCTCTAATTTTCTTGAAGAGATCTCTAGTCTTTCCCATTCTGTTGTTTTCCTCTATTTCTTTGCATTGATCTCTGAGGAGGGCTTTCTTATAAACATACATAATTGTTATTTGTCAATCATGCCTTGATAAAGCTGGAGAAAAATCAGTGAAAGGTTCATGAATCAACTTATTTCATAATAGAATTTGTTGCCACAAGAAGGAAAATTCACATGGTGGTCAAGAATAATATCAGTGTGCAAAATTACAGTGAGTAAAATTCTTGGATAAGATACAATGTGAGAAATTTAAAAGGTTCAATTCTCCAGTAGTATGAGTCAACTTTTTGATAACCTTTAAAATGAATCTCGAGAGATCTTCTGTAATAGACTAAAGAACAACAGCTTCATTATCCAATTTGATATCAACAGACTTAATCAATAAAAGTCATTGTATATAACATTTGTAAAAATTACATATGCTGGTGAAATTCAAGAAATTATATCTGCTGCAAGAGCTGCTCCAAACAATCAAAGCCTTAAATATATTTAATTTTTTGTCATCATACCTAGCTAAGAAATATTCTGCTGGTATTTGACAATTATGTTCATTAAAGGTTTCACCTCTCTTGTGAAATATGGAGAAATGTGGACTTTGTCCCATTTCTTTTATTCATAGAGGGATTCTAGTGTCAAATATTCTTCGAAATGAGATGAAAAATTATCTGGAAGATACTAAATGGTTAGACTCATTAAAGAAAGACCAGTTTCCTTGAGAAAAAAAGTATGAAAAATCTAAACTAAGAACACATAAAAATCTGCCACACACAGAAATCCGTTGGCTTAAATTATGAAGTGCTCCTAATAAGCTTTTTGAGTTAAAAGATGCATTTCAGAAGCAATTTCTGGAAGCTAGTAGTATAGATTTTGGAGCATGCCTGTTAGATGGGGAATAGCTCCAGAAACAAGGCTCACTGGAAAACATTTTTATCATGACAAACAGTTGAACAAGTCCCTGCAAAGCCTAAAGAAAATGTTTTAACTTAACGTGACACAATTCTTGGACTTAAAAAAAAATATCAGTCTTTGAGAAAATCATGTTGCAAAATGAAATCTTTACATATTTCCACTGTTGCTTAGACTTGAAAGTAAGAGAAGATATCAAGTTTTAAGTATTGTTGAAAACCAGCCAGAACAACTGAAGATTAGAAGAGAATAAAATTTTCAACTCTTTTCTCTGAATCTTCTGTTCAGCCTGAAAATGTGACTGTGACAGAATTAAAAATACCTTTATGAACTACACTTAATATGAAGTTTATCAATCTGCTCCTGGACATAGTCTGGATTTTTGTGTACAAAGAGTATCACACAAATCATAGGAAAGCAATGTATGCTTTGCTACAGTTTTTAGTTTCTTAACATGTATGATCAAACCTTTTCTTGTTCCATTAAGAATTAGAATAAAAATAGAAATTTCATTTCAGTTAAAAGTGTATGCATACTTATCTCAAGTGTAACCAAGAACTGAGTATTTGTGTAGTAAAAATCAAGGTTAGTTTTGACAATAAACAGGTGAATTTCATTCTTCACTTTTAATGTCAAGAATAGTACCTTTATGTATACATATTTCTATAAAAACTACCTAGTAGCTCAGGGTTACAAGGTAGCTTCCCTGGTTTCCATGGTTCTTCCCTGGCTACCAGGTTCTTACCAGGCTCAGCTGGTAAAGAATCTGGCTGTAATACAGGAGACCACAATTCGATTCCTGGTTTAGGAACATCCTCTGGAGAAGGGATAGGATACCCACTCCAGTATTCTTGGACTTCCCTGGTGACTCAGATGATAAAGAATATGCCTGCAATACAGGAGACCTGGGTTCCATCCCTGAGTTGGGAAGATCCCCTGGAGAAGGGAATGATTACACACTCCAGTATTCTGGCCTGAAGAATTCCATGGACTATACAGTCCGTGGGGTTGCAAAGAGGTGGACATAACTCAGCAACTTTCACTTTCACTACTTCAGTTCAGTTCAGTTCAGTTGCTCAGTCGTGTCCGACTCTTTGCAACCCCATGAATCGCAGCACACCAGGCCTCCCTGTCCATCACGATCTCCCGGAGTTCACTCAGACTCACGTCCATCGAGTCAGGGACGCCATCCAGCCATCTCATCCTCGGTTGTCCCCTTCTCATTCTGCCCCCAA